>JBAMNC010000142.1:1167500-1636044 GCA_037902135.1 Cetoscarus ocellatus
GTAAAGGAATGTCTTTATGCAGGTCAGTTAGTTTGTTGGCAAAACCATAATGCTTTGCAAAACAACACAAGAAGAGTAAAATCTAACAAAGACAAGCAAGGAAAGGCTGACATATTTTGAAATTAGATGGTGAGGGTACTGAAGGTGTTAGTGTGTGTGTGTGTGTGGAGGGTGTTTGTGTGCATTTTTTGGTAGGTGGGAGATGATGAATGGATTTAAGGGTAACTGAGATAGGTCAAGAGTTTAAATGATGAGCTACAGGGCTTCGGCAGACAAGAGTGCATTTACAGGGATACAGACAAAAGAAAGAGAAAATGATACTTATAACAATAAAATGAGAAAGAAAACGAAAAGAAGGATTACCAAAAACTTAACTCAAACCTACCTTCCCCACTTGCTTTGACTCCCAGCTGGTGCCCTTCCCTTTTGATCTTTTTCTTCTTTCTTTCGTCAAGATTTTTACGTTGTTTTGATCAATCATCCACATTAAAACTGTCAATATCACCACCATCATCATTACAATAATTAGACCTTATTACCTCCGCCAAGGAGGTTATGTTTTTGCCAGTGTTTATCTGTCTGTCTGTCTGTCTGTTTGTGTTCAAAATAACTTGAAAAGTTCTGAACGGATTTGGATGAAATTTTCAGGAATTGTTGGAAATGGGATATGGAAGAACTGATAAATTTTGGGACTGATCCGGATCACCTTGGCAGAGGTCTGCGCTCTCTGAGTGCTTTTCTAGTTATCATTATTTCCAGTTTTATTTTTTGGGCTTCATTGAGTTTTGGTAGGGGGAGATAGTGGACTGAGTAGGCAACAGGGGAGCGAGAGCAGGGGGAGACATGCCAGAGAGGCTTCAGGCTGGATTCAAACCCCTGTAACCTGTGATCAGGCCACTACCGCTGTGTGCAGGCATAGTCACTTTAAGTATGGTTGTGATGCAGGGGTGACTGATTCTCAAAAAGCAGTTCCTGGTGTTAAAAAACTGAAGCCAAAGCTGAGGTACAAATGAATGCAGTTCCTCAAGAGAACACTTGAGGCTGTCTGCAGGAGTACTGAAAGTCACAAACACGCCTTGGTTGAAGTGTTGATTCTAATGGTGGAAGAAAGCATGTTTTAGCCTGGTCAAGAAAGAGATTTGGGAATAGATTGTTATGTACACATACTGTCTGGAAGGTAATAATTATGTTGGTGTTGTAGTTGTTTGTTAGGAGTCTTGTGGCCCTTCTCACCTCCCCCTCTTTGTCCGTACAAGGCTGACCCAAGAAGAGTTTGAGATAGTTTTTAAATTGGTTGACCCTTTCAGTTTCAGTGGAGCGCTTTGGTAACCTACTGGCTGAGTTCTTTACATCTGTTTCACATTGTTTGCATTTTGGCTGTGTGGGGTCTGAGGAGTGTCAATTTAAAATTCAGCAAGCAGAGTTCTAAGTATGAGCATTACGTCTCAAGCCTGCCGTAGGTGCAGAAGAAAATGAAAAGCATAGGCCTTGCTTATTCTAATTGTGAACGTACACATATCTTGGCCAAAAAAAACACGAATGAAAAACATATAGTAATTTTTTCCTTGTTTCAATAGGAATGCATGTCTACATTAGTAGAACAAGTCACAGACAAGATAAACACAGTATGATCACGCCTTTGGTTTGTGCTTTTCAAAATGATGGACCCACCACAGAATGCTTTTATTCTAAAGTTTCCAGGGTCAAATAAACAGTAACTCAAGCCACCTTTGGGCAGATTTATTGTTTGTCCTAAACCTTTTATTTTCTAATTAACTTTAAACACATAAATTTTTGATCTTTTCTGTACATCTTTGGCATCCAAGAAAGCCAAGAAAATACAGTACATGTCATTTATGGCCTGTAAGAGAGACATGGCTGTGACAGTAGAGAGACAGTCAAAAAAACAGCACACCAGTGCCTGGTCTAACGCCATGGAGATGCAAACTGGAGCTGACAGGTGCATTGTCCACCACACATGCAGCGTGACTAAACTCTGAGACTTCTTCCAAAACTTTACACAGCTAGTTGATAAAAACTGTCAGTCTTGCCTTCAACAGTCTGTACTTTTCTGATGCTCTCTGTCTAACCTTTCTGTCCTCTCTGTTTCTGTCTTCTCTTGCAGTGTTCATAATGGCTGCCGGACTGCTGGTCTACCCCTTTGGCCTAAACTCCTCACTCGTCAGGTCCATCTGCGGGAACTCCGACATCTACTATGCCGGCGAGTGCCAGATCGGCTGGGGCTACATGCTGGCCATTGTGGGAGTCATGCTCACCGTCTTTTTGCCCTTTTTTGCCAAATATGCACCAAAGGAGCAGCTGTCCCCCACCCCTCTGCCCACACTGTTATAGTGCAGGGATTTCTGTTGTTCTCCCTCCTGATCACTGTCTTGATCCTGAGCCTGATGTCATGGAGAGATGCCTGCACTAAGACGTGATGCAGTTTGGGAACTTTTTCTCTGTAGAAGCTGAAAACAAAACAGTCTTCCTACATCTGTTATGTAATTATTAAAAACAATTGATTAAGCTGAAAGTTTTACTTTAACATACTCTTTGGTTACAGTTTGAAACCACTAATCTGTCTTGAGTTTTCTGATGTTAGACTTATCTGTTTCTTCATGTAAGCTCTGATATAGGAATCAAAAGGTAAGGCCAGTTTTTCTTGATTTAAGAAAATTACCACAAAATAAAAGAAGTTTTTCTTTCTGTCTTTCCATTTGTGGATTAAATGTCAAACATGGAAAACATTCCAAAATGGTCGAAAGCTGGCTGCATAAAGACAATGGAAGCATGAAACAATGCAGCAGTACGACTTCTTCAATTAAAATATGATCCAGTAAGAACATACTGACTTCCTGGAGGAGTTTGATACAGACTCTAGCATCTGAAATAGCTACATCAAGCTGAAGAGTTCCGTCTGTACAAATAGTTTGGATTTCTAAGAGCTGACTTTTTCAGAATAAATACCAAGAGAAGAAAAACTCTGATGCTGTGATGTATTTGCTTGTCAGACTTTAACTGCCATGCAGTCTTGTGACCCAGCAGTGAACCAGGAGAAGACAATGAGATGTTAAAGCTCTCAAAGACGGTGAATTTTCACAAAGAAAAGAAACAGCATACAAATGGAGATCTCTTCTACTTGCAGTGAAGTGAATTACTATGATAAGTTGTGGTTTCAGAGCAGTGCTGTCAAAATGATATGTTGGGATTCTGCATCCTTTGTCAACCTTTCCCCTCTGAACTGTTTGTGAAGTTGTGTAACTCGCTTGTTAAGCTAAAGCAATTTCTTTTTGTCTACAACACAAATACAAAACACTACTTTAATTCAGGAAAAAATGATCACAAACGTCAGGAAGATGTAGGAAAAAAAATGCATGATAAGATATGACGGGCTTATAATGGTAGAACAACTGTGGGTTGCACCAGCTGTGCGTCAGTTCAAACATAGCCAGGCTTAAACCTGAGTTATTACTTATAACGGAGTTTATACTCTACTAGGTGTTGCATCACCTGAGACCGTTTCTATGTGGGCTTAAGCTATGACTTCAATTTTACACTGACCGCATGGTAAGTGCAAAGACAGTTGCCATAGCTTACTAATTATAAAGGCGGGATAACTTAAAGGATAAGGTGGAGCAGCAGGTCTGAGAGGCTGTTTAGTGTCAGCAGTGTGTTTTCTGAGGAAGATAGCCTCCCTCAAGAATATAAGACAACTTCCTTGCAGGCAGTTTTGTTTTCTGTCAGTGGAGATAATTTCATTCATTCAGCAAAAAAGCAAAGCAAAGCAAATCACCTCACATTGTTGCCAATGTCAAAGCCTGTTGTCTCAGTTGGTATATTACTCCATCTGTGGAGGCTGTACGCTTAAGTTAACCCCTTATGATGTTTTGATATGATTTACATTTATTTTTGTTGCTTCATATCAACTTACAGCAGTTACCCAGAGTTATTTCCAGCCGCCAGTCTTTAGCAAGATATGATGCGTTTAATTTGCCTCAGAATTCTGGGGCTGCTCTGTATAAAAATCCAAAAAAGCCTTTTTACTGATTGGACATGAAGTCAAAACATCATATTTGTGACAATATTTTGCTTAGTTTAACCTTTACTCTCTACCAGTAAAGATGACCCTTTTGTTTCCATGGAGAAACTGAACTAAGTCAAAACTCAAGTTATACCTTAACTAGTTTCAGGCTTTTGTGTGGACTTTACACCATAACTTAAGAAAGAACTTACGCATAGCTGGTGCAACAGGCTGCAGATCTAGATTTTAAATGTGATCTGACCAACTTGTGCCTTTTAAAATAACCAAGACAAGTGTTGAATAGATCTATCAGGTTATCATCCTTTTCTGCTGAAAACTGTGGATCCTGTTGTGTGGTGTTTCCTTTTCTTTATATATTTTCCTCTCAGAGGTGATGTGTTTCTCCTGTACTCGATGCAGTATGATCTCATTAACTTGAGCAAATGTTCTGGAGGATAAAAAGATGATGTCTCCAAATCCTTGGAGGCAATAGCAGAGAGAAGGAAAAAAAGAAAAATCAGTGTACTTGTGTTCAATTATGCCCCGAGACATTTCTGCCAATTATGTAGAAGAGGTGAGTTGAATTGCTGTATTAAAAGGTTGTGACATGCAGCTAACAGATTAATTCCCGGCATACCCTTGTCTTATGTGATTTTCTAAATGAAGTGCTAGAGGAAGGAGCTGTACAAATTGAACTTCCCCGTTCGTTATCTGTGCTAAGCCGACACATTATTAACATTATGTGTAAGATGTGGCTCAAAATAATTAACTCCTTGACTAAGCTAATGTGTTGCTGTGTGTTTTGTCATCCCACTTCTCCTTTTTAAACGCTGGCACCATTCCCGTCATGTTCCAAGGACAAAATGTTTTCACTTTCTGTCCCTGTACACTGCCAATTTCATTGAGCTCGACTCCCTTTTCTAGTGGGTGTTTCTGTGAGTATTAGTGTCAAATAATGGGTTGGTATTTGCTCATGGGTAAATCTTTAATATTTCCTAAATTCTGTCCCCATAATGACATTTCCTGACATAAAAAATAAATGTGCATTTGTTGCCATATTTGAAGGACGGTCAGGAGAGTTGTTGGTATGGTATTGGACCTCATACTGTGCTTGACTGTGGGAATGACTGGCGGGACTGCACTGGACTTATTCCCCTCTTTGTTGAACCTTGTGTGTAAAGTCTCAACACTGGTGAAACTGTTTTTAGTAGACTAGAATTATTGTTTCTTTCTTTAATTGTGGTGTTTAATTGTAAATAAACTAACTGTAATTGATATCACGTTCTTCTTAACTGCCCCGTTTTTCAAAGATATATTTTGAGATATTACCTCATTGTGTTTGCTTTACCTGAATTAACCTCGAAACAATGTTTGCTGTTCTGTGAATTTCTTTGTAATAAAACATTTCAGATTTAACAAAAAAAGAGGCTTGACTGTGACTTAAACTTTATGTTGAACCAAAAAACTGTTCATGTATTTGTTTTAAAATAATAAATACAAATGTCAGAACATGCAGGTGAACTTAATTTTTAAAGTCCCGTCACTGTAGATTGTGTTTGCTTGCAAAAAACTACTAGTGGTCAGACATTAAATAATACATTGAACATGCTCCTCAAAAAGTTTTTCTTCTTAGAACAAGAATTTAAACCGTAAAACACTAAATACAGCCCTTGAGTGCCTTCATCAAATCTAGTTTTCTCTTTAAAGATACCTGCTGGTGCTCAGACTTCACAGAGATATTTGACCAGCCCCCTCATTTCTGCATCGCAGGCTTTGACGGCTTCCTGAGCGTTTCTCTGCTCCGAGGGCAAAGCAGGTCTGACCGACACACATATAAGGACATCTCTGCTGCGGTCATAGTTCCCTACACAGCGATGAACTTGACCACGGATCAGACGGGGGAGCTCCTGCTCCTGTTGGCAGAAAAGAGCAAAGAATGAAGAAGAAAGCTGGCATGAGATACTGTAGAGAAATTAACTCTGGTAAGACAGATTTTGACAGAAGAATTTCATAATCCCTTGTAAAGACGTGAAAAATCAGGACCGTCTGCCTTTTAAGCCACAAAAAACTGTTGGATGGAGGATGAAAAAACGTCATTGCCTACTTTAGCAATATAACGTTCATAACCTTTGGGTTCAGACTCTGAAAAGAACAATGAGCCTATGGTCAGTGTTAACAAAGCAGGAAGACGGATGGACAGAACAATCAATCAATTTATTTTATCTGAATTAATTTTAATGTTTAACATAAACAACCTAAAATACCTGTAATCAGAACATTTATTTAATGTTTGACAGCCACATATCGAGCAATACAATGTTCTAAGAGAATCTGATTTACTGTTTACTCACATATTTTACCCAGGTAAAAGTCACACAACTTCTGAAAGATTACAATCTGTCCTTCATCATTTTTATCCACAGAGACCGACACCGCTTCTCCTAGGAGAGCCACTATCTGGTATCAAAGCATTGTCTGTTGAGACTGACAAATTAAACAACCAGAGCTAGAAGACCTCAGAGTGTCACAATACTGAACTGAGAAGGGCCCCAATGCATGACAAGAGAAAGCCCAGGATCTCAAAAAAGCCTCTCATCAGACGGGGGCTCGGTACACAAAAGAGAAGTCAAAAACAGGCAAAGGTATCAGACTCTGCAGGCAAAAAAGGGAGGTCAAAAATAGGGCTGGGCATTGTTAAGAACCTCATGATTTGATTCAATTTCGATTTCGATTCTTTATGTGGTGATTCGATTCAATATCAATTCAGTAAGAAGTAGAAATACACAAATAATTAGAGTACCTGTTGACAATTTTTTAATTTTTATTTTGATGCCAATGTGAACATATGTGGTGTAACCTCATAGTTTTTAAGAAAACATCTGAAAATAAGAATTTGCACAATGATAACTTATTTCTGCATATGGAGTACAAAAGTAAAAACATGACAGTTAACACTATAATTATGAATGTCCACCTGGTCTTTTTTGTCAATTAATGTGTCATGAATTGTCCTTTGAATACATTTTTCACCCTTTTTTCACGAGAAATAAAAGATAACAATTCTTGCAAGTATTTGTCATTGTTATGTTGTAAATGCTTAAAACAGTGTGAAATTACAAGAAAAGAATAAAATGGCTTTGAATTTTCAACAGGATTCTCTTCATAAACAGTTGTAAATGAACATGTAGAAATGTTTTCTGAGATGACCAAAAATAAACTTCACCTATTTTACATAAACTCAAACATTTTTGTTTGCCTGCAGCATTTAGTGTCCATGTTACAGCCTGTTATATTAGACCATGTCCAGGCGTTTTTTTTTACTGATGGTAGTCTCTGAAGCAGTTCCTGTCCAGCTGAAGACAGAGATCTTGACATTTCTTCCTCCAATATTTCTAAAATTACTATTTATGGAATCCATAAAAAACGAACTATGATGAAAAAGACGATCAATGACAAAAAAAGACAGTAAAACACGGGGAAATACGTTGGAAATATGGCAAAACAGAGAAAATACGGCAAAAGAACGAAAAGGAAACACTCCAGAATGATACGAATGCTGTTGTGTTTAATATTTTACATTATTTACACAGAAAATACTGATAAACCGCTGTTAAATCACTCTCATGTTCGGCTCTCAATCCTATCACTCGGCAAGCACGTCTTCTTCTGTGACCGGCAACAGCTGGATAAACTCTGAAAAAGTACACAGCGCCCCCCACTGGCCAGGAGTTGAATCGATTCAGAGGATTTGCTGAACCAATATTGAATTGGGAGGGGAATAATTGCAATGCATTGATAATCGATATTTCTGCCCACTCCAAGTCAAAAATATACTTAGCGAGATCAGAAACACAGAGGGAAACACAAGGAGAATGCAGGAGCGTGATGATACGAGTTACAAAGATAATCTGGCAGAGAGCCAAAGGGGAAGTGGGGTCTGAATACACACACAAGGTAATCAGACACAGGTGACACAGGAAATCAACAATCAGGGAGACACAGAGCGGGGAGGGCAGGAGCAAAACCTGAAGCAAGAGACAAAGACTCAAAGACCCTACCATGCAATGTTAACAAATCCTTTAAAACAATTTTTGAATCTGCATCCAAATTCGGATCACCACCAAAATCACTTCTTCTGTGTTGTGTGCTATAACCAACATTCCCAGAAAATGTCATCAAAAGCTCCAGAGCTGCATGTGGCTCTTTTGCCCCTCTCTAATGGCTCCTTGGAAAGAAAAACTCATCTTTCATTGTATCAGTTTTTTTCTTGATGTTATTTCCTCATGCTTTAGCATCATCTAGCTGCCAAATGTGTGCTCTTTTGCAAGAGTATTATGTTCATTTTTAATGTTTTCAAAATGAACATCCATCATATGCATGTCTCCCGTATGTACAGTATGAGCTGCAGCTGCTTGGAGGAAGAGCAGGACATTGCTGCATCTTTAGGCCTGCCAAACTGTGAGCCCTCCTGTGTCATTGTTAAGAACAGTCTGCACAGCTAATCTAGCAACTGTTTTAATGCACTCTCTTACTTTTGGTATCACAGCTGCCTCTGTAACAAAGTAAAGTGTCAAACTTTTAAAACCAAAGCTCACTGTGTTTTGCAGCTCCAGGAAGATTTTTTTGCAAGGATAAGCAGGCAATAATGGCTTTGATAGAAAAGTTGCAGACCCCTGTTATAGAGGAACAGGTTGGGTTGGGGTGGCTGGCTGCTGCTGATAAGGAGTGAGTGCAAAAAGTAACGTTCATTACCAATATATAAAAATCTAAATAAAACAAAAAAGGGACATCAAGAAATTTTATAGATGCAGCTCAGTGAGAAGAATTAGGAGTTGTGTTTTCTTAGCCAGGATCCATATAACTCGTGAATTTTGTTTGATAAGATGTTAAAACCTTCATCATCTTTTTCTTCTTCCGCTTATCTGTGATCGGGTCGCGGGGGCAGCAGCCTAAGCAGGGAAGCCCAGACTTCCCTCTCCCCGGCCACTTCATCCAGCTCTTCCCGGGGGATCCCGAGGCGTTCCTGGGACAGCTGAGAGACATAGTCCCTCCAGCATGTCCTGGGTCTTCCCCGAGGTCTCCTCCCGGTGGGACGTGCCCTGAACACCTCACAAGGGAGGCATCCTGGGGGGCATCCTAATTACATGCCAGAGCCACCTCATTTGGCTCCTCTCAATGCGGAGGACCAGAAGCACTACTCCGAGCCCCTCCTGGATGACCAGCCTCTTAGCCTATCTCTAAGGGACAGCCTGTACACCCTGTGAAGGAAACTCATTTCAGCTGCTTGTACCTGCGATCCTGTTCTTTCGGTCACTACCCACAGGTCGTGACCATAGATGAGGGTAGGAACTAAGATCGAGCGGTAAATTGAAAGCTTTGCTTTTCGGCTCAGCTCCTTCCTTACCGGGATGGACCTGTGCAGAGTCCGCATCACTGCCGACGCCTCACCGATCCGCCTATCGTTCTCCCGTTCCATTCTTCCCTCACTCGTGAGCAAGACCCTGAGGTACCTGAACTCCTCCACTTGGGGCAGAACCTCATCCCCAACCCGGAGGGGGCACTCCACCCTTTTCCGGTCGAGGAAAAACTAGGATAATGCTAAAGACAGAATAACAGGGTTCCTACTCTTGTCTAAAAATCATTTTCCAGGACTTTTCCAAGACTTTTCCAGGACGTTTTCATCCCCCACAGGTCTGATTTACAAGATGTGTCTGTGGCTGTAACATATCTATGAAATATCAGACATTCTCTGGCATTCTTAGAAATTATGACACATTTTTCATAGAATAGTGCAATGACAGCCACAGATTCCAGTGTCAAATAACCAACTGACGTCACAATATTGGTGTGGGCAATTCTCAGGTTAATCTAGCCTTCTAAAAAACAAGATTAAAGGCTGATGACCAATATCTCCAGCTAGCTCCACCGTATCATATTAAACTTAAAATTTATTTATTTCTAACTCTCGGGCATGAACATTGTCTGCTAACTATTTTTTTAGTCTGGCTTTTATGTTGTGTCTCTCTATTATAAATTTATGGTTTATACTTATTTTTTTATCTTTATTTACTCTGCCTTTTTAGAAATATGTTTTGTTGATTTACTGTTTAAGCAGCCTAAATTTTATTTTTGCCATTTTATTTCTTTTTTTCACCATTGTTTTGAGTTTTTATATTTTATTCCTTAACTTGCATTATTTTATGGCTAAGTGTGCATTAGTTACCAAGTTCATTTTTACTTCATTTCCTATGTTTGATATTTGTTCACTAACAAGGTAGAAGGAAGATAAATAATTTTCCAGGACAATTCAAGCTTTTCCAGGACATTTGCTTTTTCCTCATTTTCCATATGTTATCCATGACTGGAAAATTGGTCAATCATTTTCCAGGTTTTCCAGGACGCATGGGAGCCCTGAATAATTTTGCATGAATGACACGTTAACTCATATGCCAAATGTTACTTGTACAGTTGACAAAGAAAACTGATCCTTTTGAACAAACTTGCAGTTATTCCATTTTTTCTTTTTACTTAAGATGGCTGTTTTCTCAAACTCACATTTTCATAGAAGACACACTGCACAACCTGCTTCCCTTCTCTCATGAGGAAGGTCTTGGCTCCATGGTGACCCAGTGTAACTGCCGAGTCCAGAGTAGCTGTAGGGGGAGGACAGAGTGTGAATTTGATGATGTTTGGAATAACTTAACAGTACTTATACATCATATTCTAGTCAACTGACCAAATATCTCAAATAAATAAGGGACTCTGTCTTTAAACTGGCTCCAGTGTCTCATGCCGTCAATGACTGTGGTCAGGATTCTCAGTGAGTTTTCAACAGCAGGCTTCCCTGGAAAGGCACCCTGCTGAGTACAAATGCATAGATTGATATTACAGAATATACTTTAAAACTATAAAATCCACGTTAACTGTAAAATATTCTATATATTTAATTTTCATACCTGAGATTTGTTTCGTTGAACAGTTTGAGATTGATCTGTACCCCTGTTCCCACTGAAGGGGGGGCTCTGTGGGCCAAAGCTGTTTGTAAACTTCCAGGAGTTTTTCTGTGGTTGTGGGTCACCAGCAGGGGGTCTGCTGGGTGGAGGGACCGGAGCAGGGGGAGGTCTGGACTGCTGGGAATACTGATGTGAGGGATTGGACGGCCTGTAAGATGACTGCTGACCCCTTTGAGAGAACCCAGTGTGAGGTGATGGCTTGCTTTGTGTATTTGCATTCGTGTGGGGGGCTCGATACTGGCTGTTTCTGGAGGTAATGCTTGCAGGCTGCTGTCTAACTGGATTGCAAGGCTGTCCCATATTTGAGCTTAAAATGAAAAAGAAACACAAAGAAAGAAACAATTCTAAGTGCTTGGATTCAAAGATAAAACCCTGCATATCAATGACTTTTGAAACTTTTATAACGATGTTCCCTTTTATCTTTTGGGGTTGTGTTTTGTATGTCTCCTAGGGCTCTAATTTCCTGGTGCAACTCAGGGTGGCGCACCCCCCGCAGTGGTAATTTCGTCCGGCGCACCGCCGTGCGCAGCCAGTTTGGCAATTTGGTAGACCGGCTGCGCCGAGATGGGTGT
Source organism: Cetoscarus ocellatus (assembly GCA_037902135.1). NCBI lineage: Eukaryota > Metazoa > Chordata > Actinopteri > Labriformes > Labridae > Cetoscarus > Cetoscarus ocellatus. Next base: position 1,179,107 of record JBAMNC010000142.1, read on the forward strand.
GACGGCGCACCAGGGGGAGGTGTCCACAGATTCAGCTTGGCGCAGTGACAATTTCATGCCAAAAAACCGTGCGGAAGGTGCGCTGAAAGCCCGCCAGCTCCAACCTGGTCTATTCTCGGCGCAGAAGAGGCTCACCCCGGGCAGTGGTAATTTGGCTGACAGACGCACAGGGCACACACGTCACCAGAACCTTACAGGCAGGTATCCAGAGTGTCAGGCACATTTCAATGCAATAAACAATCACAGCAACCACTATTTAATGTAACCGTCTGAACCAGCACATACATTTGTATCTATATTAATTGTCCCATCACATCTGATGTCAGATCAGAGACGTTTGTCATAACTAACGAGTTCACATCTCTCAAGCCAGCCACAAACAGCCACATCATCCGATACGGAGTATCCGGCTGCTCTCATCTCATGAAATTATATAGAAAAGAAAAAAGAGAGAGACGCTCGCTGAATAAATAGTGTCTTAAGGATTTACCTGTGATTGCCCATATTTCTCTGTTTTAATCTTTATTTGTAACGTGATCTAAAAAGATGGAGTAGCCTACATTATTGCAAGGAGGATGATGAGGAGATATATTTTCACCTAAGGCGCTGCTTTTTGGCGATGACGACCAGAAAGCGGGTGGATCACAAGCATGATGAATGGATTAACCTGCTGCTGTGTTTAAATGTAATTATCACTTAATTTTGTACTCATATTTATGAGACAGGAACGGATTACATCTGTCCTGTCAGGTGGTCCACACGGTGACAGGCGTCGTGTCCTCCTATGCGCAGCCCGGTGGCCCCTGCGCTCTCCCAGCTGCTGCAAAAGTGACAGCGGCTCTGACCTTCTTCGCCACCGAGGTTAAATTGTCACTTCGCCTCGCCCGCGGCGCATTTAAAGGCAAGGAGAGGCGTTCATTTGATTGGTGAAGATTGTACTCGGCTGTGTTAAACCCACTCAAGCCTACTCTCCTTCCTCTCTGCCATTTGCGCCAGTGGGAGAGACGGAGACGTGGGTGCGTCTCCCTGCGCCAGACTGCGCCGTGCACGAAACTTGCAAAATGCCCTGGACATGCCCCGTTGGCGTGGCGCAGGCGCGGCGCAGGGCAGGTGCGCCCCGCCTGCGCCTGGTCTACGAAATTAGAGCCCTTGGTCTTAATCTCTCCGGTCATATAAAAATAAAGTAACTGTAAATGATGGCTCAAACAGACATTTTATTTCCATTTCTACTTCCATTTCTTACTTAGGTATCATGTCACTTCACATTTTATCAATTTAGGAAACACATGTACAAGTCTTGGACAGAGGTTGGCAAATAACGGCCCATGCACCAAATCTGGCCCACACAATGATCTGGAAAATGACCCTTGTATATGTATTTATCCATTTTTCTTGACAAACAACAGCATGGCAATCAGTTACAGACAAATGAGATCGCCCCAGACAGAGCAGCGTTTCAGACAGCTGACAGCTCCTCCTGCCTACATCCACACCAGAGTAGTCATTGAGTGAGACAGAAACTTTTACTTTTGCAGATCAAGGACGATTTTAAAGTTTTATGTTCAGCCATCACAAATGGACAAATCAAAAAGTCTTCCATGGTAAGACAGTTTAAAGGCAGATGTGCAAAAAACAATGTCCTCCCGTTATACTGTAAGTAGGCCTACGGTGTGAAAGTTTTCTTTTATTCATTTAAGTAATTGTTTCTCTCTAGTTCAAAGTTATTTCTGCCTTTATATAATGATACAGTACACTTCCTTATTCCTTTTTCCTTATTTAAATCAAGACGAGCAACAGAAAGCTCATGAATGATCCGAAAATGTGCTGCCTAACACGTGCAATTTCCAAACCAAGTGGATTTTACTCAAAAGAAACATTTAACAATGAAGTCTCCTCTAATCTCAGACATACATGGCTAATCACTGCTCTGGGTCAGTCAGCTCCCTGAAATGACTCCTCTGTCCAGACCCAAAACGCAACATCTGATGCCCATAGCAGCTCACGCTGAGTGTGTCTTTATTCAAGTAATTAGAGGTACATTTTATTTCTTATGAATGAAGAGTTGGTCACTTTTCTTTGCCAATGAGGTCACAGCACTAGAGAAATAAAACTGTATGGAGCGTGCCATAATGCATGGATCTGGTGAAATCAGAAACAAAATCTCTGTTTTTTTCAGTTAGATTAGATTAGATAGTACTTTAATAATCCCCTTGGGAAAAACTCCCACTGGGAAATTGAGAATATTATTGTTCTAATGTTCCTTAGTGCATTAGAGGATAGCTCAACTGCAGACTGTTCAGTGACTGACGCTGTCTGTTAAAAACACGTGTACAGTGTGAAATGCACATAGATCAGCAGGTGAGCAGTTGATCATAAGTGATTATGATCAACTGCTCAATTAGTAAATACAAAAAGCTCAGGGACATGTCTGTATGAACCTTCTGTGTAAACTGATTCTCTGTTGTTTATGGGGTGATGTTAAAAGTCTGCAGTTAGCATTATTTTTCCTCAATACTCAAATTTATTATACAACACATGAATTTCTGTGACTTGAACACTGTGATTTCCACCTGATAAATCACATTAATAATATTGGTGCAATAATAAACTAAGTTTATTGGATATCATAACATAAACAGTGAAAAGAAAGACAATAATTGCGTTTGAAGTTAAGTTTTTGTCTCTTTTGTTTGTAATGGGAACAGCAAGTCTTGATCGCCCCAGTGTTTTCTGTTTCTCTCTTTTAGGATTCATTCTAATGCTCATAAAGGTAAATTAGCTTAAATTCTTAAATTTAAAACTTTTTAGAATCAACTGTAAATTAATCTGTGATAATTTTCTGGTCCACCATATGGTGACTTAGAAAAAAGTGTCTGTAAGCCAAACTTAATTACCAACCCCTGGTCTAAGAAAATAAGAAAAAATAATCAAATTTAAACTGATTTTAGGTGATTTGGGGTTAGATGATTTTCCAAGTGTTTGCAATTTCAAAAAGAGAACTATGAGACAAATAAAAAATGTAAGTAAAACCATAAGTAAAAAAAGAAATATACCTTGTGCCTCCACTTTTGTATGGATGTGGAATAGGTGTGTAGTTTTTCACCAGGGAAGGACCAGGAGCAGGTCTATTGCCACCGTACTGCTGGAGAGGGGCAGATTGTTGGTTGCCCTGTCTGTTCCATTGGAGCTTTGGTGGACCACAAGAGGATGGACCAGAGTCCTGGAAACTCCTATAGCCACCTGTGGAAAATCATATATTTAAAAAAAATCTTATTACAGCTAGTATTAGTCATCCTAATTCAAGGAGGTGCTTCTACAGGATTATCACTTGTGTTTCAGCAGAGAATGGTACCTTTCTAAAGCAACAGAAATATATTTAAAAGTTCTGAACAGTTCATGCAGTAAAAACACATCCTGTTCATTAAAGTCAGCACCGATTTCTAGTCGAGATCCATTTTTATTTTGCCTTGTATACACTGCCACCTAGTGGATGCATCAGAGATCCAAACCAAATACTTCACCTGAGCTGTGTGATGCATTTGCTGGGAATTCACTCTGAGAAAAGAATTCATTCTCAGATGGGGCAGACGTCAGAGGGAGTCTGTTTCTCTTCTTCTGGTTGAAAAGTGGCACTGATACACAACCTAAAGCAGAGAGCAGGGGTTACACATTTCAGTAGTTCTTCATTGTGTTTCTCAGGACCCACTCTCGCCTCATTAATGATAAGTCAAGACCCAAATTTCTAAATATTTTTAAACATTTAGATTTACTGAAGAAAAACGTGTGGTTTGGACCTTACAGAACAAAATATCCCTTCAACAAAACAAAACACCACAGCTGTTTCTGGATGTGATCCACAGGGTCCATTTCTAAATACTGCTTCAGTGTGATGTCATCACATTTTCAAGTGAAGGCAATTACCTGCCAAAAAATAAGTTGTATTTCTCATGAAAAAAATCAGGCATTCTTTGTCTTATTTTGATCTTGCACAAGGTAACCAATTTTATGTTGCGTTAACAACAGCTTTTTCCATGCAAGTACACATCAGCTCCCTGCAAACAATGACTCAGTACCACTGCTGCAATACCTTGATGTATGTACATATTTCTAACGTTATTCTTTGCTCTTATCTATCATTACACTGTTTTTACCATCTTGCCTTATTATTTTATTGCTTGTCTGAAGCAGTTGAAGACCCATCCATTCAGACAGGCCTTTGATTAATCTGTCAGTATGTTATTTTATGTATTGCATTGTTTATTTCCATTTTACTTTGTATGATTTATTTTGTGAAGAACTTTTTGGCCTCTGTTCTAGAAACTTTACTCACTGACTTTGCTTCATATGTTAATAGAACATTTGAGAGTTTAATTTTCCACAGAATCCTTTAAAATTTTATTTAGCTCTCTTTCTCAACTCTGTATCTACTTTTAGGCCTGTTTCAGCAGTTGAGAACTATGGTTCAAACATATGAGACAGCTTATAAAAGCTGAAGAAAAAATATACTACTTGTTAAGTTCTTATACATACTTACCATGTATCTTATAACCTCTGCCAAGTAGATGATGATTTTGTCATGTCATGTTCCTTAGTTAGTTTGATCCCTAACAGGATAACTCATTACGTTTAAAATAGAATTTGATGAAACTTTCAGGATAGGTCAAAATGAACCAAGGACCAATCACTAAGATTTTGGGGGTTATCTGAATCCAAATGTGGATCCAGGATTTTTTTAAGGATTTATTAACAGTGCAGTTTTCCACATTGGTGATAATAACTTGCCAAATAATGTTGGAAATGCCTTTGTGGAGGTTTGTGCTCTTTATTATTTTTTATTATCGTTTTTATTTCTTTATATGATATGGACATCCATAGAAAGCTGATTAAATCACAATTTAAGATACCTAAAAATAAATAAGCTATTAACTTGGAATTAAATAAACAAGTAAATATTTAAACTTAAACGATTCATTTTAAAGAAATTTTTTAAGCATATTCTGTATTAATTACTATACTAAAACAGAGATAGAATAAAAAAAAGAGTCAACATAATGACTGAAATAGGCTATTAAATTGTTATTTAACAAACCTGCTGTCTGCCGAGATTCCTGTCGTCTCATTGTTTCACAGAAAAGCAGCTCCCACGACCAGCTGGTGATATGAGCTTGGGGAAGCAAAGAGAAAGTTAAAAAAAAAAAAAAATACCTTTAAAACTGCTGCCATGCTTCGTGTTGGTCCCTTAGAAATGTCATAAACAGGCCACAGGCGTTAGCTTAATAGGGTTAGCTTGAAAGCTAATGTGACGATGACTGTTGACTGTTTGCCGCTGCCGCAGAGTTGATGAGGACAGTTAATGTAAATGTTGTATGTTTTCCATATCCTAATTTTTAATCAAACACAGGCAACAAAGGTTCAATTGGACATAAACTATGTTTTGTTGTCAAAATCTCATTAAAATCAAAATAACTTACGAGGTCTCAGTTCAGTCTCTGGTTCAGCACCCTGGAAAGCAGCACGCGCCAAGACGACACAGTGACTGAAGTTGCTTCAGGTTCCCCTCAAAAACTCGGAGATCCTAGTTATTTGATCTTTTTCAGGTAATAAGGCTAGAATGACATGATAACCAGTATTTTTACCGGTTATTTTAAACGCATTGAAACGCCACCTGGTGAGTTTGTCACTTCATGTATTGATTGCTGTCTTATATGCGGACCCCAGTAAGGCTAGGTGCAACTTTTGAGACAGATGGCCAGACATTTAACCCAATATTCTGCCGGATATGTCCAGAATCCCAAAAAATACACTTGTGATTTACGTGCTCTAGTTTGACCATTGTGTTTGACACACATAAAATAAAGGAGAAACTTCTCAGACATTTGTCACCGATGTCACTTATGTCAACTGAAACAGGGATGGGCAACTTTGGTTACCATCAGAGCCACGTTAATGGTATTCTCAGTTCCAGAGGGTCACATTACATCTATATTAACATTTTCAAGATCAAAACCAAACAGTAAAGCTAAATGTTTCATAGAACTAACCTGTACAAGGCAGAAGTCAGAACAATTTTGGTTATTTGTGGTTATTTGAGTTTTTTGAGGAGTATTTATCCACAAAAACTCTTGCTATTAGGGATGCACAATATTGGATTTTGAGTAATATTTCCAAACGTATCATCGCTGATACCAACCTGATATTTTACGTTAAGTGAAAAAAGCCTCTACTTGAATAAAATTGACCTGCTCCTTAAATGGTTGGAGTTCATTTCTGTTGGAATCAGATGTGAATCAAGAAAAACAACATTTATTAATTAATAATTGATACTTTTGATTTTTAAAAGAGGACACTCAGTGTTGAAGAGGTAAACCATTATGGTACATTTGCAAATTCTGCCATCATCCCAGCCAAAATATGGGATATTTATGGTCAGTTTGTATATCCAAAATATCGTCTGCAAATAGCTGAAAAATTGCTGGATTTTGAGATTGCCACTATGGTGCCCTATCAGATTTCTTGGCTAACATCCCAGTTCATGCGACAGAACACAAAGTTAAAATCCATAGGAGTTTGCTGCAAAGTGTAACGATGACAGACACATGGTATCTTTATTTATTTGATTCTTTTCTGTTTATCTTAATTTTTATGGTGCTAATTCATAACAGGTGGAAACCTCAAGCTGAACAACCATCTGCTGAGATTGTGTTGGGGATACAAGAGGGAGATACAGAAACAGAGACAAACAGGGACAAACAAACAGAGCAAAAATGATTAACATCAATAACTGAAAAGATAGATGATGCCAGTAACAATGTTATCAGTATGCACAAGAACACCATCAATGAAGGGCCAGGGGTCCACAGCCAAATTTGAAATATCATCAGGGTCTATCCAGATCTGATGAGTAAGGGTTCAGAAACCAAGACACCAAAACCAAATTGTCAAGGATTGTAAAAGTTTGCACATTTTAATTCACTAATAAAGGCTTAAATGTGAGTATTGTGATATCTTAATAATGTAAATTTTTAAAACTATTCATTTGATGAGAATAAAGGTTTTTTTTTAAGGAATCCATCTGGACAGAATCCATCTGGGCAACTAAGAGGATATTTGGGGATGGTAGAACCTTACAAAGACATATCAACAAGGTAAATGGAAGTTTATTCTGTTAACATAATTAATATGAGCCAGTCAGATGATGGAGTGCAATGGAATAAACTTCATAAGGTAAGTCAACTCATACAGAAAACTCTCACCAAAACCTGTCAGGGCAAAAATGCCTTTACCATAGAGATGGTGATGTATGATTACAGGCTTGCATCCGCTTCTCAATACTTTAAATAAATTTCAAGTCAGTTCAACTCAACTTTATCAATCCCTCTTAAGGCAATTTGTTTGGAGCAGTTTGTACATAAAAAACAGAAACAAACCACCAAAACATACAAAAAAACAGATGAGGCTTCAAAAGGGCCTAAACCTTACCCTGATATAAATAAAGTGATGTATAAATAATCAGATTTGATAGAAGAAAAAAATTAACAATGAAAAAATAAAAAAAGAACAATTGCAAGGATAAAAGTTAGAAGAAAGTATAAAACCCCATAAAAACGAGAAATTTGATCTGATAAATGATACAGCATAATGATTAGTTTTACAAACAGGTGAAACATACTGATGTCCAGGAGGTAGCAGAGAAAATTCACATGAGAGCTCTTGTTCAGAAGATGCTTAAACAGAATCAGCCTTACAAAGGATATGCTGGTTGCTTCTGGCTTCTGGCTGTTCTCACATTGGAACATTCGCCTCTTTCTTGCCAAAGGATGCTGACTGGTCAGTGCCTCTACAGCCTGAACTTAATTGTTCTGCCTTGGAGCTCTGTAAGGTGGATCTGCCTGATGACAGACATTGATTCAGGTGGATCCAGCAGCACTACAAGGTTACCAGGGGACTCCTTACCTCCACCAAGGGGGTTATGTTTTTGCAGGTGTATGTTTGTTTGTCTGTTTGTTTGTTTGTTTGTTTGTTAGCCAGATTACGCAAAAACTACTGGACTGATTTTGCTGAAAGAGATGTTTGGGATGGCCCATCTTAGAAATGATTAGATTTTTTGGTGATCCAGAGAACCACCATTAGTGAACAATACTTTTTTCTCAATAACTGTCTAACTAATGATATCAAAATTATTTCAAGTGCTAGGTGTGAGTTTTCAGGGCCAAGGATTCATATAATGATGGTAAATTTATCATTGAACTATTGCTTATAGATGTAACAGCAATATGTGAGCGACCTTGGCAGAGGTTTGTGCTCTGAGTGCTTACTAGTTGCATTATAAATCTAGCAAAATCCCTGCCAAATGATGAACACATATTCATTTTAGGAATATTAGGTTTATATTATAATTTCTAAATGTCTTTAATATGATATATAACTGTCATAAGAGGGATGACCCGCTTTCTCCCCATAATTTGGCCTTTTCTTTATCATTCACGGCTTGTCCCAGCAAACATTCATCTTTTGAAAATCAAAGTATCATTCAGATTAAAGCATAAAAAGGAAGATAACTACTGTTTGAATTAGTTTCAGCCAGCAAATAAAAAAGCAAAAGCATGACAGGACTCATACATTTTACATAGAATATGGTTTTGGTGTTCCACCTTGAGATTCTGAGTCACCCCCTCTGGTCACACATACAAAAAAATTCAGGGGGAACCTCTGAGAGTGTGTGGTATTAAATACAGTCCAAGCTGCCCTGCAATGCTCATGCAGTGCCAGTGGACCAATGCAGATGCAGATGGGTACATCTACTCAGAGATTCTCTAAGAAGACACCAGAGCAGAGGCTGCATCTGACAGTTGTGCTCACACACTTGCACTCATCCTGAAGGGAATCTCAGCCTCAGTGTATCTATGTGGTATCCTCGCTGTGACTCTGAAGGCGAATCTTTGATCTCGACAAGCGTGGTGTCTCTGTCTTGTGTTAACCCGGACCGTGAATCCATGGCAACAGCATCATGAATGGTCTATTCAGGGTGGCCACCATTGCACGCTTTACTGACTGTGTAAAAGCAAACACTTTGTGAGGTTGATTCGATTCTGGTCCATGGTTAGAAAGAAAACTAGAAAACTACACTCTGAATCACTTTATATCTCTGCTCTGGTGTCACAAAACCATTATGTAGTTGAGAGGGTGTGTGATGTTATTTCTATTAATTTTTATTTTGATTAGAATTCAAATTAGTTTTATTGGAATAGCATTTGTTTATGCAGCATCTACCAGTGTTTCACAAAGTGGAGGTCCTAGTCTCTCATGGATCTGTCAAAGGGCACATCAGTAATGCTGGAAACTTGGAGGGAAGAAGGTAAAAAAGTCAGGAAAATGTATTTTTAGGCACTTTTGAGAGAAATCTTTCCAGAGCAGACCAGGTCTTCTCCGTGAGCTTTGATGGCCTCCTCATTAGGCTTCTGTAGAGCTGGAGCATCTCTTCTCAAAACTCTCTGTGTATTTACTGAAGATCAGCTTATCTTTGCCCTGTCCTTGTCTTACAGTGGTGTCATATTTGATCTTTCGTTCTGCATCCACCTGCAGTACCAGAGAATTTGATGTCTTTTTCTTTTACCCAAGTGGGCAACAATCCCGGGGTGACTACAACATCACTGATGAAACACATTATTGCTGCGAGCAGGGTGATACATGTCTCTGTCTTTCTTTTAAAACTAGCTAGTCTAGCTTTGAAAAAAAGTAGCACTGAGTACCCACAGTTTTATATGACGCTTTTTGATCTAATTAGCACCAGCGAGGAGATTATGTTTTCATATGTATATTTGTACGTATGTTTGTCTGTCCATCTGTTAGCAAGATATGTTAGAAATGCCTCGGATCATTTCTAGTTTTTACATAAAACATGGTCTCTGCAACATGGATAAACTTTATTTACTGTCACAGTGACAGAAATTATAACAAAAAAAATATAACAGAGCGACAAAGAGTCAAATGGCTGAATGTCTGCTGCAAACAAGTGGCTGGAGTCTGAGCTACAATACAAAACAAATATCCAGAATTTCTATAATTTGTTAACTTATTAAATATTGAAATTGTGCTATATAATATCAGTATAATGTTGTGCAGCTAATTATTATGATACATTGGTGTACTGATATTTTCTTACACCTCTAATCACAAAGTATTAAAATCTTTATGTTCTTTTCTAATATTCTTCTCTACTTTCTGATTCGTTTCTTAACTACTATTTACTTTCTTTAAGAAGAAATGAACAGCCTGCTTTTAAATGTAAAAGAAAGTTGAATGTGGTGTTGAAATGATAAAAAAAAACTCTTAAGGATGCCTACTGTAGTAACTACTGTTGATTATTAACAAGCCTGTGGTTTGGGCTTAATAAAATTGTTGCAATCAAAAGTGAGAAAACTCCTTCTAATGGGAAGTAATATGTCTATTTGTATATCTGCCATCTAAATGGGAGAGAAATTTAGACAATAAAAATCTAGATATTTTGAAAGAAAGTGGTCCCTGCCAGAGGCTTATGTTTTATGGGGCTGCTTGTTGTGTTAAAGAAGTTGACAAAGATCAGTTCTCTTTCTAAAAGCATTCAATGTTTTTGCCTTTTTCCTCATCTCTCAGTTAGGAGGACACGCTCTATGTTGATGAGTATTCTCTATAGGTTTTGTTCTCAATTTAAAATGAGCAATCAGTAATTTTTACTGCTAATGCGTTTTTTTTCTGTTTCTTGTTTTACCAAAGATCAGTTGGAGAAGACCAGCTGCATCAGTACATATGCTGATACTCAAACTCATAACTCATTAAAGATGCTGTTTTCTGTAACAGTTTCTGCTGTGAAGTTATCCACTTATTACTTTTAAAGGGGTGAAGTTGGAGCCATGTCTGCTGGTGATATTCTGACATAAATGAGGATGACAAAAGTAGAGCACTCTGCAGACTATGCACTATTAAATTGTCAAGAAGAGGGGAAAGGATGTTGACAGGTACCTAATACATTCTCTTATTGTCTAATTTAATGCTCCACTCCTCTGGAAATTAGGGTCATCCTCTTTGACAGATTTTTTGTAGTTTGACTGCTTAATATCTGATGTTTTACCTTTACTAATGAAGATAAAGTACGTTAGACGTTTATTTCAACTTTTTCCCCTCAAAGTGCTTGGATGATGTAAAAATAACAGGTACCTAATATATTCTCTTATAATTTAAAGCTACAAAACCATGGGTTTGTCACTATCATAAAGTCTTATTTTAGCCCCTTTGTCTCAGCCTGGATGGACACATTTCTGGATGAATGTATGTGTAAATACAAATACATGCATTTATATGTATTTCTACATATGCATATGTGTATCTATAAAATAAACAGCATGGCTTCAGTCTGCTCTATTATACAGTACCTTGAGCTAACACGTTATGAACTGGGGCTATGCAAATAGAGATTGATTGATTGATTGATTGATTTTTATCCACAAAGAGTTCCAACGCATTTGAGAATTAAAAATACAGCATGATTTTTCTACTGTATGCAACCCCCCGAGAAATCAAAATGATGAGTATAAAGTTGAAATGGTGAAAACAAAGCCAAAAGGTCAAGAACAGTTTTGAAATGCAATATCAACAATGTCAATAATAAAGTTATAATACAATTTTTGGTTTCAAATTCTAAATGATTATGAGCAACAGATATTTTTCAACTTTATTTTACATTAGATTTTATCAGTATTATTTCAACTTTTTGTCCCCCCAAAGTGCTTGATGACAGCAGGATTTCTTTATTTCATTGCTTTCATTTTCATGCCTGAGTCACTTCACCCAGTCTTCTAAGCAAACTGCGGAGCTGCCAGAAATTTTGGGCCCCATGAGAGTATATCAGATTAGGCCTTATCCCAATCCAGCTCTGCCTCTCAAACCAAACATCTGTACAGTAAAGTGATAAATAGATATGACCACATGTATATATTTTGATAGACCCTTTATAATTATTACAGAGAAGTTACCATGATTAAAGACACAAATTAGCTTCAAGCAGTGGAGAAAACACTTTTCAAATTAAATTAAAAAAAAATGGTGAATTAAACTCTACACATTTACTTTCAGGCATTTGACACATTGAAATGTTTTCATTTATCCTATAATAAGTCCTCATGAATCTCAGATCTTTTCCTAAGGACACCTAAAATTTTATATGCTCATACACTTGTGATAAAATCCATTTTCCCCTTCTCCCTTGTCTGGATTTCTTAACTCTTCCTTTAACTCTCGATCTAATTTAATTTGAGTTATTTCTATTTCAGCTGTTCCATCATCTGTATTAGTCCCTCCTTACCTACCTACCTATTTTTGTTTGTTTTGTTTGTTTGTAATTATTCTTCTGAAGCTCGTTGTTAGTAACCAGTGTCTGGCATTACCTTGTGTGCTTCTTTGTCTCGTTTGTCATGAATGTCACAAATGTCAATGTTCTGTTGTGCTATTTCACTAATTACAAAGCAACATGAACCTGCTTAAAAAACATTCAAAAGAACCTTTTTCTATAAATGTTACTTGATGGGAGTTATTCAATGCAAAAGATGCCTGCATATTACTTTTTTGCAAATAAAAACAAGAAATTACTGGCATTTTTTATGAAAAAAGAAAGGAAATCTTTGAGGGCCTATAGCAAAAAGTTAATAAATTGATGTGTAAAGAAAATACTGAAAATAAAATATTCTAAGGGCCCCTGTCAGTCATGGGCCCTTAGAATATATAACCTTTCCCCCTTTATGACCCTCCCGCTGAAAACTGCTTAAGTCAGATATGGCTGGTGTCCTAACACAACATGAGATTTATAAATTTATTTATAAATATAAATAAGAAATATAATCTATACTTTTCAACAAACCACTCATAATTATTACAAAGCAATACTGTTTAAAGACACAAATAAACTATGCACTTCAAAGAACTCTCTGGCATTTGAAATGTTTTTATTAATTATATATTCAGCCCTCATGAATCTCTGATGTTTCAACTTTATAAAACATTCAAAGCTTTTTCCAAATTATACATTTGTATTGCTCCATGCCTGTTTTTATAGACCCAAATATATGTATATTTTAACATGCTATTTGGTAGAGTGAAATGCATGAACAAAACTTATATACTCTATAAGGTTCCAGGGGTGCTATAATTGTATGCATGTTATCTAAAGGGAGTCATCCGATGCAAAGGATTCCTGAATATTAGTTTTTTTGCCATTAAAAACATGTAAATCTTTTTTTCAGTGGAGAAAAAAAAAACTTAAATGACACGTTTGGTAGATTCTCATTCATCCAGGTCATGGTTATCTTGAAGATTCAAAAAACAAGGCAACTGGGCTGTGTTGAGTTTGTTGGGAGAAACGTCTTCCCAACAAACTCAACACAGTCCGTTGCCTTGATTTTTGAATCTTCAAGATAGCTTAAATAACCTATGGCAAAAAGTTGATAAATTGATACGTAAAAAAATGTTGATAATAAAATATTTTAAGGGCCCCTGTCAGTCATAGGCCCTAAGAATATTCCTGAACTTTCCCCTTTATGGCCTCCTTGTCAAATATGGCTGGTGTTCTAACACAACAAGGGGAGATTTTATTTCAACATATGTATCACCCAGTCAATTATATCACACGCTAACACAGGGGTGCTACCAGAAAATTCACATTTCAAAAACATGCATCTATAGAACAAACTGATAAATGATCTATATTTGTCAATGAACCACTCGAAGTTATCAAAGCCAGGTTATTCTGTTTAAAGATGCAAGTAAGCTTAAAACATCAGAAAAAACACTCTCCAGCTCACATTATAAAAATAAAAAAAATGGTGAACTATCCATTAAAACTATGCACTTTGAAGCATTTAAAATGTTTTTATTCATTGTATAATAAGTCTTCATGAACCTCTGATCATTTAACCTCGTAGAAGATGCAAAACATTTGCATATATACTATTATCTTGCTCTATAACTTGTTTTTAAAGACCCTAATATTTTAACATGCTACAAAAATGCATAAACTAAAACTGATATTCTCCTTGAAATGTGCAAAGGGGCTCTTCATTTACACACATATTATTTCAAGGGAGTTATCAAATGCAAAAGATGCCTGAATTATTTTTTTCCAATAAAAACAAGTAAATCTTGGTGTTTTTATGTGGGGTGAAAGGGGATCTTTACTAACCTATGGAAAAGTAATTTAAAGAAAAATAATTAATTGATGTGAAAAAATACTGATGATGTGATATTTCTAGGGGCCCCTGTCAGTCATATTCCCAACTTTCCCCCCTCTTCGCCCCTCTGGCCTGCCTTTGTCTGGCATCTTCTGGAAGCCTCCGTCAGCGTGATATAAATTGTCCCGTGATAAATCTGATCATGTTTTGCGGATTTCTTACATTCTAACCTGGCAACCTGCGTGCTGTTCAGGGGGAGGCGCCTGTCCGCAGTAGTTTCTGGAAGGAACCTCATGCCTGCACCATGGAGAAAGTGAGTGTGCAACAACTCCGTTGAAATGTAGTTCTACTGTTTTAAAAGAGAAAAATGTTTTGTTGGTTTCATGTAGAGATTTATTGTGCCAGTTTGTCCGTTGGTCTGTTTATTCGTTTATTTATCACTGTGACTTTACTGTTTGCTTATATGAAGCCGCTAGCTAGCATGTTGGTTTAGCATCGATCCGGTAGTAATGTGTTGTAGCAGCTTAGCTTGTAATTTGCTTTTTTAATGATTTACTTTCTAATGGCACTTAGTACACAATATTCTGACAACAATGTGTGACATGTCAAATTGTATGCAAATTAACGTGTGAAGCGGGGAATGTTAACTATTAGCTCATTTTGAAAATTTGTGGTTGTGGCTAATTGCCGACGACAAGGTTAGCTAGCTGTTAAGCTAACGCATGACTTTCACAGCCGCTTCGTCACTGAACACACTGAACACTTTGATGTTTTTGTTGACGGGATCCATAATATGTTGTAATGAAGCGGTGAGCTCTCCCCAAGCTAACCACCGGCATTATAGCCCACCCCATGTTACCCTCCTGTTAGCACATCCTAGCTGTGAAGCTCACTTTAGCTAATAATGTGAGTGCCCCCTCACGAGGTGACGGGCTGACAAAAGTTGTAATAAAGCTGTAGATCGTTCTCCTCCCGTGGTTTGTCCGACAGTCAGATTAATTTGCAGTAATGAGAGTGTGGCACATGCTGCAGGAGTATTTTTGGCTCGGCCTCGCTGTTGCCCTCAGACCGGAGGATCATTCTGGACGTACGCGCTGCTGTCATGGCTACAGCCGCATTTAGGCACCAACTGTCGCTCCATCGCGAACCTTCCTCAGTTTGTTTGATGAAGTTTTCAGAGTTTTGATTATTTACTGACAATATAGCTTTATTTTGTTTAAATACTTGATCGTACTTAACGTAATATTCAACGCCAGCGCCTCTTGAACAGGAAATGGGTGTTGCAAGGGTCATAAGAGGACAGAGACTATATGTTAGGAGGAAAAACGGTCGTTGGTCACTAAACATTCCCAAAAGAATTTGCAAGGTTATCAATGCGGGTTTTCAAATCTGTGTGTTTACTGTGCCTCTGTGAATATTGAAAGCACTTCCCAACTTGTAACACACCGTTTTTATGTACAGATCAAAAATTTAAATGCAAGGCACTTGATTAAGTTGTCATTTCAATTACTATTTGGTACGGATGCACGATATTGGATTTTTGCAGATATCTGATATGACTGTATTTTTCAATTCATTATCACTAATACCGATATTTCTAGTCAAGAGCTCAGTTCTGTATTCAATAAAAGTAGACTTGTTTCTGTCAGTGTTACAGTATGTCTTTGTGAGGAACAGATGTAGATCAAGAAAAAAAGCATTTACGTCTTGCAAAATGAAACCCATGATTTTTAAATGTGCCCATGCAATGATGAGAAGGTGCATCAATATTGTACATTTGTGTAATGCGTCGATATTCCAGCGAATATATGGCTGATATATTGGCTGTAAATATCTGCAATAATTTTAATGTCGGTCAAAACAAATATCAAACCAATAATATCGTGCATCCCTGCTATTTGGACTTCGAAATCATGCAGAAGATAAATGAGGCCAAATTAGTACTGTGCAGCATTGGCACTTGGTTTTTGTACCTAAGTTTTTTCCAGAGTAAAATGAGCCTTAGGACCCATATTCACGAATATGGCTGAAAACGGAGAGATTCTATGGCGTTTTCGCCTCCTGCTTACACGAGACCGGTGCCCTGAATCTGCAAACTTTTGAAACCAGGGTCCAGAGTCGAGAGTTATGAAAAGGTATTGGTGTTCGGCTCCTTGTAGATGAGATTCAGCGTTTCAGGGTGAAACGCTGATGTCACCGCATGCGCAGTACTCTTTAACATGAAGGCTGCACGTGCATTCCAGGAACAAAAACAACTTTGGCTGTCTACCGAGCAACATGTGTGCTGCTTACCTTGCTCAGTTTGTTATCCAGACGAAACTATTCAGACAGATTTGTTGTCCAGTAGAGAAAATCCTGCATCCTCATGTGTCCACTCACCATTGTTTTTTTTTTGAAAAGTTTGTCTTCATTGGATAGCATACGCGTGTTGTAACACAGTTGTTTGTCTACAAACTTTCATCACCACCTCTCTGTCAGAACGTGGATTGTTTTTGAAAATGCAAAGGAAAACCTTTCCGATTCTAATGAAAACGATTTCCGTGTAAACGGGGCCTTATTCACACTGCTGTTCCCCCCCCCCCCCAGCAGTGTGGATAAGCTCCTCACTGCTCCATACTGACCGTATAAGGGTGGCGCTAAAAGCACTGCTCTCTGTTGATTGGTCACAGAAATTGTCAATTCCCATGCAACAACAGCTGAAATGAAAATACATACTGCCTCATGTTCGAATAAGCTGTGAATTTAGAGTGATTTGTTCAGTGCTGTTGCTATTAGGAATCTCCACACGAACAATGCTCCAAGGACGGCTGGAGTTCTGGAGGTCCCCCATTACTGCTCTTTGTTAACAGTTTTGCTGTATTTCAGACCACTTCACAGTGTCATGCTGCAGGGATGTCATGCAGTTATGTAGTATGTGTGACCCTTTCTCCCAGGGTCACATCCACGCCCTCAAGTTAAGGTACAGCTGGTGGTGGGAATGCAAACAAGATCAGGGTTAACTGCTCCAAACTGTACCATTCTGAACTGTACTGAACCAAACTAGACCACTTGGTGGAAACAAAGCTCTAGTGTTTTTTTTTTTTCCCAGAGTGATCAGTCATTATTTATATCCAGACATTTATTCATAGACCTGCAAGACCCCACAGAATAACAGTCCAGCCTCCAGCCTGATGGTTATTAATGAACCTTGAGTTGTCCAATTGTGTTAATTGTGCAGTCATCAAATGAAGCCAGAGGAAAATTAGAGTGGATGGGATTCTGTCACACAGTAGAGTATGAGCTTGATAACGAGTGACAAGAGGTGAAGCAAAACAGTCTGCATACTAACAGATTTGTGATACTGCACTGTTTGTAGTTTTGTCAGTATATCCCCCCCCCCCCCCTTTTTTGTTTTTTTAAGCAAATTGATATCAAGTGGGCTGTTTTTTCCTTTTTAGAGCTGAACATTCTACATTTGTTGACTCTATAATTTAGAAAGTCTTTAAGAACCCACATTTTGCCTTAACTCTGGTTAATTTATTTTCGTTTAAAGACCACAAGAGTATCTTTACATTCATCGGTGTGAAAAAAAAACCTTCTAGGGTCATATGTGGAGGCCTCACTATACTTTGTGGTAATTTGTCAGTTCAGTGCTTCTTGGCGCCATGTTGTCAACAACTCTGCAATTATTATCCATCTCTACTCTGCACTGGGTGGCCACTCTGAGCCAATGGGCTTGAACTGCCAACAACACAATGGTAGGATGTCACTGTGGTAGGTCTACTTAGGGGGAGCCGAGAGAATGAGCCGTTTTAAGCAGCCACTGGTGCTGGGAAGAGTGGGAGAGGGAGAAGTCCTGATGTTACTGACTTCTTGTATTATGCATAGAAGGATTCTGTCACAGAGAGGAGACATGATAAATTCCACAAGGGGGCATATAAAACTCAAAAAGTACAATATGTACTCTAAGATTCCGCTTTTTTTCCTTGGGGAAAAAATGGCTGCAGTTTATTACCAAAACATTTAAATTGTATGTATGGTAAAAAACAAACAAGTATGCTGTAGTAATAGTATCTTAAATGCAAAGCTATTTTGAGCACACAGCAGAGGAAACATCATATTGTCTATGCTGATATCTGGAAATGGGGAGATGTACCTTAAATAAGATCAGAACAAATAAACAAATGTTTCATCATGGATGGCTTTAACTATCAAAGGCATGGGCAATGTTACAGCAAAACAGTTTTTCAGTTACACATTTGATGGCACAAATTTTTTGAGCAGTCTGATTTAAAAAAACAAAACAAAAACAAAACCTATGTAATGTGTTTTATCTGTGACCTATAAGAATAGTTTTTTTCCATTCAATCCTGTTTTGTTAAGCTGAGCATTCTGTTTAGACAAATACATTTTACTAACTATTCATATATGTAATTTTAAGCCATCACATGGTACGTTTTACCCATCGTGTGAGTGGGCTTCAGTGTAAAGGCCCATCTTTACTGTTCATCACTGCTGCACCTGTCTGACATGAACAGCTGAGTGGTTGTTGTTTTACCTCAGTCCTGACAGTTGCAGCTGTGAAAGATGTCTTTTTCAGAGCCGGGTCTATATTGAGGATTGTTTCTTTTGTTGAGGAGAGATTGAGAAATCAGAACAGGAGATCTGGAGTACTGTGAATTTGTCTGTCACGGCTTAATTTGACTCAGACTTCCTTGATCTCAGGTTTCAGCATTGAAAGACCAGGGCAACAAGGCCCTGAGTGCGGGGAACATTGACGAGGCCGTACGCTGCTACACTGAAGCTCTGGCTCTTGACCCTTCAAATCACGTCCTGTTTAGTAACCGTTCAGCTGCCTACGCTAAGAAAGGTAACTATGAGAATGCTCTTCAGGATGCCTGTCAAACCATCAAGATCAAGCCTGACTGGGGAAAGGTGAGAAGCTGTTTTTTTCTTCCAGTTTCAACTTTTTTATGCTAAAAATGGATTCAAACTGAAAAGGTCTTTTTTAATCTCAAAACCTTTATCAACCAGGGCTACTCGCGCAAAGCTGCTGCACTGGAATTTCTTGGACGATTGGAGGACGCTAAAACAACTTACCAAGAGGGACTTCGGCAAGAGCCAAATAATCAGCAGTTAAAGGAGGGTTTACAGAATATGGAGGCAAGGCTTGCAGGTAAGAACCATTGTATTTACAAGGTCTCTCAGTGCTTAGGAAAAGTGGCACTACAGTGTGAAAACTGAGTGACTCACTTTTCCCTCCTACGTGCTAAGAGAATTTAGAGGTAGATGCTGAGGGAATTGCCAGAATTTAGAGGTAGATGTCGAGTGCACGTTTGCAAAAGGAGAGTAGGCAGCCCTCTTGGGATAGGAGAGATGTGATTCATTAAGGCAAAGGACAAGTGGTAAGGGTTACTTTTACGTAATAAATGGCTTCCTTTTATTACGTAGATCCATCCATAAACATGTATTTTTTTCTTCATCAGAGAAAACGATGATGAATCCCTTCGCCATGCCAAACCTGTATCAGAAGCTGGAGAGTGACTCTCGAACACGTGAGCTGTTGTCAGATCCTAGCTACAGAGAGCTGCTGGAGCAGCTCAGGAACAAACCATCAGAGCTTGGCACGTATGTGGGTTTTCAAAAGTTTGTCAGCTTATCCACCTTACCTAAATTAATGTTGATCAACTTTTTTTCCTCCTGAGATTGTAGTTTCAAACCAAAGATAAAGACATAGATGTCCTGATTTTGTCTCAACATTGACGCAAGGAGACGACTACCTAAACTCAAAAGTCAAAAGCATCTGAACCAGATACTAAATGGATTTTACCTTGACAGATGAAAGTCTGTGTGTTATTAACATAGTGATGTTTGCAGGGTTTGTACGGGTCCTTGAAATCCTTGAAAATGCTTGTATTTTAATGTTGTGTTTTCAAGGTTTGGAAAGTGCTTGAATTTTGAAATCTAAGTGCTTGTAAATGCTTGAAATCGTAATCATATAAATTTTACAATTAACAGCAATCTGGCTCAACAGATCGATCTAAACGAGAGAATAAAAATAGTGAAATGGGGGGGGAAGAAATGTTTTCCCAGAAGGGCTTGTGTGTGACATGCTGGGTGTCATGTGCGACGTGATGTCCCCCCCTAGAGGACAGTGCGCAGCCCAACATGCCGGGAGGCTGTCGGTTCAATGACCGTTTGCTGGATATTGAAAAATATAAACCATGGGTAAGACATGGCGCAAATCCACAAGTAGCCTGCTGCAAAGTCTGCAAAAAGGAGATCAGCCTTTTCGCCATGGGAGAGTCGGCACTCTCCAGCCATATGAAAGGTACCCTGTTAGCCCTACAGGTGAATTAGCCTACTGTTTGTTTATGCTAATCACCTTTTTATATGCTAGGCATGCATGTGTGATATAGAAGGCACTGTTCCATGTAACATGTAGGTGGTGTGATGATTCCCACTAGCCGTACCGCTGTCACCCGTGGGGTGTTTGTTGTTTGAGGCAGATTATCACATGGCCGCGGTCGGTCGGTGACAAGTCTTGTCTAAAAATACCGAGTCGTGCCTGGGCCGACGGCCGCGGATTGGGAGGCTCTCCAGCTGGATACGAAGGCACGAGACCCCACAGACGGACCGCGGTCATGTGATAACCTGCCCCTAGCTACAATTATTGAATTGAATCACAATTATTTTGCTTGGAACTGAGATCATAATTCTCTGACACGATTTTACTCACAAAATGTTTATTGCATTGATTAACTTTAAAGAGCGTTTTGCAGGTTATTTTTTGTAAATGAACACTTAGCATTGTCTGATAATGGCTGTAGTTTAAGTCAGTCATTGATTTTATGTGTTATACAACACAAATGGCTCAAATTTAGAGGATGAAGTGTCTGTTTTCAGTATAGCTGTTAAAAACGTTCAACACGTTTCAACATCTCATCATATGACGTAGCATGGGGACTCTGCTTTGATCCAATGTGCATAATAGGTGGTGGTGAGTGAGGGCAGGCGTTTTGGGATGTGTTTTTTGTGCTTCTTACAGCGTATTACATTTAATTTGACCATTTGTTAAGATTGTTAAATACTGTGTTGTGCTTGATGCAGAAATACGAGCCTAGCAGGACATCGAAGCCACTCTTTCCCCAATAGGAAGAAAAATTGAATTAGCTTTCGTGCTTGGGTTTGTTTTTGCAGGTGGAGAGATGGGACTTTATTTCTACATTGGTCACCAAAAACGCGGTCGTCTGTGGTAAAATCCGTTTCACTCTCCTTACCGCAGACGTTCCTCCGCCGTAACTCTCACTCACTCTTTCCTCACTCATCTGCAGTAGGCAACAGCAGGAGCAGGCTCACGTGTTGTAAAGACACTTTACCATTGGTTGAGGGAGGAGGCAGTGGTGATGCTGCGTTTGGGAGCAATTGCTTATATTGCAGCCCGTGAAATAAAATGCTTAAGAATCAAAATAATAATAAATAATAATAAAACAGTGAAATCGCCATTTTGTGTGTGCATGAATTCTATCACATTATGCAATTTACAACTGCTTACAGTACTTGAAAAGTTTGAAAATTGACCTTGAAAGTCCTTGAAAAGTGCTTGAATTTGACCATGAAAAAGTGTACGAACCCTGTGTTTGAATAACAGTTAATTTTCGAAAAATTCAACAAGGTGATGATATTACAATGCACCATGTGTGAATGCTCTGCCCGACTGTTTATCACTGTTACAGCTCAAACCTCACTAAATTATCTGCAGACATTAACTGATACATGTTGTGTCCAATGTAAACACAGACATCATTATGGGTGAGTCCTCCTCCTGAGGGCTCTACCCAAGTGCACTGCTCAAGAAAACTAAAGGCTGTATTGATGTCTGACACAGACATTTACTGCCTGTGTGCTTCTCTCAGGAAAGGATTGAGTTATCTTGTCATTCAAGTCTGTTACAACATTACAAAGATCTCCTGGCTAATGTACAGTTGTAGCAAGGATGGCGCTGCTAATGTTAACCTGTTACCTTGCCATGTCAGTGAGGTTTCTGTATGGAGCAGCAAAGCAAAATCCAGCTTGTACCTCCTTCATTTAAAGCAAGTCTGTGGGTGTGTTTTTGATTCTATAATGTACCGATAAGACAGAGCTTGACATTGCGGTATTGGTATAGAGACTCTCCAAATAGAGATGTAAGTACTCATCTTATACACCCTCTCCCTGAGTCAAAAGAAGCAGAACAGCGAACAGTAACAATACTGACTGCTGACCATTGCACACTGCACATTTTGACCCACTTCCGGCCAACTCTAATTTGCTAAAAAAACAAAACTAAATTCTTTGCCTGTTCAATTTCTGCATCCCTATAGTGGTGTAATTTCTTTAAAAAACTAATTTTTAAATGCAAAAGCAGAATTATATTCAACTATTGTTTCACATGTTAATCATTTTACTTCTCTGAAGTCTACAAACCATTTTATCTGAGCTGTCTTCCAGTGTCAGTCACACAACAGAGTGCAGTAAATCTAGATATTAGATGCTTTTGACAAAAAGATTTTTGATTGAGAATCATAAATTGGTCTGTACTAAAAATCTATTTCGAATACAAACGTCACCCTCAGAATCTAATCAAATTATTCGATAAGGAAAGATTTCCTTGGTTTCTTTGTTTACAAAGTGGTACACATAGCTCTGATATTAATGCTCCATTGACAAAATGCTGTATGTTGCTCTGCTGATTTCATACTGTGTAAAATTTAGCCATATTTGAGACATCTCCTGTCTCCCATCTGCCATGATAACCTCTTCAACCCCTTCAGTGTTGTACTTGCAAACTGAGAGCATGACATCAATATTTTGTGAGCCAGCAGAGCAAAGCCGAAGTCCTCATGAAGGAAAGAGGCTTCTCTTTATGCTTGCAAAAAAAAAAAATCTGAAATTATCCGGACATTATTCTGGCGAGTTGTATGTGTTACTCAAACAGTTGAGTTTTTCACTTGGACTTTACCCGGATAATTTCCTTGCGCCTCCCTAGTATTTTATGATGCCTGATAATATCAGGGTTTCATGTGTGAAAAGGGCTATAGAGACAAATGATAGCACTGCTGAAAAACAAGTTTAAACAAGATTTTGAACTGACATGGGTTTTTAATTTCCCAGTTGCATTTTGTTGGATCATTTAGTGTTTTTTATCAAATAGCTTTCTTCCTGTTTTCATCGTGGATTTTAAGCCTGGATTAATATTTTGAAAGAAAAGGACCTGCTAAGAAGTTACCATGGCTGCTCTAAGTGGAGGATGATGACTGACCTGCAGATTTTCTTTATAAGCTTGTCACTTAAATTTGATCCACAGCGCTGAAGTGCTTGGTATTTAAGTGCTGATAATTCAGCTCTTCAAAAAGTGGTCTGTTGTCAGGCTGCAGGACCCATATAATTCAATGGCAGTACTTATAAAATCAAATGTTATTCACGTTCAGACTTTAAAGAATGAAGAACCATGTCATTATTGAGCTGATTATTAATCTCTGTGCATATTAATTTCCCATATATTAGATCAGTGCTGACAAAAATTGGGCTGACATTTAAAACAGTGAAGTACTTGATAAAAATTGTCCTCTTTCAGCAGACATGAATACTGTGGTTCTGGAAATACATATTTTTGCCTCACTGTTTGCAGGAAGCTGCAGGATCCAAGAGTGATGACCACACTTTCTGTTCTCCTGGGACTGAACCTCTCTGAGATGGAGGAAGAAGAGGAGCCCACTCCTCCTCCTCCTCCTCCCTCCAAACCTAAAGAGACTCAGCCGCCTCCGCCCAAAGAGGAGGACCTCCCTGAAAACAAACGAAAGGTAAATCCCTTCATTACACTCTTCACCTAAATCAATTTTCAGCCACAGCGTCTCTGCTAATGAATTTCTATTCTTCCTGCCTAATCCTCTTATTTCCATTTATTAATAGGCCTTAAAGGAAAAAGAACTTGGGAATGCTGCATACAAGAATAAGGACTTTGAAACAGCACTGAAACATTATGAAGAGGCATTTAAACATGACCCTACCAACATGACATTTATTTCTAATCAAGCAGGTAAAGATTCTTAAATGTTTAAAAACTTGTAAACATTTGTTCAGAATGACCATCACAATACACAAAGCAAACAGGTGATACCTTTTGTAAATCTCCCATTAAGTATTTCTTTTTTTGCCTGATTTGAGTCACTGAAGAGGAGTTTAGATCACAATGGAAACTTAAGTGGTTTTCACACCTACAGCTTGTTTGCTTTGTTCTGATTCACTTGAAAAAAAATAATTTTACAAATTTGTACATTTCCTTATGATGTTTTATGTTCACACGCCAGTGTTTCGGAATGGGTCGAGTTCAGGCCGAATCACTCTGTAGAAAGCATACTAGCAGGCTACCCATTAATTGACTGATTAATAGCAGAGGTTAAATGTCCTTTGTAAGATCGTACAGATGAACATATTTATCAATGTGTGACATGCCTTACGATAAAAGCTAAGTGCACAGTGAAGAGGGCTTTTAATGCTGGGTAGTATCTGCAGATGACCATAGAGGACACCAGATAGCATGGTAACTTATTACAATGTTACACCTATAGAAGTGTCCACAGAGAAACTGTTGGTGATGTGTGAAAGCTTTAAAAAGGATAAATTTTCCTCCTTGAACAAGTTGGACCAAATATTTGGAAATCTGAACAAGTTTTTGAACCAGTCCATGTAGTTGAGTCCTGTGATGATCTGGTGTAGTGACAGCAAGTAATGTTAACCTGTTACTAATTTCATAGTATGCTGTGCCTGTGCACTAAGACTGACTCTGTGGGATCCAGAACATCATAATCAAATAGTACTTGCCTGATTGCCGTAATAAAATTATTTGTATATATTCAAATGAACCGTACAAAACAGGGAACGCCCATTTGTATCAAAACATCTGTCCTTTACAATCTAATAAAACTACATTAAAAGAGAACAGATGGATTTTTCTTGGTTAACAGTTTGGAGGCTGCTGAGAAAAAACACATTGCCATATGGAATAAACCAAAAGTCATGACCCCAGAGTTTTTTGTTTCTGGTATTCCTCCAGCTCTGTTCATTTAAAAGGGTGAAACAGCATGAGTATATCCACGATGTTTTCTTCAAATGTTAAATGTGTACTTCTTTTCATTTTCCTTCCAGCTGTTTTTTTTGAGAAAGGAGATTTTGAGAAGTGCAGAGAGCTGTGTGAGAAGGCCATTGAAGTTGGCAGAGAGAATCGGGAAGACTACAGACAAATTGCAAAGTAAGTGTGTTGCAAGAGGATCTGGCCTTTATATTTGTCTTTTCAAACACAAATCTGCCCACACGCTGGTCTTCAGGCTGCACTGCAGTTCTGTGGGGTCTTGCTGGTCTAAGAACAAATGTCTGGATTTAAATCAAGAGAAGTTGTTTTATAGAGGAACCATTTGGTGGCAGTGTTGCTCTGTTATTTCTCACCATAAGACTGCAACGGTAGATGTGTTGCTGTAGCTTCATAGATGATTTCTTGAAGGGCTCAGTTTTGCTTTTGTAAATGATTCAAGTTTTTTTTTTGGTTTTGCTTTCAGAGTGACATTATTGCACTCTCTTATTCCTGGCTGAAGAGGTCTGATGCTGAATAAAGTCTTTATGGTGTTGTATTGTGTTTGTCTTCACCACTCTCATTTTAAAGGGCCTTGGCTCGGATTGGCAACTCATACTTCAAGCAGGAGAAATACAAAGAAGCTGTTCAGTTTTTCAACAAGAGTTTGACAGAACATCGCACTCCTGATGTTTTGAAGAAGTGTCAACAGGTAAGGTGAAAGCTAAAAGGATTTTTACGAGTCAGACTCAGAGTATTAAGTTCTCAGTTACCCAAACTTTGAAGGTCAAATACCGTCTTGAAGTTTTCAGACCTTCAGGACAATAGGCCATAAGGTCTTGTCTCGTCATTTCTTAAGTTAAATGTCAATACTTTGTTTATTTCATGATTTTCCTTTTTTTTTCTCTAAAGAAACAACAAATGGTTGTCTCAGTACCAGAATTTATACATTTTAATGTGATGAGCAATGAAAAATGCTGACACCTGTGTGATACCTCAAAAACAACAAAAGGGTCCCAGTTATGGAAATTTCAGTTTTTGTTTTTTGGCACTCAAAAACTACAGACCAAGTCCTACTAACTGTCTTGATTGCACTAAAACATTGGTAACATGTTCTTTTGTAGGGTTGTAATATTTTCCTCACTGTTGAAAATCGTGTATTTAAAATGATGGAATAAGTGGTACCTAAATTAGTAGTGTTATTAAAATGAACTAAAACTTACTGATATTCTTGAATATTTTATCCAATAAAGAGAGAGTGTCTGAATTTCACACATTTTGCCCATTTTTAATACAATTTAGACAGTGTGCACAAGTTTTTCTTACAGTTTTTCAATATTGCATCAAATAGACTGCCCAGTATGAACGGTTTAGGATATGGATGTGGGATAAAAATATTATTGCTAATATCTGATATGCAAATGTTTCTGATTCCCTTATTGCCAATATGCATTTTATTCTTTGATAAGTTAAACTATTGATTTTTAAAAGTGGGAATCCAGTGATGATGAGGTAGACCATAACAGTGTTTTTGCACATTCTGACAATATTACCCCCAATATAAGGGATATTTAAGGTCAGTCGGTATGGTTAAAGTATTGACTGTTAATACTGGCAAAATTTCATACTGGCCACTCTGTTATTGCCCTTTTTAGGTAATTATCTGTTGATATATAGTGCATCCCTTGTTTAGGGTTTCTATATTTTAAAGGTTCCATGTCCTGCAAAATATAATTATCTTTGTTGTTAATGTTGTTAGATGTTTGGGGAGCAGAAAAACACGACAACTTCTACTAAACTTAGTTCACAGAGAAATACGCTGTGCCTCTTTCAAGAAAATGCCCCTTTCAACGCTCCTTTTTTTACTTCCTGGGGTTTATCATGTAACAGCTATACCTGTCTTTATTGGGCATCAGAGGCAGACGCCATTACTGTTTTGAGAGTCTGCTCTGCTACCCATAAAGCCTCCTTATACTACACTGCCTGCATCGTTTGGGTAGTCAGTTGGCACAGAGTTCACGATCATAGCCTCCCCACCTCCTTCAGATGTGAGTGTTTCCGTAGGGAGAGAAAAGGAGCTGCATTTGATTCTCTTCAGAGACAAAATCTTTTTTTTTTTAACATCAGTCAAATCCTTGCTTCATAGACACCCAATACATGATTTAAATGGGCAAATGCACCAGGACTTGGGACCTTCAAGAATTCCTCTAGATCAGGGGTCGGCACTTCAGTTTGACCTCAGGCCAAATTTTTCAAAGTCACTTTATAGCAGTACAGAATAAAATCAGAGGTTAATATATGGAGGTGATTATTAAAAAATGCTACCCTTGTTTTCCTAAAATACAGAGTTAGCCAAGGGCTTCTTCAATAAAACACTGCAAAGTATGGTGGTAGCAACATGTCACCTGTACAGTAAGCATTAAATAGTTTTTTTTTGTCTCAATGCGCTAAAGCTTTCTGTGTGTCTTTCATTTTCTTTTGAGAGCTAAGTTATAGAGTTATATGTATACTGTTATGAAATTTATGCTCTGCAATGTGACCTGTTAGGAAGACAGTCTTTCTTCTACACATCACCACTGTAGTGTGCTTTGGGAAACAAAATGATGTACCACACAAGTGCTTTTTTTAAGTTGATTCTGGAGAGCAAAATGTCAAAATCTAAACAAAAATGTAGGAACCCTGAGTGAAAATCTGCAGGTCAGCCATCACATCAAAGAGTTATCATTTCTAACTTCACTTAAAGTAAAATTTCGTCTTAGATCAAATTGAAGTAATTTAGATTATTCCCATGTTTTTTTTTTTTTTACTAAATCAGTTCTTTCAGTATTTTTCATTGTCCGGATGATGTCAGCCGAGTAACACACCAGAAACACTGTATCTAAACAATACTGCTTCATTCTATAATCCATATATTATCTATCTAAAAAAAACCTTAAAAATTTGATATGTTGTCCTGTCCTGGTACATGTGTTGTAAAGCAGGGAAGGATCTTACTTCTACATCCATAACACTGTAATTGTCTGTACAGGCAGAAAAGATACTGAAGGAGCAGGAAAAACAAGCCTACATTAACCCTGAGTTGGCCCTGGAAGAGAAGAACAAGGGCAATGACGCCTTCCAGAAAGGTATGTTTGGACATTGTACCTGTATTTTTAAACAGTGAAAACAGCACAATGACAACAAACAATCAAAAGACTGGAAAATACAGAAGACATTCAATTGGACCTGAGTTCATATAATAAAAGTGGAAAAAAGCAAAATTTGCCACATTGCGTTTGAGATAATGCTACACATGAGCTGTTTCCTCAAAATGTCTGAAAAAAAGATAAACTGGAAAAAAAAAAGATCAGAGTTTGAAATCATGATTAATAATCTCTTAAACATCTGTGTATGGAGCTCCTCTGGAATTTTTCCTTTTTAAAAATTGCAGTTAAAACATTTTGTCTGCTTTAATCCCTGAGTAGATCATCTGCTCTAAAAGATACTTGACAATGGCGAAAGAGGCCAACTGAAGAGCAGATTTTGAATCCAGTGTTTCGTAGTGGCCTTTTTGTTTAACGCTGACGACATCTTTAGAAGATATGGATCATCTTCAAATCATTCCAGGAGGGAAATACCCAAAACCTCATTCACAATTGCAGAAAGACTCTGAAATTATCCTAAACTTGCCAGGGTGAGCTGCATTTGTGGATGCAGTTAGCAGGGTTTTCGCTCAGACTTTCACTTGAAATGTACTGGTTATGTATAGGTTCACCAGGTATTATTAAGGGAATGGTAGGGTTGCGTTAGCAGAAGGGTTATTAGATAGAGCTAGGTGAATGTTTAGACTTACTTTGGGTAAACAGCAGAAGTTTACAAGCTGGCATTACTGCAGGAGTATCTCTCTGTAATATCACAGCATTCAGATAAAAGCTGATGAAGAGCCTGTGGTGTTCTAAGCTGTTGCAGTAGTCATAATAAATACATTAACTTTGAGGGAAAAAAATAAGATGTCAAAAATAAGGATTATTTTACTTCAACTTTACAGATGTAAGACAACATAAAGAATACATGAGATTTAAGAGTATCAAGAATAGAATCATTATTTTTTGCCTCAGAGTGATTTGTAGGTGGCATTTTTTCATCTTTAGATAATTTACAGAATAACCTTAAAAATAATGCTCTTTTATGTAATCTTAATCAAGTTAGAGCTGCATGTAATCATCACATATCAGGTATATAAGCAAAAGAAAATCAAAAAATATGTGCAGAATATTTATTAAAGTGTTTTGCCAATGCTGTAAGATAGGACATCTTTATTGTCACTTGTACAAGTGCAGAGAAGTGTAGATAAAATAAAACTATAGATGCCTTAAGCTCGTAGTACATATAAGAATTCTTAGAGAAAACGAGAGATGAAATTAAGCTTTAAGCCATTTACACAGCTCAGTATAAACAGCACTGAAACACAAAGACAACAAAAAGACAGAGTGCAGATATTGTGCACACCCAAGGAGAAAGTGACAGTTACTGAGGTTAAACAGATGTGATATTGAACAAATGAAGATATTTCACCCTTTGAATATCATTGCTCTTTAAATTTTTAAGAGACAGTAAAGGCAAGAGGAGGATTGCTGCTGTTAGTTTAGTGGAGAGACAGCTCTGTGATAGAAACTCTTTCAGGGCCCTGTAGTGTTAGCCAGACGGCAGGAAGGAAACATTTTGTGCTCGGGGTGTGAAGAGTCTCTGATGATGGTTGTGGCCTCAAGGCTGCTGCATGTGTAGATTTCCTTCAGTCAGGGAGGCTGAGAGCTGGTGATCCTTTATGCTGTCTGGATGATGTCCTGGAGAGACTTCCCAATAGCTGAGGTGCAGCCTGAGTACCGCGCTGTGGCTAGGACTACCAGTCACTGGTGATTAAATGAAAGGATTATACATTATTTTGGTAACTTGAGATATTTTAGCTCTATAAAGAACTGAGTCACAAAATATGTGGCAGACTGTCAAGTTTCTCTCTCTCTCTCTCTTTTTTTTTTTTTTTTTTTCCATCAGTAACCTTGCAGAGCAGCTGGACTTGCCAGATACCATATTTGTTTATTGACAGATCTATTGGGCCAAGCTTCAATGAATCATTTGTTTCCAGGAAGAAATGACAATACCAGTCAATGGCCATGGTTACATGATGTGTTTAAATTTAGAATTAAATAATTCAGAATTAAAGTATTCTCCTTCACGTTTACATGGAATTAGTAATTCCGAATTGAAGTTTACATGGAAAACACGTTTATTTGCCTTAATTCAATTCAACTTAAGGTTTGGGGTTTGGGAATGGTTCTGATTTGACAGGGGGCAGACTTGACGTTTTAACGTATACCAGAAGAAAACAAACTCCAGTTCAGCGTCTCTGTCAGGGGAACCTCGTCCAACTTGGATGCTACAGCTTTGAAAAGGTCCGCATTTTTATGCTCATGTCCATCCACTCGTTTCATTATTTCCAAATCTTCTAAGGTTCTAATTGCATAAATTGTCTTGGCTCTGGTCCAAAGCTTGCTTCGGGCGGCCATCCTGTTCTTGTCACCGCAAAATATGTGCATCATCACGACAGGACAAGGGTGACCAGAATTAATTTAAAGCGGAATGAACCTATACATGATCGAGGATTTATTCAATTTGGATTTAAAATCAGAATAAACCAGCCACCTACTTTGGAAGTAAGTTTAATTCAGAATGGTCATTTTCTTTCAGAATTAGATGTTGACAAGGTCATTTTTTATCTTTTTAAAGAGGATTTAAGTTTTATTCTGAATTAAAGGGGAATTAAAGCTCTCATGTAAAGGTAGCCAATGTACTTCCAGTGGAGAGGCTGTAGCTGTGGGCATGATTTAGTTGTGCTAAAAACAAGAAGTGACTGGCTCATTAGAACTGTGTGGTTTTTTCAGTTACTTAATTTTTTTTTAAAGTTTCTGTCCTTTTCAAACACCATTAAGATAAAGATGGCTGTGCCAGATGGCTTGACATTTATTTGTTCGAAGTTTATGGGAAAAAGATCACTGTCTTTCTTTTTGATTCGAAATAAATATGTTGCAACAACAGGTGTCGAAAAAGTTGTGACAAATGTACTGGGCAAGGACACTGTTAGTTTTAGCTTTTATGCATAGTTCATGTTTTGTTCGTTTATCACAAATTATGTTACCTCTCAATGCATAGTTCTCTCAAATTGTGCTGCACAACATGCCACACAATCTTCTGAGCAGAAGGTCTCCCACACCTGCCTTAAACAGGCTGTTCGATATATCTCAATATGACAAACTGACAAATAACTGTCAGTTCCCTTTAATTTTATTTTGCATTTCAAAATCTGCCATTATAAAACAACGCCCCCTCCCGGGATTAATAAAAAAACTTCATCTATTTAAAACCCAATTGCTATGAGAACCTAAAAACATGAGCGTGTCAACCATTTTAATTTGATTCTTGTAAGATCAAATGCAATGTGAACTTGTCTTTCCTTGCCACAGGGGACTATCCAGTAGCCATGAAACATTACAGTGAGGCCATCAAGAGAAACCCCCATGACGCCAAACTGTTCAGTAACAGAGCTGCTTGCTACACAAAGCTGCTGGAGTTTCAGCTTGCCCTGAAGGTACTGTTCATCATAATTAAGTATCTCAGTGAGAGTGAGTCCCATAATGGGCTGACACAACATAACAAAGAAGTGCCTCTTGGTTTTATTTTGTAACCTTGTGATAAACTTTCTTACAGGATTGTGAAGAGTGCATCAAACTTGAGCCCACTTTCAGTGAGTTGAAAACATTTTTGTTAATATTTTACCACAGTTTGACATTAGGCGTTTAATAAGTGTTAAATCTATAGAAGTGATTCAATTGTGGATCAGTTCCAGCTCACTCTGATCTCCTACCTGTTTTCAACACATCTGATCACAGTTAAAGGCTACACACGTAAAGGAGCTGCTTTGGAGGCCATGAAAGATTTTTCAAAAGCTATGGATGCATACCAGAAGGCCCTGGAGCTGGACTCTTCATCAAAGGTATTTTATGGATTATTTTACATTTTGGGATTTCTGTAAAAATACCCCTACAACTAAACTAAAATAATCTGTTTATCAGAGTTGGATTTATGCTTTTTTTTTGCTCATCTGGATTCAGCATCCACTTGCTACAAATTTTTGAACAACCACCTCATTTGACCAGCAGTGTTGCATACTGACATAATTTGATAACAAGCACTCATAGTTTTGAAATAATAGGCTGATTGATTGGGGGAAATATTTTTGCTATGGCATGCTCTTTGATTCAGCACATTAACTGTAATAACTGTTCTAGTTTCTTTTGAGGCTGGTTCGTCGTACTACGGCTATGCCTCCAAAGGCTGATTTTGCCACAGTTAAGCCTCAGCTGAAGGAATCATGAAACTCAAGTTCAAATTCTTGATAGCTCATGATTTCATGTTCATGCACCTCCTTCAAACAAGAAAAAGCATAAAAAGATTTGCACACCAAAAAGTGGCTCCCTTCAAGATTTTTTAAATTTGAAAATCCGTGAGGTTTTAAGACGTACGGCTCACCTGAAATGCCTGTGCGATAAACTTCTGCAGATGCACCAGAATTCATCTGCGTGTGGATGGCCCACTGAGCGCAAAGGTAGACTCAAACATGCAACCTAAAGGTGCGTTCACACCAAATGTGACTGACGTGACCTAGGCGACCGATCTCCATGCAAAGTCAATGTGCAGCTGTGATTAGCCGTGACCAGATCTCACACAATGCGACGGACATGATCTGGGTGACTTGGTCACACCTTGGGAGACATATCGCAGCCATCTTGTACCTGCAGACGGGGTACTCTTGGGGTCACTTTGGACATGTGACCAGGTCGCTGCACTCGGTCCCCAAAGTTTGAAAATTTGAACTTTTCAGGTGATGTCGCATGTGGCTGTGCCACGACAGCCAATCAGCGTTTATGTTGTTTCCCCCAAAAAACAAGTGTCACATAAACTTTATTTACTCACCGGCATGGCCAGTCATTTAAGATGATCTCCCCAAAAAGATAAAAATATGTGCTTCATGGCGAATGCTTATTTTCAACTCAACTGGATAGTACGTGAAGCCCTTGAATACAGAGGATATGGAATAAAGATGGTCCATTACTGCAGTGACTCATTTTAATGTACATCTTAACTTTGCATTTTCAGGAAGCCACAGAGGGCATGCAGCGCTGTATGATGAGTCAGGCGATGAGGAATGACAGTCCAGAGGAGGTGAAGAAAAGAGCGATGGCTGATCCAGAGGTCCAGCAGATCATGAGTGACCCTGCCATGCGTATGATCCTGGAGCAGATGCAGAAGGACCCGCAGGCGCTTAGCGAGTATGTTTATATCTTTAGTACAACTCTGTTTTACTACAGAAAAATGTTTTTTTTTTTTTTTTTTTTAATCATCCATTGATATTTTTTTCTGTTTGATCCTCAGCCACTTAAAGAATCCAGTTATTGCTCAGAAGATTCAGAAACTCATCGATGTTGGACTGATAGCCATTCGCTGATGACAACCAAGACGCAGATTGTGTGAAAGAAAATCCAAGGCAACAGTGGAGCAAATCCCTCCAAAATATTACACCCCTCTTTACTTGCCTTCAAATTCAAAATTATACTGTCCTCAGTCTCACTGAGACTTTGTGTGTATGTTTTTTTTAATCAGTTTCACAACTTTTACATTGTATTTAAGGAAGCATCTTGTGTCATTTGGAGGAGCTCAATTTTCCAGGAGCCAAAGTCTGAAAAATTCAAAATGAAATAAGTTCCAAGCATACAAATACTTTAAAACAATCCAGTGCACCTGCACGCTCAGTGTTTGAAAGGGGAAATCCACCTTTGGTACTATTCACGTTCTTATTGGTTCACAGTTTACGGATATGTATTGAGGAATAAAGAATTTATACATGCAAAATTGAGATTGTATGTAGATCACAACTAAAACTGTCAACAATGTTCTTATTTACTCTGATGTTCACTTCAAAGCTTGACTAAACATGGTGCTTTAAAGTTTGGGTGTCGTGGATTGTTGTCTTTTGTTTCTCAGATCTCTGGTGAAAATCTGAATCTAACCTCAACTCACTTCTCACATGCAGGTCGTGGATCTTGAAGGTGTGCTAGGTATTATTTTCATTTTTTTAGCCAAGTGATTGAGAGCCTCATTTTGAGATGATGTTGTCTGTGGCCCGATGGTTCATCAGAATGTGTAAATAACATCAAAATATTGTTGCCATGGAGGAGGAGTCATGAAAAATGTAACAAGGAACCATACTACCCAATGTCCTCTAAGCTTCAAGGATGGTTTGGAATGATAAGACTCAATATTAATTCATTATTAAAAAAGTTCATTCAGCACACATCAGTTCCATGTTATTGTCTCTGTACTGAGTTTTAATCGTGGGGTAAGGCTGATGCACTGGTAGTATTCTTGGCAAAACAGTAGAAGTTCAAAATGCTGCACAGAATATGGCTTGTTATGCTGCTGGAAGTTATCAGAATGGGTCCACTGTGATCTTTAAGGCATGGTTTTATGGTTAGTATTAATATGAGGGGAAATTGAAACAACTTTTTTCACAATTTTGTTGTAAATGGAGCCACACCAAGAGCCAAGTCATCCTCTGTCTGCAGTCTGCCATGATACTCCTCCACTCATGTTGTTAATGCTGACTGCCTCTAAAGTAAATTAGATATTTTGTAAGGCATGTGGAACTAAATGGAAGATAATAAGGCACTTGCAAAGTACAAAAGAGAAATTTTGTTGCATATCAAACTAGGTGGAACATTTCTCATCCCTCAAAGATCAAGCATGTGGGG
The DNA here is from genome assembly GCA_037902135.1 of Cetoscarus ocellatus. NCBI lineage: Eukaryota > Metazoa > Chordata > Actinopteri > Labriformes > Labridae > Cetoscarus > Cetoscarus ocellatus. The sequence goes on from JBAMNC010000142.1 coordinate 1,214,230, forward strand.
TAAATTATACTCCCGTCAGTTCTTACAGTCATATTTTGATATAGATAAACAGATGTGACCCATATTCTATGCACATGTGTAAGAACATTATTGTTGCGATAATGCTTTTAAAACTGCTGAAATTCCTCTGAAAAAGAAAAATGTGGACCATAAACCAGCTGGCTTTACTTACGGTCTTCACTAGCAAACATTGGTTGACACTTTAATGTTACCAAATTAACTTGTTTCTAACATCAGCATTGGTGATTTAGAAAATACCAACTTGTTTTGTTTAAACATTTCAGATGTTTCAAGGACAATGTCTATGCTGTTACTAAGCTTTATTATCTTAAAGCATGTAGGGAAGTCTGTCTTGCGAAGTATAAAATATCTAATTTTATTGCGTCTATGTACTGTATATACATATCTGTGTGTGTGTGTGTATAGATATGTATATATTTATATATATATATATATATGTGTGTGTATATATATATATCAATGGAAGTGACAAAAAAATAGGGCGTACAGGAGGAAAACAAACCCATGGCATTGTGTTATTTTTTTCTAGTTTTATACTTTCTTAAATTCAATGAAAATTAAGCAATATAACAATGCTTTACATGATTTCTTAGAAACAATTTATTCAATCCTGTTGTTTCCAAATTTACCACACAGGTATAATGCAAAGGAGTATTCATCATAAATGTAACGAGAAGCAGACCAGTGACCACATAAAAACTTATATTTTGTTTAAAATTGATGAGCTATCATGCTTTAAATTCCCTAGTTAATTTGAAATGTGCTTGTAAAATGGTCAGCATTAAAATGTCAACTGTAGCTTCCTACATGTAAATTGACCTCCGATAAATGCAAGAAATATACCTTCCCCATAGGAATCCTATTGCCTCGGTTGCATTGTTTGGAACTATTTAGGGCTCCCATGATCTGCCATTGCTGTCAAATAATTGGCTCATTGGCATCTACGGAGTTGACATAGCTCTGTCTTTCCACGGCTCTGGGTATATGGTAAGTAATAAAGTGGCAGGTAGGTGTATGTTAAAGTCTGACATTAAGTTTCTCTGCAGACACATTTTACAGGAAGATTTCCAAATAAATCCTGCAGGTATCTAATAAAAGTGTGTGCAAACCCTCATATAAAGCTTTGTTAAGTATACAGACACTGACGAGTGAATATTTACACAGGCTTGTACACTAATCCTTTAACTGAAGTTTGAGAAGTGTGCACACCAGTGTTCAAATCACACCAACTAACTGTAATAAAATAAGCAAAAAGTCAATTTATAGCAAAAACAGCTTAAATGTTATTTATGAAAATCATACTTTGTTTAAAATATTTTTTTCATGAATTTCTTTCAAATATCCATATTTCATATATCCTCTGATTATAATTATGATTGGGCCTTTATATGGCACATTTCGCATAGGGCTGCACAGTGGTGCAGCAGAAAATGTTGCCTCACAGTAAGAATGTTGCTGGTCAACTCCTTGCTCAGATGGAGCCTCTGTAAGGTTTGCATACCCCCCTATGTGCATGCAGTTTTTTTCTGGGATTTCTCCAGGTGCTTCTATATCCCCACAAGAACCAATACAGTTTTTAGTAGGATAATTGCTGATTCTAAATTGCCCTTTGGTGTGAGTATGTGTGTGAATGGTTGTCTGTCTCTGTATGTCAGCTCTGTAATTACATCCTGTCAGGCATGAACCCTTTTTCACACCTAGAGTCAGCTGAGACAGGCTCCAGTCCCCCTGCAACCTGGAAAGAGATACAGCAATATGGATAGTAGATAAACTGATGTCACAGAAACAAGTCATTCAGATGCAAATGTATGAAATTATTTGGAAAAATGTCTCTTTTTGAATTTGAACCCCTTCTTTAAAGTCCTGTGCTCAGCCCTGGATGCTCAGGATTTACTGATACAAAATTCTGTAGTCTCACGGGGCTTCGATGTATTTCCTCAGGCACTATGGCTGTCAGTCTTCTCACACTGGTATCCCAAATTCTACAATTTTATACAGTCAGGTCATACATATCTGTTATACTAAAAGTGTTTTTGGAACCTTTATGGGAGTACTCCAGCACTAATCCTCTCTATGCACTCCTAAGATGATAATTGCGGGGTAACGTGCTTGTAGTTTTTCTTCTTTTTTCTTTTTTTAATGTAACAGACACTTTGTAAACATTTGTATTTTCATGCAGCCTTTTGTTGAAATGAGACCAACAGTTTTGCTGTCATAAAAATTAATGGCATTGGTATTAGCAAATGTTCAACGATGATTAAAAAGCCTTTAACAGACCATTAGTTAGGATAAAAGTAATATGCAAATGATTTTACAAATGTAAAATATGGACTGCTTACCCGGGCTTGGGAATTTTGCTTATGACCAGGGTTTTAAAAAGTATGTTGACTGTATTTGTGCAGGTACATGCAGTGTCCCAATGTCAGCAACCAGGATACTGTAGTTTGTTAGCCTCAAGAAACCAGGGTTTTGGCCCTGGAAAACTTGTATACTGTGTCATATAACCACCTCATTTCAGCTTTTACAGCTTTCTGCACCAGTCTGCAGTTTTCACAGGCACTTAAGCAAATAAGGTTCTGCAGACAGAAACCAGGATACTTGTTTTTATCATGTCAATGATTGTATAGCGCCAGTTCATAACAAGTGTTCTCTCAAAGCACTTTACAATAGAGCAGGCTGAAGCCATACTCTTGATTTTATAGAAACATGTATGCTTAAATACAAATACATATAATTTTCCCTCTCTCTCTCTAAGGTAAAGGTAGGAATTTATGTTAAATGATGTCATTTCTGTTGATGGTTGATGCAGGACAGAGCACCAGGAGTCAAGCAGGACCACAACAACAGGTCATCCATGATCATGTATGCAGTGAAATGAATCACACATCAAGTAAACACTGTAGGCTATTCTGAAAATAGGCAAAACCAGGATAGTCTACTGCTCATTATTGGGATAGGCTACTCAAGTTCATGTAAACACGGCCATTTTGTATTTAAATATATTTTTGGGAATATTTTCTCCTTTTCTTATTCATTTCTTATTCATCATTTCCGTACAAATGTACTTTGGTGTAAAGCTAATGTTGGTGGCTCAGTTTTACGGCACAGTCTGATAGCGCACTCTACCAGCATTCAGAAGGTTGTAGGTGCAAGCCCACTTTTGTACCCACTGCTGCGTCAGTGACGTGTAAATAAAAGGGTATGAAAGAGTGAGGATATGTTGGGTTATACTAATGGACAACTTGCATAGAAACTCAGAAGCACAAGTGCGTGAACAGGTGGTCAGAGGGACGAGAAAGGCGCTTTATAAGCTCAAATCCATTTATTATTTAATTGTGACTATTATTGTTAATAACTCCAAACAATCTTACATGTACTGTGGTGTTACTGTGGGCAAATTACATATTTTATCAAAAGCAATGTCTACCTGTCTCAATGTCTCTGGGAGCTGGTTATCCTAAAAGATCTCTACAGTCTTTGTTTGCAGTTTTTATTTTTCTGGCCGGTTCGCCTGAGGTCTCGCGCTCCGTAGCTCCGCCCACTCCCACGGCTCACGTGACCGACCGTCGCCCAGGTTGTGTCGAAAGCATCCTGTGTTAGCACATAGCTAGCTGTTGACATCAATATAAGGCATTTTTTCATTAATTTGAAAATGGACGAACTATTGTAGCGGCTGTATAGAATAGAAAGAGGACAAGGCGCCACACTGACGGATCTTTTCCAGCATGGTGTGAATGCTGATACCTGAAGAGGCTAGCTCAGAGAGCTAACTAAACATTAGCGCTAGCTAACGTTCAAACTTTGACGAGCAACAGCAGAAATGTGTTAGCTTGCTGCTTGTTGCAGATTTATTACTTTGATTACAGCAAGCTATTCAACGTGCGTTCTTGTTGTAGCAGTTAGGCTGACCAATTAGCGTTGTGGTTGCTAGTGTTTCGATCGTTTATTTGCTCGGACGTAAGAAGAAACAGTGTTAACGTTATCACCAAGTAACGACTGCTAACTTATGAATGACAACTACGGCGGGGAATGCTAACGCTAGCCATTTAAACTTCATTGTTACCAATATATTCAGGTTTTCAAACCAGCCGTTCAGCTCTCTGCCCGCGCATTATAAGAAAGGGGAATTTAACAGTGTTCCTTGTAAATGTACAGGTCTGTTTTTTCTAATTGATTTCGCCAAATCTCATGAGATAAATAATGAAAAACAGCAGGATGTCAAAGGCGTGGGGATTTACTACAGAGCAGCAGTATTGTCTAGAAAGCACAGCTGTCTGCTTATTCCGATAATCCCCTCACTCTCTGTCGTACAGATCCTGGAGACATTGTTTTCCCGGATCGTGTAGTGTATTAGCGTCTATTCTTGATTATATCTGAACAGTTCTTTAGTTTATTTACACAGCCTCAACAGGCTGGAGTCCACTGTCATTAAAGTTATGCCTGGAGACGCTTCTGACAGCAGCGATGACTCTGACTCCAAAACAAATGAAAAGGCCTGCACCGTCAAACATCAGATCACCAATGGTAAGTCAAGTGTCCTTTTGTTGTTACCAGATCAATACATATGTCTTTCATCTTTGACACAAAACTCGTTTATTGTGAGATTTTTTAATTAAATATTTATAAGGCATTACCAGCAGATGATATATGAAAATATGAGATTAAAACGACTGTCGATATGTAAGGACAGTGTATTGTCTCTTCATACATACTGAAGTTTTAAGTTTGAACCACAGCTATTTAAATTTTCCAAACAAGAAAACAAGATTTTAAGTTACATTTCAAACACTGGATTGTTTCAGAGAAACACCCTGCAAACCTGTTGTTAATTGGCATAATTTAGTTTTATAGGAAAGTAGGGCTGGGCAGTATATCAGTTTCAATAAATTCAAATTATTTTCTGAGGGAGATTTAAAAATTAAAAATCGAGATTTTTTTCCTTTCTCTCCAGTTGTAAGTTCATGATGTTAAGCCCTGTCAGGTTTTGCACAAGCACTTTTATAGGCTTGTATTTGTTTTTTAAATGAGACTAAATAATGATCAGAGAGTTTCATGATGCTGTGCTGTGAAAATACTTAAGTGTTTATGTAGACAAACCTACCTAATCAACACTTTATGACATACACTTTAGCTTTAAGAGGGAAATTCTGTTTGGTTTTGGAATATATTTTGACAACATGAAGGCACAACTTGATTCGTGTCATTTTGTGTCACTAGGAGTTTTTTTTTTTTCTTGAGAAGGAAAATTGAGTAAAATCATAAATCGAGTGTTGTGGCAAAAAATTGGGGATTTTATTTTTACGTCATACCGCCCAGCCCTATAAGAAAGTATCATCTCCTTATTAAAGTGACACATTACCATGAGTGCTTTACAGCGCTCAGTGTCTATCATTAAGTTGAGTGCTGCTTGTTGCTCTAAAACAAATAGCTCCAGCTTAGTTTTACTGTTGCTACCCAAAAAATCAGTCAGTGTAGTATTCATCTGTAAACTGAAAGACTCTTCATGTTGTTACTGAACTCTGTATTTTGAAACGAAGATATATATCTTGCTTCTAGAGTCAAATGTTTTTTGTTTTGTTTTCCGTGTGTCTCCTAAAAAAATATACTGTAACAGTAAGAATGATATACCAGTCCTAGTGCACTATATGCTTCTTTCAAGTAATAAAGGTGCGTAACCGTATCATTACAGCAAAATCAAATTAGTGCAACTGTTCTCTTTTGTAGGGCATGTTTTAAAGCCCAAACAAACAAAATGTTATGTTTCATGAGATTGTGTAGTTAGGTATTTTTTATGTTTTTTTTCCCACTAATTTTTGTGGAACAAATTGCTGAAACCATTACATTCAATTAGAAAATATAGAAGCAATTTTTTTATTTCAAATTTCTTTGGACCAATTTTTTAAATAAAAGTCAGAATGATTTGATGCCCTGAATTTTACATCTTTGTCTTTTTTGCCTCTGTCTAACCATTTTATGAATGCTGCGTTTGATTTACACTTTCATCACTTGATGTGGACTCTTGGCTTATCTGAAAATATTTTTTTTTTTTATTTTTTTTTTTTTTATATTATCAATCAATCAATAATAAAAAGAGAAATAACTTGTTTATTTCATTTGACAGATATATTTTTCATATGGAAATGATTTTTAAAAACTGAGAATCATTTATCAACATTTATATCGAACATTTCAAATGTGTTCAATTAATATTTTCATGTTGTGTGTTCTTACTGCAAACAGCCCTTTTACTGAGCAGTTGACCTGGTTTCGTTATTTTTTTATTTTTAGAGAACAAACCGACAAGGCATTCCTGACATTCTTAGCCGAGTTATTAGTAAAAAGGTGGAAAACTGCCCTATCTGTAATGTTAACAAACACTTCAAATATTCACAAAATTAATGATTAACAATTTCTGAAACTTTTGTAACAAGATGTTGAAAATTTTTGGAGTTGTCTTGCTAACAGACAGAAAAACAAATGGACATAGGGTAGCAATAAAACCTCCTTTAGCTGGAGGTAATCATTTTACAATGTCTTACTCTACATTTAATATAAGATATATTGATGTGTTCTAAACACTTAACATATATTATCCAGCCTTACGCTGGTCTAAAGAAAAAAAAAACTTTGCTGCCCTACAGTTTATTCATTTACTCTGAATGTATTGTAGAGTAGAATAAAGAGTGTTCAAACACTAAAAAAGTAATCTATTTGCACTAAGCAGAGGATTGTTGCATTGTTCTCCCGCCCTGACTTGAGTGCCACAACTCTTCTGGTTTGTCATCATCAGACGTTGTGGCGCTGTATGTTTGCTTTCAGCTGTCACAGCATAAAAAGCACCTCTGTACTTACTGTGATTGAAAAGGGTGTGGATATAGCTCAAAGTGCATCCACCTTTTAATCTACACAGAGCAGTACAACAGGCAGCATTTTCATGAAATAGAACAGATTAGCTGCTGTGAAGTTATCTTGTAAACATTCACCAGCATAAAGAAAACACTAAACATCTGTCACTGCTGTAAAACAGATCATATAGTATCATCACTGTGGTCACAATGACAGGGATTTTATGAGAAATAATGGAGGTTAAACACTTAAACACACTGACTGATTTTAAACCTCCATAACTCAAACTTTAGACAACTGTATTTACAACAAACACCTAAACAAATCTGAAAAATCTAAAATGGACCACCTGTCCTTTTACAAATATGCACAGGAGTGTTTGTAGTGTAAATAACTGAAGCATTTACACTTTATTCTCTGATTGTGTGTTTCTTTCTCCTGTTTCTGTCACTAGCTAACCTCACAGGCCACACTGAGAGGGTTGGCATGGAGAACTTTGAGCTGCTCAAAGTCTTAGGCACAGGAGGTAGGTGTCCTCATAAAGCAGTGAATGCATATTAACACATACACAGCTGTTGTCAAACCTGAAGAAAACTTTCAGTAAGATGTCAGATGAGGTATACCCACAGCACTCAGGAGGTGGTATCCTGCCTTGCTTTAATATCAGGGGATAAAAAGTGTTTCTAATTAAATTTCTTTTCTTGTAGAGAAAGTGTCCCTCAGGGCTTAACTGTTGTGGTAGAGCATTTCTTTACGTAGTGAATTGGGAGTTGCAAATCATCAAAACAGCATGAGTAGTAGTCGAATGTTTATAAGGGAGACCATATGCTGGAGATGTCTCTGTTATTAGATCTCATCCATAATGAATACCTCTGAGAGATGTGAGAGTCTGCTTCTATCAACTTAACAATGCCTGAAACAATTCAGAGTGCCGGATTGTGTTGTGTGTGTTTTCTAGACGAGCTTTATGCAAAAGTAATTTGACTAAATGTTTGTCTTTGTTTAGCTTACGGAAAAGTGTTTTTGGTCAGGAAGAACACAGGTCATGATACTGGACAGCTTTATGCCATGAAGGTAAGAATCTGTGCTTTATTGAAATCATCAGGTCATGAATAAAATTCAAAACAGACAACCCCTGAAAAAAGCCTTGAAAAGTTTTATGGAAATGATTCAGTGTTTTTGATTTTATTCAAATGCATGTGTAGTTCCTGCAAAGCACAAAATGAGGTGTCATTTAATATAAATGATGTGTAACACAGTGAAGGTTGGCTGAGATTACATTCAATGAAAGCTTACAGAGAAGAGGTGAAAAAAGTTTTTTGAGCTGTACTTTATTTCTGGTTTGCTCTTATTACATTTAAAAATGACAGTATTTAGGATGAAATCCAAACAGCTGAAATAAAACACAGCATTTCTGAGGTTCACATTAACTGTGTCTTGCTCAAACAAATGCTGATCAATATCGGCTAATACTTATTAAAACTACATGATCAGCCGATTGAAAGTGATGCCTGAAGTCACTGATGCAGTTACCTGTTCTTACCTTTGGGATATCAATTAATCACCTGCCCACTCATCCACTCGTCATTAGCTCCTGCTGCTCTGTCATCCTCTTAAAGAAACTGAGGTGGAATTTCAGTCCTTTTAGTTAAAAATATCCATCCAGTGTCCACGTCTAAGTTGAATTTTGTCCTGAGATGAACAGGATAAGGACCTGTGTCTACAGTCAACATATTGTTCCAAGGCTGTGCCTGTTTTCAATTCAAAACCAAAGGATTTCAGTGTTCTCATCACTGGGTAGGAAAATTCCCTCAGCATCAGCAGATATTTGTTGCTGTACTACCATAACTCTCAGCTGAAAACAGTTCAACTTCGAGGTAGCGTTGTGCTCACTAATGTCGTCCCTCCCTCACTGACCAATCAAAATCTAGAAGGGGTGGGACCTCAGCTGTTCACTTTGACAATAACAGTGGTGAGGGTGAAGATGGGAAGAGCTTGTTGTACTTTTTGTTGAGCAAAAGCTCAACCACTTGTAACAAAACACAAAACATGATCAGTATCATTATCAGCCAGTCTCACTAAAAGACAGTCTGTATTGGCAACAAAAACTCCTTATCAGGGTGTCCCAATGGCTCAGTATTGATCTTAGAAATAGTGAAGTTTGCCCTGGCTGCAGACACTTGAGTACTATCCACAGGAGATTGGTTTTGTCGATTAGTGACTAAAATCTTCAATTATAATCTAGATATCACATATTTTTAATGACAGTTGATGGATCATGATTGATTGCTGGTCAGATCAGGAATTTCTAATAATGATTGTGAAGACAGCAGATTTTGTCTTTAATAGTATGTATGTGCTTAAAGATGACTTTGTGAAAATAAGAAAAAGAGGAATTATACTGCAGGATGCTTTTTTATTGAAAACAACAGTTGGTCCATACACAGGAGACATTTCAGTCCAGGATTAAACTGAAACATCTCCCAGCCAGTTCAGTCCCTTTGCCTTAATGAAATAGCTGTAGCCTCTGACTTTCTTTTACTTTGCTAGTTCTCTTAACCATAAATCACACTTGTGTGCAGAGTCCTCTTTCAGACCCAAGGGATCAGCTGTCTCTTTGCAAAAACTGCACAAAGAAAGAGCCATTTCTAATACGTATTGACAGATAAGAAATTTGCTGCTCTAAGGATTGCTGTGAACAAATCAGGTTATCAATGCCTTCCAACTTCCACAGAAAACTGAATAACAGAGTCTGTGTGACATTTTAAACTGACTCAGACAATGCCTGCTGACACTGACTGAAAATCATGTTTACTCTCCAAGCAATCATCACAAACTCAGCTTTTGAGTTCTGCATTCAGCTTGTCCGCCCATCCTTGTTTAAGTCCTGGTGCATTCATTTCAGCTCAGCTTTGTTGGATCTTACAAAAATGAAGACCGCCCCCTGATTGACAGCATCAAATTTATATATTGTCTCCAGAAACTCAAGCTTGTTTTTTACTAAGCTATTTTGAGCAGAATTATCCTGCTTGAGGGTAGTTTTTCATGATGTTCTTTCTCGCTGCAGTATGCACAGAAACATCTTGTAACTCACTATCAAGTGTTTTATAGATGTTCTACTAAAGATGTCTACATTTTTGTGGTAACATCTTATAATAATAATAAAATGGAACTTATCAGAAGATGATACATGTGGTACACAAGCCCCACTTTTAACATCAGTGTCTCCAATTTAAAAAAAAACTGTCTGCGTCCAGATTCAATAGTCCTTTTACTCCACTTTAGTAAGTTTCCTTACTGGCTGAAATGATTAAGTATAAGTATTTTTGTGGACCAACAAGCAAACAAAGGACAAGTGCTGGCAAAAACATAACCTGGATTAAAAATGTCATCTCAAATAAATTAAAACAATACTAATAATTCCTCCAATCCCTAACTTTATGTATATGAAGATGGCTGAAGAGAGCAGGGAAATATGCTTAATATATCTTTGTCTCCTTCCTTTCTCTTTTTTATACGAACCTAACAGATAATTAATCATTCAATCAATGATTTGCATTGCTATTTATTGAGATTTATATAGATAAGTGTCAAATGCTTAATCAGTGTCATTTTAAGATATGATTTTTGCTGTTTTGATGGCTTTAAGATTGACTTTTATTTCAGAAACATGATTATTGATGAAAATATTCTTGTGTAACTGGATTGTGTTTATTTGCACTTCAAAATGCCTCAGCATTTCTTAGGAGCTGACAAAACCAGTTTAGATTATAACATTTACAGTTTAACATTAGAGAAAATTAATGATAGCAGGGATTTAAAAAGAGCAATAGCAATACAAACAAGACATTTTTGCATAAATATATTAATAAGTAGCACAATATCATTAATCGCTGAAAGTTTGTGCAATATTGGGTAAGATCCATTTTGAAATGTTAAATCTTAAAGTGCTCGGAAGATGTTCATAAACTGTCAGAATCTTGATAAGATCAGAATTTTATCTAGATAAATCATCTTTTATTTTATTTATTTCAAAACCGAAACTATCAGGTGGTAGATGCACATTATGAGGTTAATCAAAGGTAGTTTGTAATTTTGTTTTACACACATGCATGCTGGCCATGTAGTGTAATGGAACCCTGTTCATCTTTCCTTCACAGCTCTCTTTTCTCACCCCTCACTCCCACCTTTGCTTAACCCTTTTGCATTTTCACTGTGGTGATGGATGGACAAGGACAGAGCAGCTAAAACTGCCTTTCCATGAAGCAGTCTGTTTCAGTTTATTTTGGTATGGTACACAGTTGTAGGTTCTGCTGTCAAACATAGGGCAGGAGGTACTCAAATATGTGACCCATGCCATCCCACTTTTTGTTGGCACCCTCCGACTGGGTGCAGGGCATGCTGAGCGGATCCAGCAGGGTGGAGCTAAAAACGCTGCAGCTTGTTGATTTGACCCAAGAATCGTCACTTTCAGTGTGACAGCAAATAGGAGAACATCTTACTGCGCCATGTTTAAATCCCTTGTGGATCCCAGTGAGTGACTAATCTACTGCTATTGTGGTAAACAGTGTCTGCGCCGAACAATGCTCCATGGAGTACTTCGACAGAACACACCTTCCTTGCCATTGTTGGGGAGGAGGAAGTGTAGAGGGAGTTGGATGTGGCTCGTGCGGCTCTCAGTATCCGGCTTACACCTCTGACTCCAGATGAGAGTGCAGCTGGAGATGGAAACACAAGTGAGATCCAAACCGTACTGAACTGTACTGAACCAAACCAGACCGCTCAGTGGAAACACAGCTTAACTCTCTGTCCTTTTCAAGTTGTCCCATTTTGTATGCAAACAGCACTTTCGCTGTTCTAACATGCTTTAGAATACAGTCATGTAGACCAAGCTTGTGGGGGTTGATTTTTTTTTACCCCATCATCATCTCATAACCCTGTATTTTAATAAAATGGCAAATTTAACTAGAAGTGTGCAGAGAGCACAGTCCTCTGCCAAAGTATTTACAGTTCTTGGCTGCCTAGATTAATCTGCATGTACCCCTGATCCAGACCACTCAACTGTGTTTTTTTGCATGGACCAGCATCATGTACATCTAAATCTGAATTTTTAAGCAATACTGACATTACAAGTGGAGTTAATGGCAAAGATGTGAAAAACTGTCCTATCTTGCAATATTAAGAAATTCTTTGGAAAACTCCTTCCAAACTTCCTCTGGATCCGCCAAAGTCTGATCAGTTTTTCCTTCTGCCATGAGCAACATGGCATGGAAATTTCATCAATATCCTTTGAGAACATGTTGAGCTATCTTGCCCACAAACAGACAAACTCTAGGAAAAGATCACCTCCTTGGCAGAGGTAATAAACTGTGCACAGGGCTTATTCATCAGAACGGTTAAACACAGAAGGTGTCTGAGGAGGTGGGCAGTGTGACTGTCATGCTGTGGGTCTGCTTTTCACAATTTTCCTTTCAGGTAAGAGCACTACTACTGCAGTATTGCTAACAGAAGCACAAGCTCCACATGGTAAATGTAGATAGTACAAAAGAGCACACAGTGCCAAATGAACTGCACTTAGTGGACTGCACACATTAATGCACGGATGTAAATCATCATGCAGTACAGCAGTCTAAACTAATTTTCCCTCTAGGAGTCTCCCTAAAACAGACTGCTGCTTCTGCACCAGCGTGACCCATATTCTGAAGTCCACATTACTTAATTAATCTCTGAGGGAAAATAACAGTTACCAGTAATCAAAACTTGTGGGACACTTATTTTTGTTTTTCCCAGGTGTTAAAGAAAGCAGCTATTGTTCAAAAGGCAAAGACAACAGAACACACTCGCACTGAGAGGCAAGTCCTAGAGCACATTCGTCAGTCTCCTTTCCTGGTCACATTGCACTATGCCTTCCAGACGCAGAGCAAACTTCATCTCATCCTCGGTGAGTGATGGGACATCATAACCTAAAGCACGGATTAGTAGATGTTCTTTCTTCTGTAGTATCTCTTTTATTGTGTGTTTGTTTGTTGAATTTAAGTACAGCTTGTGTTTGTGTATTTTTTGTACAAATCTATTCAAGTTCTCTGTGTGTCTGTCTATGTGTGAGTGTAGACTATGTGAGTGGGGGTGAGATGTTCACCCATTTGTACCAGCGGGATCACTTCTCTGAGGAGGCGGTGAGGATTTATATTGGAGAAATAATCCTGGCTCTGGAGCACCTGCACAAGGTGGGTGTTACTTCTTCTAGCTCTGTAACTTACTTGTACATTTATTGATCTTTGTATACAAAGAGACTGAGGGAAGAACAAAAGCAGCCTGATAGAGACACTGCACCTCATATAATGTTGTATCTGACATTTTTACGAGCAGCTGGCACCTCAGGAAACATAAAAGTACATTAGTGTCTTATATGAGTCCCATGGGTTTAGGGGTGGGTGATATGGGGAAAAAATTGTTTCACTGTTTTTATCACAAATCTTTTTATACACATAGTTAGCAGTTATTTTCAAATTACCAACTAGAGCCAAACTTACATCCAGAAAAACACATCCTTACATCCATAATTGGATTTTTGCCATGATCATGCAATAAACTTTATTTTAGCAATGTCATATTGATTTTTACATATTAAGGGGTCAGACTTAGAGACAGACCATGAAAATAGCCCAATTCACAGTGCCTTTACACAAAAGCGCCACAACAAGGTTCCACTATATTTACATCTAGAGAACTTCACGTTAAATCTATGAGGCTGCAATATCTGTGTCAATTCACGCTGCAATGCGGCTTGGATGTGCGCAACACTGCCCTTACATACACACAAAGGCAGAGACACAAACTCACAGCGCTCCTCTCTCCTGCTAAGTGTGTGTGCCTCTTTCTCTCCAATATCACACCTCTGTATATAATATAATAATCTTCATGTATGTTTGAAAAAATCCAAAGCAGTTCAGTAAAACTGAGGTACAATCTATCTTTTTTGAATACTGAGGATGCACCTTTACATCAGTTGAACATTGATATCACTGTTGTCACCCTTGTCAACAGAAATGGTAGCAAATATGACATACACCAATATCCCAAGCTAAAGTATTTCTGTTGTGATGCATGAATTTACTACCAAACTAATACCTTCAACTGCTGATTCACAGGCGGCACGAAGGTCACCGGTTTGATCCCCGGGTCGGGTAGAGCCTTTCTGTGTGAAGTTTGCATGCTCTTCCTGTGCATGCATGGGTTCTCTAAGGGCACTCCGGGCTTCCTCCCACAGACCAAAAATAGGTTGATTGGTGACTCCAAATTGCCTTTAGGTATGAGTGTGAGCATGAATGGTTGTCCGTCTCTCTATGTGGCCCTGTGATTGGTTGGCAAGCGGTTCAGGGTGTACCCCGCCTCTCGCCCAATGACATCTTGGATAGGCTCCAGCCCCCCCACGACCCCAAGGAGGATGACCTGTTTAGAAAATGAATGAATGCTGATTCACAGGAAATACTTTTTATTGGGCAGAGGGTTTTTTTCATTTGGACAAATTAATTTGTTTTTATGGTTAAACAAGAAAGTGTCAGCATTGTGTGAGCCTTAAGACACCTCTGAGAAAGATTAGCCTCTTGCAGTTTGTAAGACATGTTCTGGTGACATTTAAAGAAAAGAGACTGCTAACATTTTAAGACATTTGATCTTTTAGCTCAGTGCTTCCCAAAGTAGCAATTAATGTGGTTCTTTTTCACATTTGTTAAAAGAATAAAGACAAAACTATGGCTATGTGAATGACGAAAACTATTTTTCTAAAGAATCTGTTCAAATGTTAGTATAACTGGTGAATGATCTTAGTGATGTGATCTAACTATCTGTTCACATAAAACAATGCTTTATTATTTTCCCTTAAGATTTCCTAGAATACCAAATATTGTCAGGATTAAAATGCTTTCTCTTATCTTTGAGTGCAGGTAGGTTGTCTTTGTGGTTTTCAGTGTTGAAGTGTCAAAGTTAACATCACAGTTTCACCGCAATGCATTCAAACAGACTCTGCCAACACAGTCGTTGTCCGACTGGAGTAACCAGGCAGCAGCTGCTTTGAGAAGGGGCTCTTTGATTCTGATTTGATGGTCAATGGGCCAATCAGAGGGCCAACAAGGGGTTAATTATGTTTGTTTAAGTCCCTGAACTCAGACAACAGCCTGGAAAAGTTAACATACATGTAACTTTTTATCATGTATATTGTTTGATAAACAGAACTGAGGACATTTTATTTAATATCTCACCTCACAGCTTGGCTCCTTATTTAAAGAATTTATTCATGCTTTCAAATGCATGAAAGGTACAAGGAGAGAGTTTGAGGACTCCCAGAGTATGTTAAAAAGACAGCTTGAAAATACAATTAAGCAGCAAACCTAAAGCGTTCATACGTTCATGTGTCTATGAAAGTAAAATGCGGTGGTTATTACTCAGAGTCTTGTGCTGTAGATGTATGAGGGTTTTGGTGGGCCCCAGATAATGTGCATGTTTTAAAATGGGCTGTGGTGGACCAAAGTTTGGGAAAGGCAGTTTTAGCGCTTTCAAGAAAGAGATTTTAGGGATAATGGAGACGTTTTCAAAATAGAAAGGATTGAAATTGGCAGTCTGGCCTTTCCGTTTTTCTAATTATCTGTACTCATATCAGTCTCCAGTTTCACAGTTGGTACATCTCTGTTTAATAAACAGGCTTTCAAAGTTAAATCTTTGGCAGGTTTCAGTAGATGGTGACAAACTGTGTCTATAGTTTGCCAAAAAGTAAAGTTCTGTCTGTGCTAAAATTTAGATTGATGAAGTTTTTCAACCAGAAAATATGAGAAATTTTGAATGTTTTGGTTAAAAAAACCTTTTAATATAGACTAGAAGTTTGATGAAAAAATGTTCTGTAAGTTTTATTTTTGATTTACATAGCAGTGTTTTTCTACATTAGTAACTCCAATAATGGTCCCTAGTCTCAACATTATGGTGCTTTTTCATTTGTGCTATTTGCTCAACTCAGCTTAGCCCTACATGGTTTGGATCCTACTTACTTTGTTTTCCATCACAGTAAAGAGTTGTTTGTACCTCTTAAAGACAGGCAGGGTCATCAGTGGCTGTGCAGAACCAGATGAAACAGAGGCGACAGTGCTCCAGGCCCTTTAAGTTGCTTTTTGTCACAGTGGGAGGATACATTTTGTTCCAAACACGGTTGCAAGCAGCAAACCAACATATTATTTAAAGCATTTGGGAGGTCATACAGCATTACAGAGCGAACAGCAGGAGGCCTTAATTTCCGTGTCAGATAACCCTGAGTTATGGTGATATTCTGACCATTCAGTCGTCAGCAGTGTTTCCATGACATGTTTTAGACATGACTTAACTTGCTTGGAACCCTGCTGAAAGTGGTAAGAAAAACTGTGCCAGTACTAGGCACAATCCCTAATGGGAAACCATCGCAATCAAGTTAAGGTCAGGTTGAGTTGCGCTAATACCATGTATTGCAAAAGCCTTGTATGCTTGGACAAGAAGCTAAAAATATTATCATATTTTAAAGCAGCTTGAATGTGAAATGATTCAGTTCAGACTGAAAATCTTCACAACTTTCTAACCCATATTTTAAAGCTCCTTTGTCTTGGCCTGTTTGAATGAAAAGAAAAAGAAAAATTTCATCTCTGTAGAGGATCAGATGTTGCTCTTTTCCCTCCCCTTTGGAACTTCTCAGATCTGAGGGTTGGGGAGCCTGTCGGAGGCTATGAAAATGTGCTCTGCACTGATTGGCTGCCCAAATGGTGTCTGTTGGGAGGGGGTAGGAGTAGTTACAGGCCACGGAGTAGACTTTCAAAACAGACATGGCGTCTGTGTGCAATAAGCAGATAAGACACATGTAGATGGAGGCTGTATGGCTATTACATGCTTAACCACAGGAAGTAAAAACTGATCATGTTAAAGGTCATTGTCTTTTTAGAAGCATAGCACATTTCTCCATGAACTGGGAGATTAGTAAAAGTTGTGATGTTTTTCTGCTCCCCAAGCCCCTTATAACAACATGAAAGCAGAGAAAATCAGTTAGGCAGGACATAGGACCTTGAAATCACACAGGTTTTTGTTCAAGGTGTAGAAATAATTGCATAATTCATACTATGTGTGATATCTATTTCCTTTTCCTTCTCCTCCCCTCTCTCTGCCTTTGGTCAGAAAAGCCGCATTTCCACCAGGCAGTTCAGTTCAATACGGTTCAGTCTGGCTCAGTCCGGCACACATTTACCAGTGTTTCCACTGTCAGATTGGGAGAAAAGGCGCACAAATAACCAACCCATGTTGTTCCAGTGTGTACCAAACTGACCTTAAAGTGTGGAGCTAAAGGGGCTGCAGTCTTTTGATTGGTCACAAAAATCATTATCATGCGACAGCAGTAAAAACAAAAAGGTATACACCATGTTCAAATAAGCCATGGATTTAGCATGATTTGTTCACTGCTGTTGCTGTAAAGAATGTCTGTGTGAAGAACAATGCTCCACAGATTAATGGAGTGCTTTAAGTCCTCCATTGTTGCTGTGTGTTTAAAAACAGGCTCTACTTCAGATTGCTGCACAGTGCTGTATGGTTGTGACGCCACACATTACGTAGCCGGCATGACCCTCTCTTCCTGGCTCTCGTCATAACACTCAAATGAAGGTACAGCTGACAGTGGAAATGCAAAACAGAATCAGGGTTAACCGCTCCAAACTGCGCCAAACTGTACTGAACCAAACCAGATCACTTGGTGGAAACGAGGCATAAGGCACACGCCTTTCATGTAAATAAGATTGTTAAATGAAAACCCTGATAACAACTCAAACCACCTTTGCATGGATGCAGCAAACAGCCTGTTAAATGAAGAGTAAATATGCCTTTCATATATTAACTATTATTTTGTTGAGCATGGGGCTCTTCAACTTTCTCTGTTTACAGTCAGTACTGTAAGATATTTAAAACAAAAAGATCATCAGAATTTGATACACACCTGCTCCTCTAGGCAGTATGATTCATTGAAGTATGAAAAAGTCATGCACTGATGTTCCTTTAAAATCAGTGAGTAACTGTGCTCAGTAATTGTGATCTCAGTATAAATTTAAATTATCAAGATTAACATGTTTTGCATACACTACACAACAAGAAGTCATTCAAGGATATCTTCTGTTCATTGTAGCATATGGCATGTATCAGCGTTAGGTAGGGAACACAGATGGTGAGAGCTTTTAGGCATGACTTTTGAACTGAATCCCTCCCTCATTAAGTCATAATCCTGCATTTAGATATAATGCTGATACGTGTAGCACCTAATAGTTAAAAAAAGATTCCTCAGTGAAAGACAACAAGCAGGTGGGCAGCATGACTCACAGGCTGAGAACAGTCTCTGCAGGCCAAAGCTAAGCTACTACATAGTAAAGGTTACAGAACCACCAGCTGTACATGGTGAAAGCTAATGATGCCAAAGGGGCAACATGGTTACATAGAAACTGTAAGTTGGGGGTTTTCCCAAACACAACATACACCAATCAGGCATAACATTACAACCACCTGCAAGCTTGACTGGTCTTCGACTGTACAGCCCCGTACACATCAAAGTGCAATGCTTTGTGTATTCTGACACATTTCTATCAGAACCAGCATTAACGTCTTCAGCTATTTGTGCAGCAGTAGCTCTTGTCCTGGATCAGACCACACAGGACAGCCTTCCTTCCCCTACTGCATACTTACTGTCACCGCTTCACCACGGTTCCATCCTCTGACCACTTTGGATAGATACTGACCACTACACAGATCTAGACATCACAATTTAGCGTTTTTCAAATCTACTTAAATCCTTAAGCTTGCCCATTTTTCCTGCTTCTAACATATCCACTTTGGGGACAAAATATTCAGTGGCTGCCTGACATGTCCCAACTTCTAACAGGTAACATGATGAAGAGATAATCAGTGTTATTCACTTCACCTGTCAGTGGTCAGAATGTTATGCCTGATCAGTGAGAATCATCATGTAGAAAGACTGCTCAAATCAATTTTCGTACTGAGAGACTCAAAAACAAAATGGGGCATCTGTTCCAAATTATACTGTGTTTTGGTTGATATTAACTGGTCATCTTTCACATCTGTGTAAAATGTATTTATTGAACTAAAATGCTTATCACTTTAAAATTTTCAACACTTTTGAAACCGTGGAATAAATATAAAAACACTAAAGTCATCCCGTAGGGTATCATTTAGTCTCCATTACTTTATTTTTTTTATAGTGGTAAAGACAGAATCATATTTGAAGTAAAAACTTAATTGTTCACCCGGTACTAAGTTTCATTTTTGGTTTTGATTAATTTATCAGTGGTGCAGTCTGATGTGCACTTGGTCAGTAACTGGAAGGTTGGAAATCCGAGCCCAGCTTTGGCTGTTACATGTTGATGTGTCCTTGGGCAGGACACTTAACCCAGTGTTTCTCCCACTGCTGCATCAGTGATGTGTAAATGGGTATGAAGAGCATGGATATGTTAATAGATACTGATGGACAACTGACATAGATAATCCAACCATTAGTAAGTGAATGTGAGGGTGAATGGGTAGATGTGACCTGAAGTGTAAAGCTGCTTTGAGAAGTCAAAGAGACTAGAAAAGAGCTATATAAGCTCAAGTCCATTTACCATTTTTCCTTGTTTAAGAATTATAAAGCCCTTCTCCTATTTCTGTTCAAAAGTGTTAGCTTTTGCTGTGAATGCAACCTAACATTTTTTCCTGTATTTGAAAACAGCTTGGGATTGTGTATCGAGACATCAAGCTGGAGAACATTCTTCTCGACAGTGAAGGCCATGTGGTATTGACAGATTTTGGGCTCAGCAAAGAGTTTCTGGAAGAGGAGGTACGTAAACAAAAGTGTCTAAGCATTACTGGTGCCTCTATGTGGACAATTAAACACAGAATATGGACTTTGGTTAACCTAACAATACGTTATTCATATAACTTAATTTCCCGTTAATGCTTTCTCATTGCAGAAAGAAAGGACATATTCTTTTTGTGGCACCATTGAGTACATGGCTCCTGAGATCATCAGGGGGAAATCAGGACATGGCAAGGTACTGATATAAAATAACAAGGCAGCAGACACTGTTGTTTTTATTTCATCTATCTTGGTCACAAGTTGAAAGTTATGTGATCATGTAAGGTATTTGTTTAAACACATTTCATGTAGAAGCTTTTATGATGTTAGGGAGCACATAAATCTTTAGACCTTGTTAGAGCCTGATATGCAACAATGATCCAAAATGTAATAAAAGAAATGTAATAAAACCCGAAATGTAATAATTGGTCAATAATGTAACAAAAGTGTTGAGCCCAAAATGTAATGAAAAAGATGTACTAAAACCCAAAATGTCATAACTGGTCCATAATGTCACAAGATGCTGAGCCCAAAATGTAACAACTTGTTACATTTTGGGTCAGTTATTACATTATGGGGCAGGAAAAATATTTTTCGCCTTATAGTGTGATAATTTTATTACATCATAAAGTGAGTCAAGGATTTATGGATTAAAGGGCTCATTGCTTCAATATACAGTATAGTATCACACAAAAATGCCCCATCCTTCATATATACACTTAAAAAAAGCCTTTTGCAGACCTCAACTTTTTCTTTAACCTCTGGTGAGTTTACCTCTTACGTATGTTCAGTTTCAGCTCATTCACTGGACTTGAACTGCTTCAATTTCAATAACACTGAAAGAATTGGGTTGTTCTACACTTTGGACCTTTTGTTTATATATCTATATATGGTCTATAGTATTTTTGTATGATTGCTGTTGCCCAAGTCATTTATAGTCTCCTGTTCTGTAAAAGTGAGGGAAGTGAGAAGATAACACACAAGATATGAAGGGGTCAATTATGGAGACATAAAAATAATACACAAATAATACACAAAGTAGTAAATTTGAAGGTATTAATTTGAATCTGATCATCATGTGTTTAATGCTTATACATTCAGTGTTTCCTGTACCATCATACTGGGGGGCGCCCCAGCCCTCTTGGAAGACAAGTTAATTTTACTTTCTATACAGTGCCAGATCACAGCAGGAGTAATTTAAGGTTACCTTTCTTATAGATCAGGTCTATACTGTGCTCTTTTATTTAACAGACTAAACAGCCTGATTTTATTTATCTTATTTGTATGACGGGAGGTCATTTCTGTGTCTACATTGTCGCACGTTCACAATTCTCCTCTGCTCTCTACAGTGCGGCAAAGTTCCGCCCCGATGTGAACACAGACACATAAACATGTGCGCGCGCACACACACAGAGACAAGCACACTCCGCATATCAGACAGAGAAAAAAATTAATTAATAAAGAAAAATTAATAAAGAAAAAAAAAAATCTTGTTTTAAGCGCAATCCGCAATTCCCCCTGCCACAGCCCCTCAAGGCTGTAAACCGAGGGGAAACACTGATATTAATGTACTGATGATTGGAGAAATCGGAGAAATCTGAAAGAATTGGGCTGTTCTACACTTTGGACCTTTTGTTATATCTATATATATGGTCTATGGTATTTATGTATGATTGCTGTTGCCCAAGTCATTTATAGTCTCCTGTTCTGTAAAAGTGAGGGAAGTGAGAAGATAACACACAAGATATGAAGAGGTCAATTATGGAGACATAAAAATAATACACAAATAATACACAAAGTAGTAAATTTGAAGGTATTAATTTGAATTTGATCGTCATGTGTTTAATGCTTATACATTCAGTGTTTCCTGTACCATCATACTGGGGGGCGCCCCAGCCCTCTTGGAAGACAAGTTAATTTTACTTCCTATACAGTGCCAGATCACAGCAGAAGTAATTTAAGGTTACCTCTCTTATTGATCAGGTCTATACTGTGCTCTTTTATTTAACAGACTAAACAGCCTGATTTTATTTATCTTAGAGAAGATAACACACAAGATATGAAGAGGTCAATTATGGAGACATAAAAATAATACACAAATAATACACAAAGTAATAAATTCGAAGGTATGAATTTGAATCTGATCTTCATGTGGTTAATGCTTATACACTATTTTGTACTAATGACCGGAGATTGATTTTGATACTTTGGCCGCATAGTTTTTGAAAATTGAAACCAATAAAGATGTTTGAACTTGAACGGATGTTTCACATTGGCCTTTCTGTGATAAAAATAGATTGATTAATTAGGAGAACATGGGCACGTGGCATTTCAGTGGTATCACTGGGCAGACTTGTCATCATGGCAATTGCTCACAGGATTGTGGTGTTTCTGCAAGTTCTGTTTGGAGAACTGTAATGTTTTTGAGTCTGGAAATGCCTGCTGCCTTACCTTCAATGCTCAGCTGAACTGAAATTCTCACCAGAGATTCTTATGCTGAGGCTGCTACATGTCAGTGGCATGTATGGCTTCAGCGTTGATTGGCTATGACTCGTATAATTAGCGAATCAGATAGTGTCGTGGACAGGAGATTAAGTGAGACTGAATAATGAGTGAAAACAAAGCATAGGGAGAGAAGCAGTTGCAATGGGGCCAAAGAAGTGCACTTTTTGATTAATTTGGTCTGTGATCGGTATTATTTACCAAAGAAAGACCAATGTGTAACTTATTTTCTTCAAATTAAAATGTTTTTATTGGCATTAAAGTGTGGTTTAAAGCATCCAATTCTTTCAGATTTCTCTGATTTCTCCAATCATCAGTACATTAATATCAGTGTTTCCCCTCGGTTTACAGCCTTGAGGGGCTGTGGCAGGGGGAATTGCGGATTGCGCTTAAAACAAGATTTTTTTTTTTCTTTTAATTTTTCTTTATTAATTAATTTTTTTCTCTGTCTGATATGCGGAGTGTGCTTGTCTCTGTGTGTGTGCGCGCACATGTTTATGTGTCTGTGTTCACATTGGGGCGGAACTTTGCCGCACTGTAGAGAGCAGAGGAGAATTGTGAACGTGCGACAATGTAGACACAGAAATGACCTCCCGTCATACAAATAAGATAAATAAAATCAGGCTGTTTAGTCTGTTAAATAAAAGAGCACAGTATAGACCTGATCTATAAGAGAGGTAACCTTAAATTACTTCTGCTGTGATCTGGCACTGTATAGAAAGTAAAATTAACTTGTCTTCCAAGAGGGCTGGGGCGCCCCCCAGTATGATGGTACAGGAAACACTGAATGTATAAGCATTAAACACATGACGATCAAATTCAAATTAATACCTTCAAATTTACTACTTTGTGTATTATTTGTGTATTATTTTTATGTCTCCATATTTGACCCCTTCATATCTTGTGTGTTATCTTCTCACTTCCCTCACTTTTAGAGAACAGGAGACTATAAATGACTTGGGCAACAGCAATCATACAAAAATACTATAGACCATATATAGATATATAAACAAAAGGTCCAAAGTGTAGAACAACCCAATTCTTTCAGTGTTATTGAAATTGAAGCAGTTCAAGTCCAGTGAATGAGCTGAAACTGAACATACGTAAGAGGTAAACTCACCAGAGGTTAAAGAAAAAGTTGAGGTCTGCAAAAGGCTTTTTTTAAGTGTATATATGAAGGATGGGGCATTTTTGTGTGATACTATACTGTATATTGAAGCAATGAGCCCTTTAATCCATAAATCATTGACTCACTCTATGATGTAATAAAATTATCACATTATAAGTAGAAAAATATTTTTCCTGCCCCATTATGTAATAACTGACCCAAAATGTAACAAATTGTTACATTTTGGGCAAAAAGTTATTACATTTTGGGCTCAGCATCTTGTGACATTATGGACCAGTTATTACCAGTTATTATTATTTTTTTCAAGATTATCACAAAAGGCTTAACTTGGACAGTGAATCCCTTGTGATAATCTTGATGAACAAACTAACTAACTTTAATGATTTCTCAATCTTAAATGTAGTTGGTGAAAGTAAAATGCTATTATTAAGCTACTATGGAACCACAGCATGGCAGTTTGCTATGTATAACATTGCAGCATGAACTTATTGTTTGAGAATTTCCTCTTAATCAAATGACCTGATCAAGTTGGTCCTCATATCTGCAGCTATGGTGCATGATATATTGTTTAAAAACGAGAACGATCAGAAGTGCTTGCACCAGGGTCCCCGGTCATTTTTTTATAGTTCTTGTTTGCAGTTGGTTAGCAACTGTCATTTAAATAACACAAAAAAGTTTTAAAATTTAAAAGTGGAGCAGTATCATATGCTTTCTTTTTTAAATGAAACATAAAAATCTCATATGCATGTGTTCATCATGTACATTATTTAGGGCACTGAAAATTCACAGATACTACCAGCCTTGGGAACCAGTAAGTGCTAAAGCCTAACTCACCTGCACCACTGTATTCCTCTCCCTACAGGCTGTAGCTAGAGTTTAATTTACCAATTGTCTTGTTTTATGAACTACTCTTCTTCAGCAATGCCAGCCCACTTTATTTGATTTACCAAGATTGAATGTGATTGACAGAATGATTGTCCAGTCACCTTCACCTTGTTTGAAAGGTTCTGCTCTCACCAAACATTTCTATGGGCTGTTGTCCAGATGGACTATTGAAATAAAACCTGTACATACTTACATTACTACTTTAACAAAGCAGGTAAAAGAAAAAGTATTCATAAACTACATTATTATTGAAAACAGTTTGATAATGTGCAGAAGTCCTGAGTTTGATTTGAATATAAACTCTGGTGAAACTGAAAAAGTACACATTAACAGCCTTATCTGCTTACGTCTCTTCTCCTGTGTAAACTTTTTCAACCTGTTCCCTCTCTCAGTCTGTAGACTGGTGGAGCCTTGGGATCCTGATGTTTGAGCTGCTGACAGGAGCGTCTCCCTTTACCCTGGAGGGGGAGAGAAACTCTCAGAGTGAGGTGTCAAAGTGAGTATCGCTGACTCCAGCGACATGAAACATGTATTCAAATCTTTCACCAACCTTTATTCTTCTCAGAAAAATGTCAAACAGTCAAAGAAATTACGTCAGCTATTGTGTTTGAGAAACGTTCTCTCATTAATCCACCCTGCACATATTGAATTTTTCATGTGATGGTCCTTAACACAGTCAAGCAGTGTCTTTTTGGGTTGTACTGATGACTGAATGGTAATTATTCTATTCTTTCTCCTCTTGTTTTGTCAGACGTATTTTGCGTTGTGATCCACCGTTCCCATCAATGATTGGACCCACTGCTCAGGACCTGCTGAGGAGGTTGCTGGTGAAAGATCCCCACAGGCGGCTTGGTTCAGGACCCAGAGGGGCTGAAGACATTAAAGCCCATCCTTTTTTCAGGGTCCATACCTCCTCAAAACTTCTTAGTGCAGTTACTTCCTCTTACCCATTACCTTATCTGATTTATCCATAATTCCTCTTGTCTTCCGCTTTTGTTTCCTCACAGGGTCTGAACTGGGCTGATCTTGCTCAGAAAAAGGTGCCAAGTCCATTCAAGCCAGAGCTGAAGAGTGAGCTTGATGTGGGGAACTTTGCAGAGGAGTTTACAGGGATGGATCCTGTTTACTCACCGGCGAGCACGCCTCCAAGCACCGACCGCCTGTTCCAGGTCAGTCCTTGCTGTTGTGGTCTAGACTCTTTCCAAAAGCCTAATTTATAAAAATAATCAACTCTCTGATAACATAACAGTTTTTCATGATTGCTAAAACTCTGACTGCCATCATTTGCATCAAATGGTCAGTTGCTTCAATCCATTTACTGAATCAACCACTCTTTTGGCCAAAGCTATTACAGTTTTACATGGTTAAGCACAACGCCAGCAGAGTTGCAGATGGCAGCAGCTTATACCCTTCTGTACAGAATAATTCCTATTAGTATTACACACACACCTCTTGACTGGTTTAAATCTTGTCTCTTTGGTTGCACTCAGTTCATCCAACTCAAATTCTTCAGTTCACAACCTTCTCCTGTAACTTCTGGTGTTCCCCAGGGTTCTGTCCTTGGCCCCCTTCTGTTTATTATCTAACAACTTCCACTCAGTCATATCTTCCATAAATTTAACATCAGATTTCATGGCTATGTGGATGACACCCAGCTCTACATTTCCACCAAACCAAACTCAACCCTCCCTCCCACCTTCCTCACAGATTGTCTACTGGAAGTGCCGTCCACAACCTCACTCCTCTGTATCTCTCTGAACGTTTTCACATCAACACACCCTACCGCTCCCTCAGGCCTTCTTCTTCCATTCACCTCACCATGTCACCCGCCCGCTCTCTCCATCTTCAAATCCTGTTTAAAAACCCATCTTTTCAAACTGGCATTTTCTATCTGATTGTTTTTTAAATCTGATTGAGTTCTCTTATCTTTGATTATTTATTTACTGATTCTTTTCTTATCTTGTTATGTACTTTGTCATTAACTTTGCACTGTAAAGTGACCTTGAGTATGGAGTAGTGACAGTGTCAAATTACAAAAATAAATGTATAAAAGAAAAAGCAGATAACAGTGGAAATATAAAGATGAATAAATAAAATAAAAAATTAATAATGTTGCTACATAAAGCAATATTAATCAAAAAATGAATCCATTTAAGAAAAGGATAATAAAAGTTGAAATATAAAGACAAATTAATTAAATAATTTGAAAAATTAAGAAGATATGTGCTTCTAAATAAAATAAATAAATAAATGAATGTGTTTATATAAAGCAATATTAATCAAAAAATAAATCCAGAAAAGACAAGGCTAATAAAAGTAGAAATATAAAGACAAATTTAAAAAATAAGATGAAATGTGCCTAGAAATCAAATAAAAAAATAAATAATGTGGATATATAAAGCAATATTAATCAAAAAATAAATATATAAAAGAAAAGGCTTATTAAAGTAGAAATATAAAGACAAATAAAATAATTTAAAAAATGTGCTTTTATAAAGCACATTAGTTTTACGTTATGATCAGTACATTGCCATTGCTTTGTAGATGCACTTTATTGTTGCTGTAACTGCACACATTAAACGCCACATTGTCATTGCTTTAACTGCTAACTTTTTTCTTTTTTTCTTTCTTATTCTTTTTCTTTTTTCTTTTACCGCTTACAATGTCACTTTTAAAAGCAAATGCAAAATGTGCAGAAAAATGTGCGCAGTAGGAATGTCGTGCGCAGGATCAGAATCAGAATGAGGAATCCTACGGTGGCCGAAAAAGGTCACAACAGTTGCAAACACGTCTGCATAAAGCGTGTTTGCACCTAGGGCTAAGCATTGTTAAGAACCTCACTAATCGATTTGATTTCGCAAACATGCTTGTAAGTAAGTCAACAGAACAAAACTTCTGTTCAGGAGTAGATGAAGGTAATAGTAGAAGATAACGTAACATAACTCGGTACAACAAGTCACAACAAGCACACAGGACCGTTTAGAGTTGCTGAAGATGTTATCTTATGACTGTATACAGAATCAGGCTAACACTTCTCATTGACTCCCAGTGCTTGAGCTAAGCTAGTTAGCGGGGGTGGGGGTGGAGGTGGGGGCGGGGGAGAGAGCTCTGCCCGTCTCTTCCTTGTTATTGGACACACAGCCCAAAGAGTGGAGGTTATCAGCTTGTCATGGACTCGGGACTGAGGCAAGACACAAAAAATGTTGGCGTTTCACTTCCGTTGTGGCTTAATGCAGACGTGTTGAGGCTTTATGCAGACGTTTTGTGATGTCTGCAACTGTTGTGACCTTTTTCAGCCACCGTAGGATTCCTCATTCTGATTCTGATCCTGCGCACAACGACATTCCTACTGCGCACATTTTTCTGCACATTTTGCCTTTGCTTTTAAAAGTGACATTGTAAGCGGTAAAAGAAAAAGAGAAAGAAAGAAAGAAAGGAAAAAAAGAAAAAAGTTAGCAGTTAAAGCAATGACACTGGTGTTTAATGTGCGCAGTTACAGCAACAATAAAGTGCATCTAAAAAGCAATGGCAATGTACTGATCATAACGTAAAATTGATGTGCTTTATAAAAGCACATTTTTTAATTATTTTATTTATTTGTCTTTATATTTCTACTTTTATTTGCATTTTCTTTTCTGGATTTATTTTTGATTAATATTGCTTTAAAATGTATTATCATCATTGTTATTGTTATTATAATTTAACTCTGTTTAGAGAGAATGAATGTAGTTAGATAGTAACATCTATGCTTTTTTTGTTGCTCTGACTATAAAAGAGCAAGTTCGTCAACACTTCTGGCAAATCCTCACATTTAAAGCTGTAGATTGTAAGTATAGCTAAGTACATTAATTTCTAACAGTCAAACCAGGAAATTTCATGTTTCCAGTTGCAGCTAAACTCAGGAGAGGGACAACCACACATTCATTTGCAGCAACAACACTAATGTACGACCACATAGAGGCCTATGAAAGCATCTTTTTGATTTTATGCCTAAACTGTGAGTTGTTAATCTTATTATTGGCTGTGTATTTTGGCCCCTGTTAGAAACAATACAATAAGTCTTGGACTGATACATACTATGTTCTTAAAATATTTCTTTTGAGGAATTGAAGTGCATTTTTAATAGTTATATCTTTTATAGTGATTTATTTTACATACGCTCTCTCTCACTGAAGTTCTAGATGCAAAGATCATAGCATTATGCATCAGTGAGGCTTGGCCGCCTATAAGCCTGTCACAGGTTCACCACTGTTCCTTCTTTGGACCACTGCAGATACTGACCACTGCAGAGCGGGAACACCCCACAGAAGCTGCAGTTTTGGGCATGCTCTGACCTAGTCGTCTAGTCATCACAGTTTGGCCCTTATCAAACTGACTCAAATCCTTATGCCAGCCCATTTTTTTCTGCTTCTAACATCAACTTTGAGAACAAAAAGTTGACTTGCTATCTAAGATATCCTACCCACTAACAGGTGCCAGGTTCATGAGTGGCCATGCACGTGGGGGAACAAGGCTGGCCTGTGTGGTCCAATCCAACAGAAGAGCTACTGTTGCACAGATTGCTGAAGAAGTTAATGCTGTTTCTGATAGAAAGATGTCAGAATACATGGAGCATCACAGCTTTATATTATTATATATTAGGCCTGGGCAATTAGTTAATTTTAAACGTAAAAATCAAGATTTTTTTCCCTGACTTACTCAGCCACTCAGTTTGCTTCCCCTGGACTCCTGGAGTCAAAACCCTTCCCTGGGTTTCTTTCCAACAGAGACACAAAAAAACATTTGGAAGTTGTGGCACTGTTTGAAAATTGAAATACTGAAAAATGGTAGACCCTGCCATTTTTTTCACTGAAACATTTTAGGCTTACATTTATTTTTGAATGAGATTCAATATTGATGAAGGAGTTTCATTTAATTTATCGTAAAACTAGTGCAGCTTTCAATGTAGACACAAGTATCTACGTCCAAACTACGACTAGTTGTACCTATGATAGCAAAATTCCAGCGTGCACTTTAATTCTGAGAGGGAATTTCAGATTAGTGTTTGGACATATTTAGAGGACTTTTTTGCTTTGAAAAATGATAGGAATTGATTACATTTGTTTCCTTGTGCATTCCCTGACCTCAGTATTTTAATTTTCTTGTAGTTAGCAATGCCTGATCTGAGTGCAGTGTAACAACAGTGTTTAATTCTGAGCACACATTGCAATGTTTGAATGTGATGACTGAGAACTGGGCTAAGTCTTTGCAGTATAGTGAAATAGGAGGAAGGTTTCAATAAATGTTTCTTACTGATTGTGAAAACTGTTATTTCTGAAGACAGCTGTAAAATGATTGATCAGTTTAGAGAAGAATAATTGATTCAAGCCTTTCCAATTAGTGCAGATGTGTGTATATACTGAGTTTTTTTGATTGACTTATGATCCATGAGGGTTAAATGGTGTCATAAAACAGTTTTAAATGGTCACCTCTGCTCCTGCCTCAGTCTTTGTGCCTCTCTGTTAAAATGGGTTAGTGTAAGTATGCCACATCTAAATGTCTTTTCTGGCCTCTCTTATTTCAGGGGTACTCCTTCATCGCCCCCTCTATCCTCTTTAATAAGAATGCAGTCATGGGAGACTTTGTAGAGTCTAAGGTTGGTGCGGATCGACCAGGTTCAGCTTCAGTTCAGCGCAGTGCTACGCTACAGGTATGTATCAGAAACTTCCTTGTGAAAACTCTCTTGATAAAATGTAAAGTGATAACAGCATTGGGTCTGTTTTGAGCTGGGAGCACCCCTCTGGAATACAAAATCAGTGCAGCTTGTCATCAGCTTTTTCCCCCTTATTGCATTCATAGCATTTTAGTTAAAAAGAAAAGTCAACTGTTTGAACACGACTTTGCTCATCAGTGTCACTTCTTTCTCACTAGTGTATTCGAATCACAAGGGGCAGGATTTCTAACATCTGTTTTTAACATCAGTGAAAGAGAAACTGCTTTGCTTGCTAGGTGATAGTTCCTTGAACATGGTAAAATGTTAAACACACATTGCAATTTTAAACAGACTTTGCGGTATTTCATGATGGGGGGGCGCAGTTTAATAAGCATTATCATAACCTAGCAACAATAAGCACCACAGAGATGCACTCTGTGAGGTTGTAAGCTCTGTTTGTGAAAATTAAGAAGCTCATGGACACAGGCCCTTAGTTTTCCTTCTGTAATGACCGTGTTAAAGGTTGAAATGAAAAATGCTCAGCAGCGTTTGTGAACTCAGACAGACAGGAAGCAAATAAGGAACAGAAACTAGTTTAGTAAGCCCACTTTTACCCAAAGTTTGTGAACCTTTTTTCTGAGTTTGTTTCATGAAAGAAAACACTGTACAAAAGTACAACAGCACATTTTGTATGTTGTTTTGAACAGTTTGCTCAATAAATACAGAGTCTTTAAACTTCTAGTAAGGTTCTGGAGTAGATCCTGTTCACTTAAACATTTTGGTTCACTTCTAGCCAACAGGAAATATACAGTAAATGAATGATTTCACTGTTTTGGAGGTTCTCTTCATAAAAAAAATGACATTACAGTGTTATTGTGTTCTGCTACGAGTGTGGAATTTAAGAAAGGACATTTTTGAAGTAAGTTGAGACATATGTCAATGAATGACTGCACTGGGTTGCCAGTTTCTTATCTGCAGAAAACCTTAACGTGGAAGTAAATCTGAACCATTTCCAGTCTTCATCATATTCAGAACTT
Source organism: Cetoscarus ocellatus (assembly GCA_037902135.1). Taxonomy (NCBI): domain Eukaryota; kingdom Metazoa; phylum Chordata; class Actinopteri; order Labriformes; family Labridae; genus Cetoscarus; species Cetoscarus ocellatus. The sequence continues at coordinate 1,245,237 of JBAMNC010000142.1, forward strand.
TCTGATAAACAAAATACTGCAGACATTAAAATTTAGGAAAAAATCATCTTCTGTGTGTATTTTCAATTGAAAAGTATCATGTCAAAGACTTGCAGTCAAATTCTAAAAATCCTTGAATGTTCTTTTTTCTTAAGTTTTGTTCAGCACTTAAATTGTTAAAAAGATGAACTCCAAATAGTGTAAAGTTTACACCTAACAGCCACTTTATGAGGTACATCTTGCAAGCACCAAGTTGGACCCCTTTTTCCATAATAGCTTTGCCAATTCTTTCTGTCATAAATTTATTGAGCTTTTTGACATAGTATATATATATATATATATATATATATATATATATATATATATATATATATATATATATATATATATATATGTATATATATCTCACTCCTGTGAATGGTTTTGGAAGTGGACATTTTTGGCCTTGGGGTAGGACTGGGTGAGACTATTCAGTCTCAGTAGTCTCACAATAACAATTTAGAAAATATTATTGTGTGTCTGTTGGAAGAAAACTTCTAACTCCAGGAATCCATGAGGATGCTCATATGAAGTGACAGAATAAGACAAGAGGAAAAAAATCTCCTTTCTTTTCTTTTTTTTTTTTTTAATCTTTTGCAACGAAAAATTCAAATTAATCAATTTAATAGATATATCACCCAACCTTACCTTGACCGACAGTAAATTTACACACCATGTTAAGCAAATCAAAGGTGAAAAAGACCTGTTTGGTCAACAGTGCTCATATGGACACCAGAGGGTTAACAGAGGGAATGTGTAATAAGTAAATTGGTTTCGTTCAGCAAATGGTAACTAAATTTTCAATAGACAATTCATACCAAGACTCATTATGTGAAAAAGAATCTCACGCTACAGGGCTTTTCCAACACGTGGAGGCGGAATACAAATCTACTCATCTGCTAAAAAAAAACTCGTTAAATTCACTTAATCATTTTATTCAAAGCAGGGGTTTGCTTCAGGATATCACTAAGTGTGTTGATATTGTCCCATAAATATGTCCATGAAAATGCCCTCAGCAAGTGGAAAAATGATTTATTTCTCTTAGATAATGTTACACAGATTACCACTACTACTATCACTACGCAACTATAGGCTTTATATCGACAAAAAAGACACTTGAGTCACAATGATCAGTGATAAAGTCCAGGTGTTCTGCCAAAATGAAAACCCTTCCCAGTGACCTTGATATTGATTTTCAGCTTCTATCCCATCTTTGTAAGAAAATTCCAAAGTCAGGGGCCTCTCATGCTGCTCAGCAAAGTCTTTTGCAATAGCATTAAAACAAGATGAATACAGCACATCTCACTGAGCAGCTCAGTATAACTCGTAACATCCATCCTTTTACCTAGGAATCCCAGTTTTTCCTGCACTATGAGCTTGTTCTACTTGGGCCACCCTTGGGTGAGGGCAGCTTCTCTGTGTGCAGGAAGTGCCGACACAAGCAAACTGGCCATGAGTACGCTGTCAAGATTGTCAGCCGCAGGTGAGTGGGGATGTGATGCTGTTACAACCCCCAGTTTTACTGAACCTCTGATAGTGTGTTTCTGAGGATATCTTTGTTGGTGCTGAATGTCTCTTTTTGCTCTGTTAGGATGGAGGCGAACACTCAGCGGGAGATTGCTGCTTTAAGGCAATGTGAATCTCACCCAAACATCGTCAAGCTGCATGAAGTGTACACTGATCAGGTACACTGGATGAAATCCACCAACCGTGGCGTGCATTTTATGACTTAACATTAACATAAGTAGTGGATAAACTGGATAAACTTTTGTGGATGAAAGCTTGCATAAAACTATGCACATTAAACAAACCCAGCTCTTTGAACACCTCTCTGCTCACCTCTTTCAGTACCACACATATTTAGTGATGGAGCTCCTGAAAGGTGGGGAATTGCTGGAAAGGATCAAGAGAAAGAAACTGTTTGGAGAGGCGGAGGCCAGTCAGCTTTTGCAGAGCCTGGTCTCAGCTGTCAGCTTCATGCATGAGAATGGAGTCGTGCACAGGGATCTCAAACCGGAGGTGGGTTTTGCCTTGATGACCAGGCACAAAATGTACTAGCTTTGTCTCGCTTGCATGCATAAACGTGTCAGAACAAAATATTTTCACAAGACCCACTCTAAGCACTGTTTGTGCTGAAAACTTCATGCACCCCAACTACCACTGGTGCATATACCTTTCTTGGTCAAGAAACAAAACAGGACTGAAAGCTTTTGCGTCTGCTCAGAGCCAGTCTTCCGCTATTTGTATTTCTTGCACACATTGCGTATGCATTTTTAGTGCAGCCGCATCTTGTGCGTTAATGCTTGAAATAATAACAGATTCCCTTTATCAGGGAGGAGCCAAGTTACTTCAGGGTATCTGACCTCATTTCTAATTATTTTTCCTTATTAAATTTAAATGCTCTTTGAAAATATAAAAAGTTCAATTATGCTGGAACTTTTTTAATATCAAAGGATTAGTTCTGTTTTTTCAGTATATGGTCACTTGAGGCCAATGGTGCTAGTAAATAAAATTGCCAGTAAAGCAACTTGCGAGCTTTGTCCCTGAGGGAAGATATCTGGGTGCAGACACTAGCTGATATATAGCCATCAATGGCGCCACGGAAAACCTCAAAATTAACTCCCTTTTAGGGTAAAACTACACAAAAAAGGGACATTTGCTCGACTAGTTGCTACAGTAAGGTTTTTTTTTTTTTTTTACAGCATTTAACTTTTCCTTGACAAAGCCCCTGCGTTTAGAACTGTATTGTGGTGCAACGTATGGGCTTCATATCCTTCCACCAACAATGCACTGCTGTCCCCTCGTCAGATGTAAAGGTCAGAGTGCCGTGGTGGGGTCAGGTAGCAGTCACTGGAGCAGAACCTGATATAAATCTACCTCACATGGATATTACAAAGATGGGTTGCTCCAAGTATTTTTCCCGATGTATAAACAGGCAAAAGAACTAGCCAATATTTTGATACCACCACATTGAGTCGCATGAAGTGGGCCTTCACCAACTTTGACTTGTCGTTTCAAATATGGACATAAGGATTCCTCCCTTTGCAATGACAGAACATTGTGTTTGCAGTGCCTGTTTTACCGATTAGGACTAAGACATGCAACAGCAATTTAGAGGCTTACCAAATTTATAGAGTTCTGATGAAAGGTCCAGGGGAAGCTTTATAACTAAGCCCCAATCGTGACAGCAATAGACCTGCAGGTTTTTGTGGACTTGAGCTCATCTGCACCACCAGGTAACTTTTGATCTGCCCTGCTCCTCAGTTTCCACAACAGTTCTTCCATCCTCCTTCTACCTGTGACTCCATCTGCAAAGGTCTCTCTCTTTGTACGCCGGTTCATAAATAAATCCTTTTGTGGCATGGAGTAGTTGGAGTCGTTTAATCCTAAAAGAGGGTTAATTTGCGAGGCTTTCAGGAACACCATTGACCACTATGTATCAGCTAGCATCCACCTCTGTATATCTCCTGTTAAGCAGGGGTACATACAACACAACGATCAGGCTGACTTTTGGCTCAGATCCCCGCTTTCGGTCAAACTTATCTGGGGGTCCTAAAAATTACCTGATTATTCTGTGGTGTGAGGTGTGTCAAGAGTCAATTTATCCTCTCCAAAGAGGATCCCCCCCCCCCCCTTATATTAAACATGTCCAGTATTCACGACCAAAAGTCCTGATGCATGTGGAGTGCACTGGGGATAGTCAAGCATGTCTCTGTGTTTTGTCACATGGACAAGAGCAAAGCCAATCAGGGGGCAAACAGGCTGAAGCAGGAAGCAAACATAGCCATTTCAACGAGAGTAGAGGTGAAGCATAAAGTCAGACAAACATCAAAATCAAGGTCCAAACCCTTGATTTGCATCTTGACAGTGTAACCTGCAAACTATATATAACAAACTGAGAGATGAACAGGACGGAAATCACAACTGCCAAAAATGTTATAGGAAATTAACCACTAGCCACATTTAGCCTCCTGATGATGTCCGCCGTGTTTGTTTACATTGAAGTTGCTTGAGATCACGTGAGATCACAAGCTGCAAGAGTAGAGGCATTGCTTTCTTAGTAAATGAAGTGGTTGGTTTGTGGTGCCCCATGTCTCTCTCTATGTGGCACACCGCACACTACAGAAAGAAAATTGTTCATCTGACATTATCTGTCTTCATGTGTCGGCACTCACTGTCAAAAATCAGTTTTGATTTTGAAAATCATTATGAGTGTACCAGGCCTTAGGGGCAGAGCTCAGAAGCTGCATCATGGGCAATCATTTTGACTCGTGCAGGTGGCCTCAAGCAACCCCACTTCAAGAAAACAGCACTAACCCTTTAAATGTCTGACTGATTCCCTTAAATTTCTCATCTTTTCACAGACTGATACGTGCCACAGCTTTGAGGTGATGAAAAAGCCCAAAATGCACTATAAAAGTAAATTTTTCCTTGAAAAATTTGTTGGGACCCTGTTGGTTAATTCTGTGGCTAAACTACCACCAGTTCTCAGCAGTAGCACTGCAGCTATTGCAGAAATGGCCTCATTTAGCCCCAAAAAGATGCATAATGAAACAAGCAAACAACAGCACAAAGAGACCATTTGCTTTGTAGCCCATTGGGGTTGCTAACACTTGCGAGTGTTTTTTGATTAGACAGTGATTTTTTTGGTCTTATTTACAAAGGTTTGGGGGTAACAAAAGTCCTGCAGTGCTTTTTGGAATCAAGTCATTTGTTATTTCACCATCCACTGCCTGTTTCCTGTGCACTTCCAGGATGTCTTTCATAAAGACAGAACCAGCCAGTTAGATGAATGAGGGTGTTATTGTGGTTTTTCTGCAGCATCATTTGCACATGAATGATTTAATCGTTGTAAACACAGTGGACAACAGCGCATTATGCCTCTGTGCGGCGCAGCACTCTTCCAAATGAACGCTGCAGATTTATCACACATATCCTGCCGTCTTCAGATGGCTGTTGGATTTAATTAAGTGAAGGAGAAAGCTTTCATGTTGTATAAAGCTGCTGTTAATGACAGATAGCGGCAAGAATCACCCATTAACTTTTAGTGTTTTACTGAGATGCCTGTCGTAATCGCATAAACTTTTATTTTTGATGCCAATCTAAACTCATTTACTGGCCGAGGAGGGTTTGATTAAAAATGTTTATCTGTATCATTGCACAATTCTCGAACATTTCCTCTGATGTGGTGAGCTGTCAGTCCCCAAAAGATAAATAGAGGCCGGAGGGGAGATGCAGAATTGGCTTCTGTCTCATGGCATGGAGTGTAATATCCACCAAAATATTAGCTGTGAATGTTAAAGGGCTCATTTGAAGGAACATCCCATCTGTTTTCCCTCTGAATCGATCTTTCTCCTCCCTCAGAAGGAAAATGTCATCCACACTGGAAAAACGTCTTCCAAGATTAGGAACATGCCAGTTACTGGTGATAGTAGTTCTCACTGGTGGTGTTTACTGGAAAAAAAGCATAAAAAAGTAAGAGAAATAGAAGAGGATGAACACAGATTTCGTTTTCTTCCTTTCAGAATGTGCTGTTTACGGATGAAGGGGAGAACTCAGTGCTGAAAGTAATAGACTTTGGATTTGCCCGGCTGTGCCCTGCAGGTAGCGCCCCCCTGCAGACTCCCTGCTTCACCCTGCAGTACGCTGCACCTGAACTCTTCGAGAGCGCAGGATATGACAAAGCCTGCGACCTCTGGAGTCTGGGGGTCATCCTGGTAATTAAACATGAGAGTGCTTCTTTCTGTTGAATCGGTAAATTCAACCGGGGCTCTAATGATGCTCTCTTTGTGTTTTCTGTAGTACACCATGCTGTCAGGCCAGGTGCCATTTCAGAGTGAGCAGCGTGGGATGACCTCATCATATGCTGCTGATATCATGCAAAAAATAAAAGAGGGTGATTTCTCATTGGATGGAGAGGCCTGGAAGGGAGTTTCTGAGGATGCCAAAGAGCTTGTCAAAGGTATGTGATGAAGGAAGTAGTGCCCAAGTGATAGAAGTTTGTGCCTGATTCCTAAAGCAGGATAAAGTGGAGGAAGTAATTCCCTGATTGCTCTTTGGATCGACTGTTCAAGTTTTTTTTTGTTTTGAACTGAAATGACTGTGTGTAGGTTCTCTAAGGCTTTTTTTCAGTCTGATAACTTTATTGAAAAATACTTAGCACTATCGTGTTTCCCCACAGAGGATCACTGGGTCTTTCCTTTTATATATTACACAAGGATATGAGTAACTTTGTTTGCAACTGTGTATTGCTGTGCTAAATTTTCAAACCAATTTTGGTGTTTGTCTTAGACAACTGTAATCTGCTCATTACTTCCGTCCTATTCTCTTTAATTCAGGTTATTTATTATCATCATTACGTACACACCAACACACTTGCATCTGTTCTTTCCTCCAGTAGGATCTTTTTAGGCCCCATATTGTTTCATGTTACACTGTGTCCTAACTGAATGCAAAACAAGTGAGTGTCACCCACAGAATCAGGCTTATTGCATTGAATCATATGTGTGTGTCCTAACTGCCTGCAAGTGACATGGCTCAATGCTTAGTGACGCAACATGCCTTGGTGCCCCATCTCTATTTTTCTTTCCATCTCCTGCATTGAGGAGCGAAGACACAAGGAACTAAGAGGAAATATGATGAGGCACTGGAGGGATTTTCTTGATTTTCTTTGACTTCCTCTCTCAGCAGAGCTTGTTTGTATAACATGGCAAACTTTCAGCTCACAGAGAGCTGTATATTAATGAGCCTTTTAGATGACCCCTCATCAACACAAAGCACTTTACGTCAGTTTTTCCAGCTTCATAGTAAAGCACTTGATGTTGTGTTTCCATGGGGAAATATACGGCATGGAATTATATTTTAAAGGATACAGTGTGGACATGGATTCTGAGCGATGTGATGCAACATCCGACAGTCACGTTCAGTTAGGACATGGTGTCAGGCTACTCCTGAAATCAGATTTTACCTTGTGATTATCGTGGCAACAAAAATAATTCCAGTAACAATGTTGTTGCTCAGAAAAAAAACAAGGAGAAACTTGTTGATAAGCAGTCCTGTAAGTCAAATTAAACATACAATTTGTAAAATTAAAATTTAGAAAATAATAATTGTCAAATTCATGGGGGTTACTGGTTTACTCATCAGTGCTTGTTTTGTTTGCTTGAGAGCCCCCTGGTGAATTTTACGTACTTTGTCTTTAAATTTATGCTTTGATTGTTTGTCTCTGCTTTATCAAAACACCTAAAAACAAGCAGCAGAAGCAATACACTGCCTGAATGTTCCCTGAAAGTAGAACTGAATAGTCTTTTTAATGAAGCACTTGAAGCAGGAATACAAAGGACCTTTCATGTATTTCACTCTGTATATCCTGATTTAATCTACAGCATGATGAAAATAAACTGTTTTCAAGCATCTCTGCTCTTTTGATGGTTTCAGACAGCAGTATGTCAGAGAGGACAAAATGCATTATCTACATGTTGAAATATTTCTCTGTTTCATTATCACATCAGCAGCGTATGTGGAAGCTCACTAAAGATGATGCATATCACATCAATCCTCTCTAACAGCTGTTAAAAAATAGCAGAAGTTTAATTTTTTACATGTGATGTCAAACCACAAGTATGTTGACTGGAGGGATGTGAGTGTGTGTCAAGACCTGCTGCTAGCCCTGTTGTTAAATTTTGTTGAAGATGAATAAGAGAGTGCCCACAGCTTTTAGGGCCATAAGTAATAATTATGCTCTTTTCATTCCTCACCTCATCAAGTCTTGATTTCTGTCTGTGTCTCTGTCACTTTTCGACAGGCCATAGGTGTGCGAGTGATTTAGCAGTGAGAGCTAGCAGCCCTGTGGCTAGCATATTTGTAGTGTGGAAATACTTTAATTTAATTTAAAACGGTCAAATAGTCAACCACAGTGTCTACAGATCTACTGTTTTACTTGAAGGTAGAACTGGAGCTGCTTTAATACAACAATATGACACAACAATTAAAACAAAACATGTAATGGAATATGGAGTGTCTACGATGCTAACAAGAAAAACTTTGGACTTTAAAAAGAACGATAAATATCCTAGTGGCAGCTATAAAGCCAAAAAGATTATAAAAGAGGTGGTTAAATTTAACGCTCTGGTCACCAAGACCACCGTTGTGGTGAAGAATGTAGGTTTCTGTCACCTTTTGGAGCTTATGGATTTACTGTATGCCATCTTGACACTAAACAATGCAGACACTAGTTTACCGGAGTGACATATGAGTTGATCTAAAACTTGATGTGACTGCTGTGAGTTTCACCACAGACATTCAGAGTTCAGTTTTTTTGTCCCATGCCATCCCTGAGCCTCACTGCATAGTGAATTGATCCCTCTGGTTTTGAGTTGAAGTATTGCATGCACGCCTGTTTATGGGGTCTCATACAGCAGAGGATGTCAAGCAGGATATCAAGGAGCTGTTGAGCAGGTGGGAATCAACAGGCAACAGGTACATATCATTCTGCGTGGCAATCCTAGACATGGACGATGGACAATGAGGTTCAAAGTTAGGGCTGCACTGCACACTCACTCCAACTGTATAGTAGTATGCTGTCACAACACAGCATCACAGACTCACTGTGGGGAACACAGAAGATTGAGGCCATTTTAAGCTCTCACAGCAGGCCTACCTCCTCAGACCCACTCTCTGTAGAAGCTATACAAAATGAAGTAAGATTAACAGGTCACATAGCCCATTCTTAATAGATTTTTTTATTGAGTTTTACTATGATGAACAGTATTGAAATAAGTCTAGTTTGACTAAGTTCAATGGAATAAAATGATGGCAGCTTCTCATACTTTAAAAACTTAATGGCGTCAGGGCCAAAAAAGCTGATGGGGACATCCCTAGTGTTAAGTCTTCTCTGTATGATTTCAGGCCTGCTGACAGTGGACCCAGAGCGGCGTCTCAAACTCTCCGATCTGAAAGAGAACAGCTGGCTTCAGGGTGGAGCCTCCATGTCCACCACACCTCTGTGTACACCTGATGTACTTGAATCCAGTGGGCCCACTGTCCGGACTTATGTCAATGCCACGTATAAGGTACAAGTGTTGTTGACTGAACTCCACAGCTGCTGTAGATTTCAGAGTATCTCTAAACTTCTGGGCTTTACCTCTTTCCCCAGGCTTTTAACCGTGGCAAGAGAGAGGGCTTCTTCCTGAAAAGCGTCGACAATGCTCCCCTCGCTAAAAGACGAAAGCTGAAGATGACGAGCACCGGTGTGGAGACACGATGGAGTTCATCCTCCTCCTCCTCTTCTTCCTCCACCTCCTCCTCTGCATCTGCAAAAGCATCCAAAGCTCAGCCAAAGCAAACTGTGAGCCCAAAGCAGAGCTAGCCTGAACGTCAGGGGAGAGAATGAAGAGGTTTGTGTTTCCACTGGCAACTCAATGCCCTCCAGTGAGAAGGTCACCCGGTTCCTCAGAACACTCGCTGAAAAGCCAAAAGACTGGTTAAACTTTGTTGTGAGTTTCAATTCAGCAAGAGCCGAGCAGCATCATTCATCATGTAGTTTGCTCCCCAAACCAAACCTATGTTTTTAATAAGAAGATGGTGGAGGTTTACTTTAGTGTCTTTACAATGTACAGACATCTGTGGCCTTGACAAAAATCAATACTTGTTCAGTATTTACTCACCGTTATATGGTGATTTCACACACTAAAAGTAAAAAAATGAGACATTTACCTATGTTCACTGTGGGTAAAAAAAAAAAAACTGTGCCTGGCTATATAGGGATAAAGGGAAAAAGAAGCCATAAACGAGCAGAAGCCATATATACAGCAAAGCAGTGGATACATCAAAATTGAGCTGTTGTGAAGACACACAAAGTGGCACACAGCAAATGAGTAGTCCTTAAGGGCAATAGCAGGCTTTACCCTTTACATGTATTGATTTTATAAGATGCCAAATGTAAAGTGATTGGCAAGAAAAGGATAAAGTTTGGCTTCTGTAAACATTGCAGTGTTGTGGAAACTTGTATATTTTGCTTTTCTGGGTTTAAAAAGATCTGCTGTTTGCACTTTTAGCAGAGAATGTAAATGATCAAATGTAAAAAAAAAAAAAAAAAAAAAGATGGACTCAGTTGGACAGAGGGAATTGATAATGAGACAGCAGAACATAAAATACAGAAGTCAATGTACAGTTGACCTGACTTCTCACAGCACTGATGTCTCATGGACACTACCAACTCCACAGATGTTATATAAAAAAAGGAAGAGAGCATGTCCTGAGATCTGCTCCGATGTTTGAGAATATATTTTGGGAAAAAAAAAATAGAGTTTGACTTGAAGCAGATGGCGCGACACATGAGGAGAAATCAACAAAAGATTAAAAAAAGAGTAAAGTTCTATTATTTTCATCTTCATGCTGTAAATTATTTGCTTGAAATGTGCCGGTCTGAAAATCTCTCGCATGCTAATCTGTTTTGGTGTAAGATTTTTTATAAATATTTTGGTACCTTGGGCTCACTAAGGAAAGTCACAGCATTCTGTGAGGGTGCATATTGGAGCAAAATCCATTTTGGTGATTTTGCATGGGCATCATGAATTTTAAAAGTTGTTACAGCTTCCTGCGGCCCCATCAGACCAGTGCTTTATGTAAGACTGCATTCACACTGCAACCTTTTATTGTTTTTGCTCTTATCACATTTTTTTTTTCCTTGTGTTTACATTAGTTGTAAAATGTGGCCTCTATCAGACTCATGTATGAACATTACGGTTCCACACATAATAGTGGCCTAAATCTGACTTGAAAAGATCAGATTTTAAGTGTCTTAACATGTTCGAACCCCCTTTAAAAAGTCTGAGTCTAAAAATTTGATTCAGATCACTTTGTCCTGCAGAGTGGATGCAGCCTTGTTTAGGGGTGGAAAACTAGTTGCCTCAGGGCCACATTTGGTCCCCCTCCTCACTTAACGTGTCCTGTGAGACAATTGCAAATATAACTCAATGATGAATACATGACAAAAACTTCCTGAAAATATTTGGACCTTAGGTTATTTACAACATGGATGGAAAACTTTGCTCACAAAGAGGGCAGGATAAATTTATATCTGACTGCCTGAAGGTCAAATTATTATATTTTGCAGAATACTCTCAATTAGATTACAGTAAGTACTTGTATTTAAATCAACAATTAGTATTTGAATGGATTAATTTACCAGTAAATTAACTTTCAAAAAGGATTATGTCATCCATCCTATTCTCTCGTCCAACTTCTTGCTTGCTCATCCTCCTCTCCAGTCTCTTGGTCTTGTGGTGTGAGCTCACCAAACAGTCTGATTCAGTTTTTTTGGTACATTACACAGTTACTGTCGTTTCCACTCTAAAATGTTGAGAAGGGTACCTCAAAAAGCAATCTGTACCATCCCAACTTTTAGCATCCCTCTTCCGCGACACCAAACACACCAATCCTACCCTAAAAGGTGCAGCCAATCACCCTTTAGTTAAACAGTACCGAGCCAAATCAATTCTTCATCAATCGTTCAAAGAGGAGTCAGCTGACTTTTTTTAGCAGAGAGCTGGTGTGTGAACCTCTTGTGAAAAACCAAGGCCGCCTGCAAAAAAAACATGGCATTACAGAATGAGCAGGGAACTGGGATGCTCTGTGGAAAAGGATTAACACCTTTCTTTCTGGTGGACCTTATTGTTTGGCTTTGAAACGACTGTTTTTGCTGGAAAATGTACATATTGTTTCTTTATGGCCTCATCAAATGTTCTTGTATGAACATAAATACTTTCAACTTAAATGCTGAATGTAATGAGCTAAAAACTGAATTTAGGCCAATTTTCGCTACTTTTCAAACAATGATTAGACAGTTCACTGATTTAATGTACAGCAATGCATTCGGTAGTATTTCTGTTTTCCACATTTTATTTCTCTAAGTCTGTGTGTCCGTGATGTTGTAGTGTAACGGTTGGCAGCTATCGGCCTTGGGGCCTCATTGAGCCTCTTTCATCACCAAATGCAGCACGCAAGTCATTGTGAGATATCAATCAGTTTAAAGAGGTCATATGCTTTTTTTTTTTTTTTTGTGCCCCATAGTATTTTTATAGAGCACCTCTGTGAACAAAAACAGAGTTAAGACCCCCTCTCACTTCTTTTGGTGCCAGCAGTTACTGAAAGCATCTTATTCCCCCAGCCCCACCTGATGAATCTACCAGTGTGACGTCGTCAATTTTAGCCCATTGGTTTGCAGAGCCGCATGGCGTATAAAAATATCAAGTATTTCCATGTCATGAGTCTGCAGCAAGTTAATGTGGGAGCGTCCTTCAGCGCAGAAAGGATAATGGAGCCTTTAGAGCAACTCTGGCTGAGCGTTTGAACATAAGTGATCATGAACAAAACCCAGCAGCCATCAAAAGTCAATACATGAACCTGATGTAGGGAAAAATATGACCTCTTAACACTGAAAAAAGGTAAGGTGAATACAAATCTGACCTGCTGCACTAACGTCAGTGGACTATCAAACAAAAAACAGATATAGTCCAATAGAAATATCATGTATGTAAAAATGTATTCATATATTAGCAGTAAATGCTCTGTTAATTGCATAAAATGTCTTCAATTGGCTTAAATTTGGTTAAAAATGTTGGTAAAGTACACTAATTAAAGCTGTATGTATCCGCACTTTTGTAATGGTAGTTGTCTAATTCAGAGTATTCTGTAATTGAATGAGTGTTGGTCCTCTTGGTAAACAAAGTTGCTCGTCCTTGATCTTTTTTGACACCATTACACATATTATACCCTCCATTTATCCCAGACTGTTATCATCTCTCTTAAACTCTCAGTTGATTATAATCTTGTATGTTTAAAAGTAGTTTTTAAAAAAACACGTATGGTTTTTAAATTGACATTTGCTTTCAGAATGAGTCACTTGATCATGATTCTAAAATGGCGCCAACAGGACCCTCCTGTGTGTAAATACTCATCCTTGATTAAGAGCAAAAAAAAGATGAAATGTTTTTAATTTGAAAACAGTTGAATGGTATTTTAGTCTCCTGATGTAATTATGTTTTTATTGGACTTAACGTTTTCTACGAGTTGCACAGTCAGTTGATCAATTAAACACATTTCAGCTTTAAAGGTGCTTTCTCTGATATTTATTACATGTAATTGATTGTAATGCAGTGGTAATGGGATTGATGATTGACATTGGCTCTTTTTGTGTTCCAGCACCGTGTGTGTGTTTTTGTTTGTGTGAGAGAGAGCATGATTGGTGCTGGGGAGGGTTTGTTGTAATTTCTGTACCAGATGAAGCATTATTGCAAGTTACTGTATTATTTTCCTGTTGTTTGGCACCTTGTCTCTTGAAAAGGTATCTGGTTGTTTGTGTTTGACATTTTTACTTCAAAAACCTGTGCTTTTATCGGTGTTTCAATTCTTTTTGTTGTAGTAAATGATGTTTTTTCTGCTCTATCTCTCTTGTTTTTTAGCATTATTTTACTGAGATGCACTGTCACTGATGTTGTAACTGGGAATTTGTCTTTTGCACCAAGATTTTTGGGTCGGTGCAAAATAAACATGAATTTTAAATAGCTGGTGGTGTGTTTTGCTGACAGCAAGTGCTTTAGGAGATCCTCTTTTTCTGGTCATAAGACTTTGATTTGTTCTAACAGGAACAAAAACAACTAATCAAAGGGATGTCTAATAACCTGACAAAATGATAAATGATTTCTTAAATATACTTGTAAGAATCATGGGGAGGGTCTCATTAAACTAAGAAGAATCAACGTTTGATTTTTTTGTGACTTGTTACTCCTAAAATGATCTGCTGCTGCTGCCAAAGATGAGACATTTCAGGACAGATTTAGATTTCGTTTTAACTCCATAGCTGAGCATATATTATTATTCAAAAGACAAATGTACGATTGTTAAAGTTACTCCTCGACTGCTTTGCTTACAGATGACAAGTAAAGATCAGAGATGTTCAGAGACTTTGAGGTTTATATAACCCTCCTTAGACAAAGACGAGGGCCTTGATTCCCAACCCGGGATCCAGATCCCCCCAGGGGGAGCGCCAGAGGATGTCGGGGGGGTGCGAGGCTCCTTCAGCTTTGAGGTAGTCAGAATTTAGTTTACAGACCCCAGTTCCAGTGAAGTTGGGACTTTGTGTAAAACTTAAATAAAAAACAAGAGTACAGTGATTTTCAAATAGTTTTGACCTAAATTCAATTGAACACACTACGAAATGAGATATTAAATGTTCAAACTGATAAAAGTTTTTTGCAAGTATTTAGTCATTTTGAATTTTTTTGCCTGTAACATGTTCTAAAAAAGCTGGGACAGGGGCATGTTTACCACTATATTGCATCACCTTTCCTTTTAACAACACTAAAGTGATTGGGAACTGAGGACACTAGTTGTTGAAGTTTGTAGTTGGAATTCTTTCCTATTCTTGCTTGAGGTACAATTTCAGTTGCTCAACAGTCCGGGGTCTAAGTTGTTGAATTTTGTGCTTTACAATGCACCACATAGTTTGCTCCAAAACCTGTATGTACCTTTCAACATCAATGCTTCCTTCACAGATGTGCACGTCACCCATGCCATGGGCACTAACACACCCCCATACCATCACAGGTACTGGCTTTTAAACTGTGTGATAATAATGATCTGGATGGTCCTTTTCCTCTTTAGGAAACAATGTCCATGATTTCCAGAAAGAGTTTGAAATGTGGACTCATCAGACCACAGCACACTTTTCCACTTGCACCAATCCATCCCAGATGAGCTCAGGTCCACCTGTGCATTTTCTATATCCTTGTATCCCTCTGTTGTTTTTTTCTTTTGCACAAATAAATAAATACATTAATTAAAGAAATAAGAAAAAAGACAAAAGGATCAGTTATTGGAGCTAAAATGCATTTATACTTATACTCCTTTTAAAAGGTGTTTGCCACACAGACAGAGCTTCGAAGAGAACAGAAAAAAGTTCTCTAATTTATCAATATACATCTAGTGCTGTTGATAAAGGCTGAAACAAATATAATGTGATGCTTATACTCTGGGGATTGGTCTGTCACCCTTCCTGATGATATCACAGAAGAAGGAACCCCTGTGTGAATGTGACTTTCATATTAAACCACTGCACCTTAAACTGCTTCTTTCTCTTTGAATTTAATTTGTGTGAAAACATCCTTCAGAGGTTTTCATCAGTAGTTTTATTACTGTGTAATTGAACACCTTACTCTCATAAGTGTTCAGTATAAGATGAAAGATTAACATACTCAGGTGCTTCATATCTTCTCAGTGAAGACTACTTGTGGTACTTGAGGCAGAAACATCTGACTTCGTGAGATCTTGTTTCATTTAATATGCTATAAAAACAGAATTAATCAAATGCAGCACACTTGATTTGAATGGTTTTAGTAGGTAGTGCAGGCAGGTTTGATCTGGCACGTAGGAAGTTTTGAGGAAGTGACTGTTGAGCTTTGATACCTTTTTTTAATTCTGATTTTCAAATGAGTTTAATGCCCTTGAAATTAGTGAGTGATGAAAAAAACATCCGTAGTAGCAATGTGTGTAAAGTGGCATGACTAGAAGATTAAGTGAATCAATTTCAACTCATGAGTCATGTGGAAGAGTTTTAACAGAGAAGTCCTTTGACCATTGCAACTCCAAGCCATTTTCTGTTAAGTCCATCTGGATTTTTTTCTGATAATGAAAACCTCAACCCTTTCAAGAGCGAAAGAGTTAAAGTTAAAGACATCCTATATTTCAGGACAACCTGAGTTATCAGAAGATTCGTGCAGGATATTTCAGATTGATGTGTTAACCAGGCGGCAACCTTGGGGGCTGAAAATGAAGGCCCACGCTGAAGTGCCAAAAGCTGTAGTTCCTCGAGTGTCCACTTGAGGCCAGCTGCAGGAACCCTGGAGGTGTTAATGATTGTGTGCGGGATACAGATGGTTTTTACGGCCTAAATAAGCAAATTTACAGCCTGGTTAAAATATGGCTGCAGTCTAAATATAAAACATCTATTGGCTCTCACTGTACAGGAGGTGTTTTTTTTATATCACACCGTTTTTTATTCTATAGAGGATTTCTGTTTTTTCGAGGATGACTACACGTCCGCACAGAGTTTCTTCGGTCAGACAGCCTCTACATGAGTAAGAACGTTGAGCTAAAGTTTGGTTGAGTTGCTGGCAGGATGGCAGCGTCTATTGCAAAGCGTCAACAATTTTCCAAAGACTCCTGTGATAATTAAACAGTTGATGTCACATTGCTTCATTTAATTCTTTTACAGTCTATGGCAGTGGTTCTCAAATATTGTGGCGGGGCGTTCCCTAAGGAAAGTCCAGGTGTGCCTTGGGAATAGGGATGGGAATGGAAAGCCAATTCCAGCTGAGAATTGATAACAGCTCCCTCAAGGAATCAATATCATTAATCCATTTGCTAATCAATTAACTTATCAATTCCTTACACTATTTTTCTGCATGCCCTGAAAATCAAGAAAGTCACATGCTTGTCAGAAGCAATCAGCAGAAACAATAACAAAGAAGACAGATGTGATCATGGTACAAAACTGTGTCAAAAATTTTAATAAAGAGACCTGAAATCAATCATATTTGAGCTTATCAATATTGATACTAAGTTGCATTGGTCCTGTGAGATATTGTCATTTTACAGTATTACCGATGCACAAATATTCTTCAGTACTTGCAAGAGCTCTGAGCATGTCAGCATAATTCATCAAATTAAACCAAAATGCCCCACCCTTTGACTGCTAACATCAGAAAAACAATAGAACTCTAAAAACTCTGTGAGCCTTGTTAGTCAAATACTTTTTTTAGTCTGTTAAGTATGATGAGTAAAAGCTGATTTTCTTATTTAACAAGATCAGCTGAACAAAGTCTCTTAGATGAATTTAAATGAATTGTTACCATGATGCAACATCAAGATAGAGCTGAATCTGTTTTAGTGTGAATCTTAAACATATCCAATATTAAGTTATTACTGAGGAAAATAGTTGACTGTCAATTTTGATCAGGCATAAGTAGATAAAAATAAACGTGCAGACTGATCAGATACTGTAACAAACCACAGAGATCTTTTTCAGTCTAAATATGAATTTGGTAAACCTTCAGGTTTTGGCTTGGTCTACATTGTGCCTTGGCCAAAAAAAGTTTGAAAACCACTTTTCAGTGTTATTAACCCACTTGTTGTACTAGGCTGAAAAATGACCAGAAAACATTTTTAACAGGAGCAGAAACCCCCTTAATTATATTATGGAAATACAAAATAATTAGTCTTTTTATTGAAACTATAGTCAGTTTAGGATGTCTGGTTTATTTGCACAACACAACAATAACTTGTACATGGAATAAAAAGTTTCTGAGTGTTAGACTAGGACAAAACTAAAAAACGAGAGAAGGAGTGTTTACATACAGAGAGAGTATTTCAGGTTAAAGGTCTTACTAATGCACTAAAATAATACCCACACAAGAACATATCTCTAATACACATATCTACAAATCAAAACAGGAAAAACAGGTTTATGCATTTATTTGAAGCAATCACTTTAATGCACTTTTTACTGCTTTCCTGAAAAACTGACAAACATCAGCTTATTGTAGCTTTTTTTCTCTGTATTCTTTGAAACCAAAGATGATTTTTCTGCTGATCTTGGGCAATAAAGATCCACTCTATTGTAATTATCTTTCTGAGGAGCCTCGTTCATGCTGACGCTGCAGCTCTCACAAACACGAAGCCTTCTGACCATGTAACACTGTCGCTTGAATAGACTTCTGTAGAGTGAGCTGAGGCCACGCTCTAGTCTATGCAATGAGTTTGTTGAACCATTAGGTGGCTGCTGTGTGCTGTCCTCTGTCCTCTCTGGCCAGGTTTATCTGCTCCATCACCTGGGGCTGTATCAGTCCTCACATTTATTTCTGTGGAGGACATTAATATGAATGGGGTTAATGATTATTAGAATCATATCCTGTGATAAATTTTTAAAGCATGATTTAAATGTTATCCTCACTTGTTTTGTTCTCTTTTTCTTCAACTAGTTTTCCCGAGTTAAACAGCTACAAACACAGACTGCCAAAACATTCCTTTGAGCTCCAAAAATGATCAATTAACCAGTTCTGTTATGCATTGCCACAGGCAACAGCTAGAGCTCGAGAGATGATTTTAAGCCGTCTATTCATAGTTCATATCTGGGCCTTTCTGGTGAACATGATATCTCAAAAACACTTTAAGAAATGTAGTTCAAATCTTAAAAACATGTTCACATTCAATCAAGAGCCAAGTGATCAGATTCAGGGCCTGTCCATACAGAGATGAATTTTTTTTTAGACTAAGAACACTCTTTAAAGACGGCATCGTTTCAAGAAATGTGTCCATAAACATGAAAACACTGAAAACACTGCAGTTTATGCCAGGTCTGTAAGTGGTGCTGTAATGCTGCTGCAGATATACACTAACACCAGAGAAAAGACATGGTGCATGCGCATACATCATGAGAAATGTAAATAAAACTAGTGTCCGCTGTTCAGATGTCCTCTTGTTGCTCACGGTGGTTGTAGAGGAGCAGAAGATTTTGCTGTGTAAGCTATAACAAGCTCAGTAGTTTCTGCAGCATGAATGCAACGCTGTATTCCACCATTGTTTCTGTTGTTGTCAGGGTTTAAGCACGCTGTTTAAGGGTGGGGGTGGGCTATGATGTCATCGTTTCTGAAAATATCCAAATTTGTTGTCCACATTGAAATGTAAGGCTGGTGTTTTCAGATTTATCCATTCTGGGACCCGTTTTCAACAATATGTGTTTTCAGGCACCCAAAACACCATATCTGTGTGGACAGAATTCCTATATGATTGAAAACTTGTGTTGATACACCTGAATCCCTCTCAGAGGTCAGAGGTCAAGGTTTTTGGTTCCCATAGTCATCCCTTGTTTATGAATCCAACATCGCAAGACTACTTTGATCTTTCCATCAAGCACATTCACCACAGACCAGTTAGATAATGTGGTAGATGGGTGTTTCCACTTTGGTGTGACGCACAAAATGTGAGCTACATTGTAGAACAACAATTATCAAACATGTTGGAAATACAGCAAAAATATCCTTTCTATAAGAAATGCTTTCAGTGTTATTTGTTTTCCATTTAATGAAGAAATGCAGTACACAGCTGATAAAACTGCTACTAAAGCTGTTAGCATCTATGCTAATCTCTGAATGAGCAGTCATTTTTTGCCGTTGTCTCACTTGTATCTCCCGACTCTTTCTGCTGTACAGGATGCTGACAGAGCCCTGCCATTTTGGGACGCTCACATGCTCCATCTGCACGGCAATGCAGGAGGCAGGCGCTACTGCTGCTGTGTTAAACATAAAACGTGAGCCACTTTGAAGGACAAACTCACCAAAACACGTCAGAAGTGAAGCGAGAATATCTTTTCTGTCGTTAAATGCTTTAAATGTTGCTATTTTTTTCACTTACTAAAGACATGCAGTCCACATCTGATAAAGCTGCTACTGAAGCTGGTAGCTTCACTCTTCCTACTGTATGGAGGGGGGGTGGGGGTGGGTGGGGTGGTAGACAGTACATGGACACATATTTTTGTATGGTCACCATTTAGAAGAGTGCTTTGCATTATAAGTGACCTTTAGATTGACTTGAGTTTAGCCTGAAAAATGGTGTAAGGTAGTCTTCAACAGCCTGTACTAGATTTATGCGCTCAGAGATATGAACCATGACGGTCAGAGGAGTAACATGCTACATCTTCCTATTAAATCACTTGATCATCTGAAATATTGTTCAGGACAGGACAGCAATTAACAGCACAGGACACGGGCACCAGGACACAGCGACACGGGGCAGGACAGAAAAGGACAGAGTGGCCATCTAATGATACGAGACCTTCATTACACAGGACAAGACATTAAATTACACCATCTAACTAAATTACAACATTTCTCATGTATCACAGAGGCAGCAGCCTGTAAAAAGACGGTAAAGCATTTGTAGATCTAAAGAGGTGCAGGGATCAAAGCGGATGCAGAGCTGAGGGAGACAACTCTGCTGAAAATTTAATGGGAGTCGTTCTTTTTATGCTGTTAGTCAAATTTTACTGTTTAATTGAGTCGGGCCAACTTATTATCTCAAGTAAAACTGGTTTCAGCCAATCATTTTATCAGTACTTTTGTGGTTGTTGAAATTCACTTCACATGTCAAAAGCAATCAAAAATCAAATGTGCCAAAATTTTCGAGAACGTGTATGTGAGTGTGAAATATGAATGAAGACAGAGGCGGAACAGTAATACAACAGGTAGTGCACGTGCCTCACAGGAAAAAGGTTACTGGTTAAATCCCTGTTTTGGTCAGGACCTTTTCATGTGTTTGCATGTTCTCCCAATGCATGTAGGTTCTTTCTGGGTACTCCAGTTTCCTACCACAGACCTAAAAAAAATGCTTGTAAGGTTAACTAATGACTCTAAATTGTGCGTATTTATGTGAGTCTCTCTGTGTGGCCTTGCAATCAGCTGGTGACCATTCCAGGGTGCACACCACCTCTCGCCCAATGTCAACTGGGACAGTCAAAATGGAGAAGGGGTGTAAATAATGGATAGCTGGATGAATATTACCTTTCTTTGGAGATGGAAGGAAATTTTGTTCTCTTTGGTTCCAAATCACTTGAAGAGTCTACAAAAGGAAGAAGTTGCCACAGAGAAGTAAACACAACCCTTTCATAACGTTGTTTGGGAGCATCCCTCTGACAACAAACACAAGCCGGGTGCATTGTTTTTTAAAAACAACTTAATTTCTTAGCTTTGTTATCCGTGGCATCTTTGATCAAATATGTGGTTACACTGACTTATGAATAAACCTGTTATTTACATTCTCTTCAGTGTCTCAACTATTTTGGAAATTGGTGATATCTATTGCTTTTAAAGACACATAAAAAGTCATAGACTGATTACTGAATGATAAGTTCCCTCTGGCAATTTTCCACCAAGCAGAATCAAGAGGCTGAAGCTGATATAACCTTGCAGTGCAGTTGATTGGACCTTATGCCATGTCTGGGATCAGGCTGATCCACCTTTCAAAGCTCCAACCTGAAACGACTGAGCTCGGCCAGCAGATGCACTGCCTGATCAGTGTCCTTTGCTGAAAAAGAGGCTTGACGGCATCCAGAAGCAACTGTAAGCCTGTAAACAATGACTGCCTGTATAATGATTAGCATAGATGCTATCTGCTTTAGTTGGGTTCTTTTAAATCAGAACTGGACAATCTTTCCTATCTAAATAGAAAACAAAAAGCAACCCTTAAAGTAGTTCTCCATGGAGAAGATATTTTTACCCCTCTCCCAACATATTTTGGCAAGTTTTGGTTTGCTATGGTCCCTAAACATTACCTGTTTCCCTGAGCTTCTAATTGAGCTTGATTGACACATCTTGACACCCAAGTCTGCTTTAAAATATTTGCCTGGGAGAGACCTCACTGATGTAGTATAAACTCCTTAAGTCTTGTTGCTGTGCTCAATTTTGTCATGGTATATGACCTGTGACATGGAACTTACTTCCACAGCTTCACCTTGGTAGCAGAGATTGGCTCTTCCTCACCCAGTTTTGAGCATCTAACACAGCAACAACCTAATACCTGTGAAAATGGTGATCATTAGCACATGTCTGGAATAATGGCTGAATCATACACCTGACTGTAATCCTTCGAAATCCCTGACTTTGTGCAAGTGTACCTTGGAGAACTGATGATGTTTGGAAGGCAAATGTTGATTTTATTTTACAATTTCTTCAATTTTACACCTTCTTAAAGCATTGCTCAAAAGAGTATTTTTTTTTTATTAAATGTGAAACTTATTAATCTAAGGCCTTCTTTTGTTGATAAAGTGCATTAATCACATGTACAAATATTATGACAAGGGTTGAATTGCTTTCTGCATATTCCTATTTCAGTTGATTATCTCTTGCTTCCACACTTCAGGGTATAAAAGTTATTTCAGTGTTTTAATTCTCTCTGCTTCCCTGTAGATCTCAACTAAATCTAAAAATTAAGAGCACAGGACTTTTGTTAGAGTTTTCATTAAATTTTCAAAGCAATGAAATCTTATTTCTGTGATTGATTGACCAGAGTTAATTGTTATTTTTGACAGCACTAGTCTTACCCTGTTTCTTTTAAGGCAACCCTCCAGGAGCCTTACTAACATTTTACTCTGAACCACAAAACTCATCCTCCTGTTAGCTACAGAAAAAGCCAGTGAATATGAATCATTTAGTTTTACAGCAGCTTAATATCAGATTAACAGATTTTAAGATGTCATAGTACAGACCGAAGTAATTCAACCCAAACTCTCAGAGAGCTACAAAAGGTGGTTTAATATTGGTGTTGATGATGCATGTGATAACCCAAAGCAAGGAGAAACCAATAACTCTGATTGGCATGCTTTGCAGCCCGCTCATTGATTGTTGGCAGCAGATGAATTCCCCGTCGAGCCTGTGGGCTAATCAAACTCTTCGCTCCACATATTCCGCCGACTGCGTGCTGCAGCAAAGGCCGCTGTTATTGGCACCGCGACACTAACAAACAGCTGCACTTTCTGAAGGGCAGGACTTCTGTCTCTGCAGGAAGACGCCAATGTTTACTCATAAATACTCACACTTTTGTAGAAAACAAGAAAGAACGCCAAGCAAACAGTAGGCAGAAGAAAGCAGCTCAGTTGGCACACTAGACTGAACTATGTGTAGGAAGGAATTAAAAATTAATTAAAAAGTTATCAAGGTGTACTAACAGTTGTGGAGACACCTTTGGAAGTGCCATAAAAGCTGTTATTAGCTTTCCTGGAACAATCGGCAATGTACTTAAACATAGAAGTCCTTTGAGATGCAATGCTTTCACAGCTGTAGGCAACACTATTCTTTTGCTTCTCCTCCTTCTTTGAGACCTTGAAGCTTAAATGGAGCAATAAAATGCAATGTTGCAATAAGAACAGGTCTGCAGTTCTGTATGATAGAGCAGCTGCTCTTATACAGTGTAAGCTTTATGTTAAAAACTGTGCACGCAGTCTTTTCACTAATGAGAGAGCTTAATGGAATATTTAACAGGCCATTAAAGTATGTGGTGTATGATGATATATGCCTGCCAAAAAGTGTTGCTCATTAAATACCCACAATGCACTATTACTTCTCTGATAAGTCTCCTGAACTTTGACGCTGTCCGTGGTCCTGCACACTGCACCATAAATTCCACACCACCGGGGGTCAGTAGGGTGCCTGGCTCTGACAGACAGCACAGGAGCCACGGTGAGGTTACTCTGGAACGATGGATAACATGAATATAATGTGTCACTGAGTCATTAATCAAATCAATCCCTGGCTGAATGATTTGCACTGAATAAATGTAATATATCGAGCATGACAAAGACAGATCTGCGTGAGGCGCTCGCTCAAAATCATCAATTATAGGCTGCTTGGAAGTGACCCAAGAACAGAGAGCACAGCCTTCAGCCAGCACACACACATATACACACATGCACATACACACACAACAAAGGGGGAATATTTACCAGCCGCTGCAGGACTTCACTTATTGATGAGTTTCCAGAGCAGATCAAACTGCAGATGTGGTGTGAGATTCCTCCATTAAACAGTTCAGTAGTCACAAAATGTGTTTGACTTGTAAGCAGCTCTGTGGGGACATTGAGATGCGCTGTTGACTCAGGGAAGTGCTGAGGATTATGGGTCTGAAGAACAAAAATGGCTTACAATGTGAGGTTTATGTGACAAGTTAATTGACAGGTAGATTTAAGAGGAGTACCCCCTGAGGTCAGTTTACTCATCATTGAGAGTACATCTCAGCCAGTTAAAAACTCTTTAATAACTCTGATGGAGGTACACAGAGCAGGGATGGGCCACTTTGGTTATGAAGAGGGCCACAATTAATTTCATTCTCAATGTCAGAGGACACATTGTTAAAGAATAACAGTGTACTCTCAATTTAACTATTAATTCAACAAAAATAGCAAATATTCAGGTGCAAATATACACTCACTGCCCACTTTATTAGGTTCTCCTTGCTCCTGGTTGGACCCTCTTCTACCCCAAGATCTGCCTTTAGGCTTCATGGCATTGATTCAACAAGGTGTTGGAAATGTTCCTTAGAGATTTTGGTCCTTATTGACATGATGGCGTCACATAGTTGATGCAGATTTGTCAGCTGCACATCCATGATGCCAATCTCCCACTCCACTACATCCCAAAGATGCTCTATTAGACTAAGATCTGGTGTCTGTAGAGGCCACTGTAGCACAGTGAACTCATAGTCATCTTCAAATAACCAGAGATGGCTTGAGCTTTGCAACATGGTGCATCATCCTGCTGGGAGTGGCCACTAGAGGATGACTTCTTTGTGGTCATAAAGTAAACATGGCCAAAACGATACTCTGTCAGTCTGTGGAGTTTAAATGATGCTCAGTTGGTACTAAGGGGCCAAATGTGTGCCACATATCCCCCAACCCATTGCACCACAAGCAGACTGAAGCTTTGACAAGATGGATCCATGGTTTCATGTCGTTTGCACCAAATTCTGACCTTAAAATCTGAATGGCACAGCAGAAATCGAGACCTGTCAGATCAGGCAACATTTTTACAATCTTCTGTTGTCCAATTTTGCTGAGCTCCTGCAAGTTGTAACCTCAGGTTCCTGTTCTGAGCTGACAGAAGCAGCACCACATGTGGTCTTCTGCTACTGTAGCTCATCTGCTTTAATATTCTACATGCTGTGCCCTGAAAATGGTCCTTTACATAATCTTGGTTGTAATGGATTGTTTTTTCAGTTACTTTTGCCTTTTGCCAAAAGTTTCAGAAGACCTGCAGTTTTCTGCAAAGCCAAAGATGCAGAATCTTCTCTGCCTCCTCCTTTCAATAAAATGTCAAAGTCATCTCCTTAGGGGGCAGATATTAGATGAAACAGAGTTACTGCCACAAGGGTCACAACTACAGTAAACATTATCTGTCTTTTTTTCCCCCTCAAAGTATTGATTCATGATCAGCTCAAGCTCTGTCACGACTCTGAAAATTACAATAAATCACCAGTATGAGAAAAAAAGACAATTCCCAACACATATAATCAAGAAGAGGGTGTCGTGGCTTGATTCCAAGTGAACCCTGGACTAAATTCATTGCAGTGAGAACACAACTGATCCAGACTCAGAACAAACAAGTGAATGGGTTACTTGTCAAACTTCATCAGCAGCTGTAACAGCAGTAGTAGTAGTAATAAAGCTACTTGGCAGTTTGATAGTGAATTTTTTTGAGGATAATTTACAATCTAAAAAGCTTTGCACCACTCTCAGTATATAACATAAAGATAGTAAAGGCTAACATTACTCAACGACAGCACCAGCTGCTTCAAAAATGTACTTAGTTCAGGAAGCTTTGTCCAGCTTGTTGAAGTTAAGGATTCCTTTTATCACCTGAACCTCCACTTTTACAAACCTGGTCTCGTCTTTTTCATCTTCCTGTCTAGGGATGGGAGTTGATAAGATTTTATTCATACCAATAGGGGGTGCACGATTATGCCTGAACGTTAGCAATATCGGTAGACAATTTCCTTAAGCAATGATTGACAGATACTGTATGAACATTTTTACCACATTAAAAGTCATTTTTTAAGCTGTACAAACTGACCATAAATATCCCATATATTGACTGTAAAATAAACAGAAAATGTACCGTGGCAGTTTTGCTTCTCATCACTGAATGTCCACTTTCAGCATATCAAAGCAGAACCTTTATTTCCTTGCTTCACATCTGTTTCTAACAATATTAGACTGTTACCATGAAAGAAACAGGTCAATATTAGTCAAAAGGATTCTGCTGATATATCTGATTCTTTAACGACTACCTTATCAATTTCTGTGGATTTTAGGTGTAGGAAATGTTGGTCTGAATAGGTTTTCTGTGGCAACAATGTCAAACACGTCACTCTTGATATTCAGTACTGTTCTGCATAGATGTTTCTTAATTTGTAAGGCATTTAGAACAAAGTTGAAGAAATTGTTAAGGGAACTGCTAAGCAAAAAGACTAATGGTAGCGATTTCATGAGGGAATGCTTATTGACTCTCCACTGAAATTAGTTTTCAGTTTGATTCCTGTCAACACTACAAACAGGTGTCAGGTTGCAGTAGTGATGACTTTAGCTGCCTGAGTCTTTAATTGCCTTTGCTGCAGCAGATACTGATGCCTACAATACCTCTTAGGGTGCCCTCACACCAAACACTTTTGGAAGTCTGGCCTGCTTTTTTGGAAAGTTCAGTTCATTTGGGGTGGTGTGAAAGCTCACACAAACTCTGATGCAGACCAAAGCACCAGACTCTGGTCTGCTTGAAAATGGGGGTCTCAGTTGAATTTGCCCAAGCACAACAACAGTTAGCAAGCTAGTATAGCGTTTACTGATAAAATCAAGCAGAATGCAAAATAAGACATAATGAGACCCCGGACTGTTAAGCAACTGAAGTCATTTGTTAAGCAAGAATGGGAAAGACTTTCACCTACAAAGCTTCAACAGTAAGTGTCCTTAGTTACAAAATGTTGTGAGTGTTGTTGAAAGGGAAGGTGATGTAACACGGTGGGCCCCTGTCCCAGCTTTTTTTGGAACATGTTGCAGACATCAAATTCAAAATAAGTAAATATAAAAAAACCCCAATAAATTCTATCAGTTTGAGCATTAAATATCATGTTTGTGTAGAGTATTCAATTGAATATAGGCCAGTGAGGATTTGAAAATCATTGTATTCTGTTTTAGTTTATATTTAACACAACGTCCCAACTTCATCAGAATTAGTTTGAAAATTTGGCTTTCTTTTTTTTTTTTTAACCAATACATGTGTAGATATATATAAAGATATTTACAGCACCAAACAGTTAATTTCCTGCAAACACCTGAACATGAACTAGTTGTCACAGATTAATATGGATGAATATTTTAATGTTTTAATGGTTATTTTCATCATATTTTCCCATGTTTACAACTTGTTGGTATTTGAAATTTGCTAGCGGGCTGTATTTAGTGAAGAGGGGGGCTGTATGTAGCCCCCGGGGCTGCCAGTTCCCCAGTTCTGTGCCAGAGAGTCACATAACATCACTGTAATGTCAACTTGAGCTTGACTGAATCCTGGGAACCAACACATCTGCAGCTTATGATTTATTCGCTCTGACAGATGTATGTGGTTACCCTCTCGTTTTGGCAGATTTACATCCAGGCTGATTTAGGTTGGGCCAATTAGAGTTGTTTATGTTAATTAGGATGAGTATTTAGGCTGTTTGGACTTTCTAAAAACAAGTGAGATGGCTTCCTCTGATGTGGAACACACTGAATCTGATACTACGGCAGAATTAAACAAAGAGATACCCAGTGGTATCCACAAATGACCAGTGTTGTGTTATTCTTAAAGTATCTTTTTTTAAATTACAAGATTACTGCCATTAGAAATAAACTTCTCCGATTACTGTGCGACATAAAGAGAAAGGTGACACGTTAAAGCTCTTTTTTATTTGTATTCACTCAATTCATTGGTCAAAGGGAGCAGTTAAATACCAAAAATAAAAAGACAAATCTGGAATGAAAAGAAGCTTAAAGAAGAAACATTTTGTGCAAAAAGAGCTGTATGTTCAAATATTACAACCATCACTTCTCACGTACTGATGCATCTGTAACATTGGGACAGATGTTACAAAGATAGATGATTTTCTACAGCTCTTTACTTCTCCAACAGTAGCTGGGTGCCCGGCTGGCCCTCAGGCCTCGCAGCTCTGTTTGGCTGTGTGCCAAGGAGAGATAAATTTGTGTGCATATTTATAAAATATGCAGTCATATACGATTATTTTTAAAAATCATCATTTATTTGACAGTAAAGCTCTTCGTTGTGTTTTGCTGGTATATGTTGAACTGTTGCCCAACTCACCCAACACTGCCGTTGACCACCAGTTTTGCACATTTGTTTAATTTGTTTCTGTAAGCTTCCAGACCAAAGAAAGAAAAACTATTAAAAATAAGCTCACCGTACGGACAGGGGGAATGATCCCTATCCATAATTTGTATGCCTTTTTCTCTTCAATTCATCACAAGGCAGAAACTGTTGTCCCTGTCACATCACCAGCTAAATAGCTCCATGAATACACACTCACTCAGTTGTGTTTACCTTCTTCTCGCATGTAGCAACATGCTAATGGTAAGAATCAGTCAGTGACTTAAGTATCCTGCTAATGAGCCTGATCTTGCTTTTGTTCATATTTGGAATAAGGCATAGACTTTCATTAGGAAAACCTACTACTCATAAAGTATGTCTGTACAGATAATATATACCACCAAAGAGATGTTTTTATTTACCATGAATTGTTGTCATCTCGATATACTGAAGAAGAAACTATGCAGTGCACTGACACAGCTATGTTTACCCTCCACTGCAAACAGGTAGAAGAAAAAGATAAACTGCACAGATGCCTTTGAGATTTTCTTTTTTGCTGTACCTAAAGAGAAAGTAACCTTGCACAGCAGCTAAATCAGCCTGATTGAAAGGCTAAATCAGACAGATCCATCTTTCCAAGCTCCAGTCTACAATGACTGTAAGAGGCTCAAAGTGACATGGTCCAGCAGTGTTTTTTTGAGCAGGAAAAGGGGAAGAGTGAGGTGACAGTAAGAGGTGACTGCTGGTACAGTGATTGGTGTAGATGCTAACAACTTTAGTAGCACTTTTATCAGATCTAAATCACATTTTTATTAAATTAAAAACGAACAACAACACTGAAAGCATTTCTCCCTACGAAGAATATCTTCTCTCCACTTCCCATGTGTTTCGTTGATATTTTGTTCTATGTTGTGGCTTACGTTTTGTATTATATATTGAGGTAGTAGCACCCACCTATTACATTATCTGAATGGCCTGTAATGAATGTCATTGACAGAATGACTGTCCAATCACATGCCAAATTTGCTTTTAAAAGAATCTGCCCATACCCAATAACTTTCTAAAAGCTGTTGCCATATGGACTAGTAAAATATCAAATGGTCAATCTACTGTGTCAAGTTAAGTTTAGAGAGTTAAATAAGGCAGTTTTGATCAGTAACTGATCACCTTAATGTACAAGTATTTAACAGACTTACTTCAAAAAGCAAAACCAGCACTTCAAGTTACTCATGATAACACGAAAAATTTATATCAATTCTCAAATTTCTTTGCAGTGCACTGTGGTGATGAGATGGCCTATAAATTGGAAAATGTCTCACATTATGATTGTCTGTTCACTTCTGTTATTCAGAGGTATTTTGCTCTGTGATGATTTATATTGCCCCCAATAAAATCTTAAAAATCTCTATAAGGCTCCAGACTATCTCCTAGATATTGTTTTCAAAAAGCAGAGCATAAAGCAGAGTGGAGGCCTAAAATAAACCTAGATGTATTCTTAAAATAGTCACCCTTGTGTTTGCCCTTATGCATCCTGACCTTTTGAAGTAATGACTTCTAAGCCTCTGCTGAATAATGTATTTATTTTAATGTTGTTCCGTTCATCTGTTTTAACCTTCCAAAGGCACCAAATTTTATGGATTTCCACTCACCATGACTGACCCCAGGTTCAAGTCATATTCTCTGTTGTTAATGGAATGATATGCAAAAACGGGCACATTAATAAAGCCGACTGGATATCTTCAAACTGAAAATATCATGAAGTAAAACATTTATTCATAAATGAGTGAAGTCAAACTCCCTTTGTTGTTTGTTGGTCTCAGCTCTTTGTTCACACTGATTGTACGTTGCTTCCTGTATTTTGATTTTATGCAATATTAAGAAGCTTAAACATGTTCTGTCCATGATTTTTCTCTCATTAATGACTCCAAATCTGACCATTTGAGGACTCATCCTGAATTCACCCCTGGCTTTGGTCTCAGGGACAGAAAGTGCTCACAGTGCAACATCTGCTCTGTAAGCTGCACCATACCTTTAATGTTTTCTGATATTTGAAAGTGTGGGGAATTACATTACAGTCTTACATTGTTAAACATGAGCGCTGTCTTTTAGAATTGGCCTAACAAACACAAACAAGAAGAGAAGGTGTTAAAATTAAGACTGAGTTAGATTCAGAAAGCTTTTCAAACAAATTTCCTTTTTTTTTTTAACCTTAACAGAGTCAGGATTTTACATAATCTGCAGAATACTGCCTGTTCTTTTCTAAATTATTTAATAGACTCCAAAAATGTCATAAATTTTAATTTCCCAGAGAGGTCGTTCAATCAAAAACTCATATTCACTCTTCTGAAATATTTTATTTTATTAGTTTAGCAGGGAAAAACCTTCGCTCATAAAAGACCTCAGAATTTGAACTGTGTCCAACCTTGGATACCGTTTTTGGCACATTTTCAGGCAGTGTAAAAGAATTTAAAAAAATGCTAATGTGGTGTTTGTAGGAAACATCCACTGACCTCCAGTTTTGACAAACTTCTCCTCTGTGTTTTGGAAATTTTCTGTTTTTCCAAAATTATGTGATGTTTTCGCTTCTTTAGTCGTACAAATTTAAGCAAGGCTGCACATTTAACATCTCTTTTTAAAACATCTGTTCTCTCACTGTATTTAGTTTGAAAAACAGTGAGAGAACAGGAAGTGTTTTTTGTTTGAGGTTTTTATGTGATGTGTTCACTTGGTACCATTTATCCCTGTTTTCTTTATATTTGGGATATGGCCTTTGTATGAACACAGAGGAACTCGATTTCTCATTTATATGATTAATGCTTGTATCCTGATTTCTAGCTACTGCATCTTATTTGCGCAGGCATGTGACACTTATCTTTCACAATACACACTGTGTCAGGCTGAAACCTGACAAAAATGAGACTGATGTGGCTTATTGCAGGGTAAGCACCATCGTGTTGCAGATATGGCATATCCACCTCATTTCCAGCAATTGGAGAGGACAGCAGCTGCAAATCATCCCCAGGAGTTTTGAGGTATTAAACCTTTGGGCTAAGGCATTTGATTTTGAGAAACTAGTGTGTTTGCTTTAAGGTGAATAAAAATAAAAAAATCTGAAAAACCTTTAATCAAAGAGCAGAATGTTTTTCCAGGGTTACAAGTATGAAACATTTCTTCACCTCTGGCAGCCTTACTCACCACCATGTAGGAAAAGGAAGCAATGGACAAAGGACCCATCATCAGTGAAAAAACCTCATGGACATGGTCTATAACAAGCTGTAACAAGGACACTAAGTTTATTTTTGGTCATCTCAGAAATGTGTACACGTTCATTTACAATTGTTTATGAAGAGAAACCTATTCAAAGTTAAAATCCTTTTTTCCTCTTCTTGTAGTTACACACTGTTTTTTTTTTTTTTTTTTTTTAGCATTTGTAACATAATAATGACACATACTTGCCCGAATTGTTTAGTTTAATTTCTCATGAAAAGGGGGTGAAAAAAATTACTCAAAGGACATTTCCTGACACATTTATTGGCAACAAAAAAAAAGGCAAAAAGACCTGTTAAGGCAGGCTGTTAAAAGGGTTAAATGATTTCAAGTGCGTGTATAAGTACTTTATGAACATTTTGAGCACACTGTAATAACACTGTGATAATAATAATAATCGTGATAATTTTGGTCACATGAAATTTTCATACCGTTACATCCCTAGTGGAGGTTTTTACGCTGGAAAGTTCAATTGTAAAATGACCTCCTAAATGCATTTTTCAGTTTAGTACTTTCATCACCTTAAGTCTTTCAACAGCTTTTAAAGCACCACATCAACTGTTTCAGAGATCCATATTGTTTCACAGATCTCTGTCACATTTATTGAAATCTTGTCAGGGGCTTGTAGCCACTTTTTACTTTCAGCGAAATTAAATGCTCTAAGCTCTGTCCTTTTTCCTCACAAGAATGCTGTTTGGCTCGGTTGTTTTCAGACCAGGAACAAATGCATCAGCTCCAGCACAGCGTCTTTACTGAATGTGAGCAACAAGCGTTACACTGCGCATCGTTGCACTCCCTCTGTCAACAATGCATCCCTCAAAATTTTGTTCTGTTCTCTATATTTCCCGTTTTAAACAATACATCCGAGTGAGAAAAGTCGAAGAAAAACAAGAAAACCCCCTCTTTCCGCAGAAGGGAAAAAAAGATGAGGTGTCGAGGGAAAACAGTGCATCATGCTATGCCAAAACAACAATATTATTAGCAGTTTGGTGGAGCTGACATTATCATATTTTGTTATTGTTTGAGAAAGTGGAATTTATGTACTTAACATTAAATTATGTCAATACTGGGAAACAAAACTCAGAAGTAAGACCCTCTCATTGCTGATGCCATGTTAGATATGTGTAACGTGTAATTTGGCACAGGTCGTCGACACCTGTCAGAAAATGTGGTGAGTGGTTGACAAAAATCAACAACCGAAGAATCCTGTTCACTCTGAGAAGCAAGGTCACATTTGAGTTTCTGAAATGAGGATATGATTTTAAGACAAAATGAGGTCCTTAAAGAGGAACTAAAGATTGGACATGAAGATCAAGTTGTATTGATGGATAATTATGATAAAACTTTTGACATTTAAGTCCAATGTATTAAAACTCTACATACTGACACTGAGCAGTTGCAGCTGAATGTTACCGGCTGATCTCTGGAGACAGATGATGTGTGTTGCCAACCATCATTACCACAGAGCTCAAGAGTGACATCCACTTTTTAAGCAGTTGTCTTCAGCAGCAGCAGCCAACAGCCAAAAATTTATGGTTGACAGATTTCTCAGTAAATCATCCTGTAACACAGGGTCTGTTGGTAGAGGACATTGTTGACTAAAATCATGAATAAATTAACACATTTTCTTAAAACAATATTTTTAACATTGTAACTGCTGTTTTCCCAATTTTAATCCAATTTTAATCCTCCATATTGCACAAGAGACTGTGAAATTTAGTAAGCATTTAACCAATTAGCAACTACAGGCTCTATCAACCCAAACATCCATATCACTGAAGGATCATGGGTAGTGAGGTTTTTTGCAGGACATCATGAACTAGAAAGCTCTCGGAGAGCACAAACGTCATTATTAGTTTCGACAGTTATTGATCAAAAACAATCATCCCCTGATGGCTAATATCTGGATCGCCACCAAAATCTGATCATATTTCAGTTGGGCAATTCCCAACATTGCTGAAAATTTCAGCAAAATCCGTCAAGTAGTTTTTGCATAATCTTGCTGACAAACAAACAAACAAACAAACAGACAAACAACATACACCGGCAAAGTCATAACCTCCTTGGCAGAGGTAATAAACCACGTGTTTCTTAAAAAGATTCATGAAATACAATCATTATGGACAAAAATCACAAAAGCATAGCAAAGACTTGAGTGTCAAAATTCAGATTTTTTTTTCTCAGAATTTGACTTTAATCTCAGAATTCTGAATTTGATCTCAGAATACAGACTTTTTGTCAAGAATGTAAAAAAAAGATGTTCAGTCTCTGAAGTTTTTTGGGTGGCCCCAATCCTCTTCTGCAAGAGGATACTGTAAGGGACCAGATGGAAAGGTATATAGGGCCTGATTTGGCCCCCGGGCTGCCAGTTGATGATCGCGGGCATAGCGTGTATATTTGGAAAGGTGCATGAAGGAGTGTGTCCCTCCCCCTCCAGCCCTGTCCTTAATGCTTCAGAGGCATTTCTGATATTCCATGTATGCACCTTTGTCCAAACTCTGGGGTTTAATTTCTCTTTAGAAATGATTCAAAAGTTCATGTAAACTCACTCACAGTGCTGAAGATGTCTCATTAACCTGCAGGTCAACACCTCTTTGTGATTACAGCTCCCCGTAATTATGCTTTAAAAACAAAAAACAAGCAGCTCTGAGGTTTTGACCCTGGCAGTGACACTTTGTACATTAAAGGGTGAGCAGAGATAAACACTTAGCAGCTCATGAGTCAAGCCTCTCTGTGCTGAAGGTGAAAGTGTTCACATTCTTTCACTTTATGTAACCGCTCGCTGAATGAGTCCTTACGAAGGATTCTTTGTGGCATCTTATGCTTCCTTCCTCTTACCTTTGTCCTTCTCTGAAGCGATGGCATTTACTCAAGCTGCTTTAATTTTGCAGCAGCGAACATCTGTGAATAGATCTAAGAAAAGTGAGTCATGTGGCGCGCTGGGCTGCTTTTACTTAATCATGCAGGTCAACCTGAGAGATGGTGGGAGGATAAAGACATATTTCTCTGGCAGAATGTTTCAGTGCTTAAATTGACTGTGAGGGCTGAAACGGAGCTGACACGTATGGATATTGAAAAAGGAGAGAGAGCGCGAGGAGGAGATGTTTTATGAATACTGCCGATGCAAGGAGGGTGGTGCTAGGAGTCAGGAAAGAGTGTAGAGGCTCCCAAGAGCAAAACACAACAACCAGTATGGAAACATAAAAACAACAAACCATGACAAAACAGAAAAAAAAAATGACAATTCAAGAACACAGCAGTAAATTAAAAAACACAACAAATAAAAAAAACAACAAGGAAGAAAATACAACAACAACAAATCATAACAAACCAGAGAAAAAACACAATGCCAATTCAGAGAACACAGAAACCCCAAAAACACAACAAGGAAGAAAACACAACAACAAATCATAAAAAACAACAGAAAAAATCAATGACAATTACAAAACCACAACAGCAAATTCAAAACACAAAAACAAGGAAGGAAACAAAACAACAAATCATAACAAACCAGAGAAACAAAGTGACAATTTAACGAACCCAACAGCAAATTCAAAAACATAACACATAAAAAAACAAGGATGAAAACACAAGAACAACAAATTGTAAGAAACCAGAAAAACAAAGAGACAATTCAAAGGACCCAACAGCAAATTAAAAGAGCACAACAAATCAAAAAACACAACCACAGAGAAAACAGAAAAAAATGGCCAAACAGAACACAAAATAAACACAATGACAATTCAAAGGACACAACAGCAAATTCAAAAACATAAAAATGTAAAGAAGCATAATGATAAAAAAGACAAAAAAGAAAACCCAACAACAACCAAACAGTACACGATGAATAACACCATGACAATTCAGGAACAAATACAAATGCTACAATAATAAAAAACACTAATGAACAACAAGTGAAGATGAAAAACATCCTGCAACAAGCAAAAATCACAGCAGATAAAAAAATCCAACATCAAAATTGAAACAAAAAATTCAATGACACAAAATGACAAAAAGTAAAAAGCAAATGATAAACATAAACTCAGAAAGGTAACTCAATAATTCAACAACAAAGCAAATTTAAAATAAAAACCCATAAAAACAAATCATTTTTTTAGAGCAACGGTTAATAAAACACTCAAATAAAGAAAATATTACCACAAATAATGTTTTAACTTTTATTTGTGTTACAGCTCTCTTATTGTTGTGTTTTTACCTTTTGCCAAGGAGGTTATGTTTTTGCTGGTGTGTGTTGTTTGTCTGTTTGTTTGATTGTTAGCAAGATCACACAAAAACTGCCGGATGGATTTTGCTGAAATTTTTAGCAGATGTTGGTAATGGCCCAACTTAAAAATGATTCGCTTTTGGTGGTGATCCAGATAACTGCCATTAGTGAATGATTGTTTTTGATCAATAACTGTCCAACTCATAATGATATCAACATGATTCTGAGTGCTAGGTGTGGGTTTTCAGGGTCAAGGAATCATATTATGATGGTAACTTTATCATGGAACTATTGCTTATAGATATTACAGCAATATGTGAGCTACCTTGGCGGAGGTTTGCGCTATCTGAGTGCTTTCTAGTGTTAAATTGTGGTTGTGTTCTATGTTTTGTCCTAATGTTTCTCTCTTCAGGCCCTCCACAGACAGAGACCCTTTTCCATGCCCCTTTGCACCCTCTCACCTCCGCACTAACAGCATCACATCTACTCATGGAACAGAAACTATTTATCGATTTAGTATCTAAAAAAAGGCGTTTTCAATTCTTGCACCATTTAAACTGTCCTCCCTTCACTTTCTACTCCTCCACTTCCATTAACCTCCCCCTCCTCTCTGGCACCCATCACCCCCCCTCACTGCACGTTAACCCCATCCGCTCTATTCTCAGCCCATCATTTCTGCCTCAGCTGAGATATGATCATTACCTTTCTGCACACGTCGTCCGTCTTTAGGCATGAATGTGCGACGACACAAAGAGCACAGTGATCCTGAAACTGTTGTTAAAATGTTAAAAAAAAAAAAAAAAGCCCAACAAGGATGCTCTGTGTGCCAGTGATCCACTTTAACAAGCTCATTCAGACTGTTATAGGTGCAGTTGGCAGCGTGTACAAACAAAATAATTCCAGTCTGTTAAAAGAAAGGTAGACATTATTAGAGCTAATAAAAGACTCACACAGGAGATTCAGCCGGGGCAGACCTGAAAAGATGACAAGGCAACTTTTTACACATGTCAAAATAAGAGGATGAGAGGCCTGCACAATGAGGAGGCAAAATAGGAGTGGGAGAAAATCATGCAGGGGATGAATTCCCAAGCTTTTGTGTAATATAAATTATGAGGCATATCTATCTCTCCGGCATTGTTAAGTGCACCCCCTTCGTATCTGATCTGCAGGGCTGCGAGCAGTTTATTAAAAATGGAAGTCATTCTAAATGAGGCTGTAATGCTCAACCCTTTCAGGAAATCTTAATGGATCCAGGCCTATCTGTGACAAGGTTAAACGCTCGAGGAGACAGCCAGAAACGTTAACAGACTAGATTATGAAGAGAGATGAATACTAACCAGCACACATCAGACACCGGCCTGCATAAATACAGCATTTTACTATTTAAACGGGGCCAGGTGACTCAGACATAAACTTATAAAGAGGATTTTTACTGCCTTTTTAGCTCCGTTCTTCATTAAATGTCATGTATTGCACGGTTTGAAGCAAATTTTCTGGTAAAAACAACCTATTAGAATGCAGTTTCAACATGAGTAACAAATGCAAATAGAGAGAAATTTGCAAATAAAGAGCAGAGCATATAGAGCAGTGCTCCCCAACCTCTTTGTTTTTTAATGTAAAACAGTATACCACAGGAACGTCCTTTGTGGGGGATCGGGGAGATGACAATGATGACAGCGGTAACAAACTAATGCAGATGTTGTGTATAGTACTTGCAGTTTGTCTTTGCATTTGAGTCCATTGGTGTTGGGAGTGTTTTTGTTTATATGCTTTCC
Organism: Cetoscarus ocellatus; assembly: GCA_037902135.1. Lineage (NCBI taxonomy): Eukaryota > Metazoa > Chordata > Actinopteri > Labriformes > Labridae > Cetoscarus > Cetoscarus ocellatus. Next base: position 1,282,475 of record JBAMNC010000142.1, read on the forward strand.
CTAATGTGACACATCACAGGAGGACACCACTAGAGGGCGCAAAAGACCCAAGGCTGTATACTACTATTTGTGTGTGAGAAGTAAACTGCAAACACGGCGGTAATTCTGAGAGTATAAATAAAAAAATAAAGCCCAATGATCAATGTCATCACCAATTATTTGTTAGCAACTGATGACCAGTGGTCAGACCTCACCATCAGCATTGTCTGCACTCTGGTTCTATGATATTTTCCTTCGTGCACCATCATTAGGGTCCCAGGGTTATGATCTAATTTGTGTCCATGTTGACTGATGACTTTTGATGGACTGATAGAGGATAGATGTGTAGTTAAAACACCAGCAAAAACAGAGGGTGTACTTTCAATGCTTTATTGTGAAGGGATTTTTAAGCAATTTTTCAAAACTACTATCAGCCTGTTGGGGCCAAATTTTAGTTTATTTTCATTTATGTTTTATCTTCTTGCTCTTGTTTGGCCCTCTGCATTTGGTGAAGGCATTCACCTTTAATTATGTGATGCTGACGCACAGATGGGTCATGGTGCACACTGTCCTTGACCACAGGGCTGTGAATGATTGCAGCAAATTGTATCACTTTATTCCACCTGTTTAAATAAATCTCTTTTTTTTCCATTTTATTTTTTATTACTTTTTGCAATAAACAACAACAAAACAGAAGCAACTCCCACTCTCTCTGGATTTTTATGTTGTTTTTTTTTAATTTTTTTGAAGTCTGCGTGTGAAATGAAATCATGTTCCCAAACTCTCAGACATTTAAACTTAGACAAAAAATACAGGAAAAACCTAATTATTAAATGGTCTGTCGAAACACAATTGTTTACATGTGAGAAAATTCAGCCAAAAAGACTAAGCCAAGGCAAACACACTGAGGACGACACTGACCAAGGAAATTTTACAATACTTCAAATACAATGGCAGATTTAAACAACGTTCACACTGATATATGCGACTGAAACAGGGAGAATAGTGCTTCAGAAACATTCTGCATGTATTAGCAGCCGTCAGGTTTTAAGTGCTCCGTCAAAGATGTCAACATTTATAGACGCTCTCACCTAACCTCACAGCTGTGAACAGAAAACACACACTGCATGACCAAAGGACAAAACACCAGTCACAGGTAAATCCTCTGATCATGGATTGTTAATCTTAACAGGTCAAGCCGTTAAGACAATGCTGGGAGCTAAAGCAGATGACAAAGACACTTCTTGTAGTTCTCATTTTTGGAAGATTGTAGTTTGTCATGGTTTACCTACGTCACAAGAAATCATCACATACATATGACACCAAGTGAAAGTGCAGTGGAATTCTTCTTTTGCCGCAGTTCTCCTTTCCTTTCCTCTTATTCCCTCCTTTCCTTGACTCTGTGACGTTTTCCATCCGGGTTGAGGTTAAGTGGATAGGAAAGGACTTAGGGAGGAGTTTTCTTGACTTTTCAAACGCAGCCAGAGCCTGTGTGTAAAGTCTGTGCAGTCAAGCTAAACAGGCGGATATGTGAGGAGCTAGTCATCATTTCAGATTAAACACCCTTCAGTTATTAAAAAAAAACCATAGTTAAAGTGATTGTTTTTGTTTCTCTAAAGCCTGGTACCAAATGTTCTGCATCCCTGTACAGCCTGGTGGTTGGGACCTCTGGTGTAGAGCACCACAGGTAAACTGGTACAGTTTACCAGTGTACATAGGCAGTTAAATAAGGATGATTTCACATTTGAATTATTTGGAAGAGCTGCTCTGAGACCTGTGAGGCTGGGCATCTGAAAGCTCCCCTTTATCCTCCCTTCTGGGCGGCCCTGATTCCATGTCATGTTTCTGCTGCTTCCTGTGGCCTGCTGAGGTCAGAGAGCAGGAACACACACAGGCATACACACAGCATCAAACACAGGGTAGAGGCAGTCTCATTATCATCAGAAACTCTGCAATTAGGTTCCTAAGCACTGGTAATTTACTCACCTGTATGTCACGGCCGTGTTTATGTTCATCCATAAAGTGTTTGCAGCCTCAGAGTTTGCAAATGATGACATTCACTGGCGAGTGGACAGATAGGGAGGACTGAAGTTGACTAGTTTCATCTGTTTGTCTCTCAGGCATTATGGACATGAAATTAAAGATTTTTAAAGAATTATAATCAGTTTGAATCAGAATGTATCAACCCACTAGTGAAAGAGGTTCTGGTGCTTGATTTTTATTTAAAAGATAAACAAACATATGTAACTGATGCAGTCTTCAGTCTCCCCATCCATTTACCCACTGGGGAATCTGTCATCTGTTGAACCGTCACCTGATATCTTACAGTCATTATGGATCACCTTAACAATCTCCAAGCTCATGCCATGTACCTCACACAACCCTCCTTCAAAAAACCTGAACTATCCCTTTAAAGGTTGGGTACTGACACACAACTGCTTTAAGTTTGATGAGTGACGTCTTCGGTTCACTGCTAGCTACTGATTCATATGCATGTGTTTTTGCTATGGCGTTGATTTGCTTAAAAGTTGAGAAATGTACTAACAAAACAGCAGCCGAATCTTTTTGTACATTAACTGAGGTGTACGGGAAACACTGCCTGCCACGTGCACGTTAGTTTTAATGGCACAAAAGATTTTATGAAGGCAGAGAGGATGTCTAAGACGATTCAGTATAAGGATGATAGCAGAAATGATCTCCATTGAAAAACAGACAGTTCGACAAATTTTGCATTAAATTTGAACACGACAAAAGTGTGTCTTTCAAATTTGTCCAACACTTCTTGTCATGCCCTCTGCCTGACCCCTGCAGCAGAGTCTGTGTGCTTGATTGCAGGAGTGGGACCTGATGTGCAGGAGCTGGGCTACAGCTTCAGCTGTTCATGATCTACAATCAACTTAGCTATGAATACAGGGCTCCAACTCCACCACACTGCCAGATCGTAGGCTCTCTCTCACACGGTTAGTCTAGTTCCAGCATCTTAGATTTGCTTAAATTTTTGGCTTTTTTTGACCAACATCCCTTTCCTTTCCTTACAGTTTCATGGCTCAGCTCCTGCTTCATCCCCACTCCTGCTTCTGCGCCCAACTTTGGATCCCTGGTAGGGGTGGGTAGAAATATCGATTCATCAATGCATTGCAATATTTCCCCTCCCAATTCAATACTGATTCAGCAGATCATCTGAATCGATTCACCTCCTGGCCAGTGGGGGGCGCTATGCACTTTATCAGTGTTTATCCAGCTACCGCTGGTGACGGAAGAAGACCAAATGAGTGATTTAACAGTGGTTTTTTAATAATATCTGTGTAAATAATGTAAAATATTGTAAACAATAGCATTAGTATCATTCTGGAGTGTTTTCTTTCTGTTCTTTTGCCATATTTTCTCTGTGTTTTGCCATATTTCCAACATATTTTCTGCGTGTTTTACCGTTTTTTTTGTCATTGATTGTCTTTTTCATCATAGTTCATTTTTTATGGATTCCATAAAAAGTAATTTTAGAAAAATTGGAGGAAGAAATCTCTGTCTTCAGCTTGACAGGAACTGCCTCAGGGACTACCATCAGTAAAAAAATGCCTGGACATGGTCGAATATAACAGGCTGTAACATGGACACTAATGCTGTAGTCAAACAAAAATGTTTGAGTTTATGTAAAATAGGTGAAGTTTATTTTTGGTTATCTCAGAAAATTTCTACATGTTCATTTACAACTGTTTATGAAGAGAATCCTGTTGAAAATTCAAAGCCATTTTTAATTATTTTCTTGTAATTACACACTGTTTTAAACATTTATAACGTAATAATGACAAATATTTCCCAGAATTGTTCACTTTTATTTCACATGAAAAAGGGTGAAAATATGTATTCAAAGGACAATTCATGACACAATTATTGACAAAAAAGACAGAAAAGTCCAGGTGGACATTAATAATTATAGTGTTAACTGTCATGTTTTTTGCTTTTGTAGTCCATATGCACAAATAAGTTGTTATTGTGCAAATGTGTATTTTTAGATGTTTGATTGCTCAAAAATGTGAGGTGACATACCACGTATGTTCACACTGGCATCAAAATAAAAATTGTCAACAGGTAATCTAATTACTTGAGTATTTCTACTTCTTACTGAATCGATACTGAATTGAATTGTCACCTAAAGAATCCAAATCGAAATCAAAATCAAAATCAAAATCAAAATCAAATAGAGTTCTTAACAATGCCCAGCCCTAACCCCTGGCCATCTGAGTCACCTCATCAATGGACCTCTGAATTGCAGCTCCTCTGGACATCTGAATCACCTCTCTGTTCTGGAACCCCATATCAGCTCTACCCTCTGGGTCCCCAGATATTTGGACCAAGGACGCAGGCTAGTCCGTCTTTTCCTTTACTACCAACCTGCTCAACCCAGCCCATTCCCCCATTCGTTTGACTCTCAACATTTGTAATAAACAATTTTCCAACCAGTACTTGCCTTTTCTGAATTTGTATCTTGCTCTTGGGTTCTTTGTTAAACAAGCCCTGGCTTAACACTTCTGACTCCTGATCAAAAGAAAAAAAAAAACACAGGCTCATATGTAGATGCATTTTCAAACAAATTGAAGGAAACTCAAATATTTTAGGAGTAATTAGGAAGTGTTTTGCTCAGCTTTTAAGCTAATTATTTTCCAACGCCTTGGCAAAAAACACTGCACTTCAATCTGTTACTTGCAGTGAAATAAAGACGTCACTTATTAGAAACTTACAGCAGTAGTGCATGGATACCCAGCATTTGATATATGACAGTGTGACTATGAACCATTTGGTTTTATCTTCATAAAAGCAGTCTCATTATTTAAAAGCCATACCTCATTTTATGCTAATTAATAGTTTATATATTAACTTAAGGAGTATGGCCACACCTACACACAATCACCCGACAAGATTTTTTATTCTTGCTTTTCTCACTCCTGTTTGTATGTGATTCTTCCCCCCACCTTTCTTCCCTTCCTCCCCTTCAGTATTCATCATCATCGTCGTCCAAGTTATTTTTGCCTGAGTCTCCCTCTGCTGAGCCTCCATAACATCCTGCCAGACCACCCAAACACACAACATACTTCTCAACAGACATACGCCACTTTCAAACTATTCACTCCTGAATCTTCATGAAATATTTAAATGCATATTGTTGTAGTGCGGTCCTTACTAGTGAATATAACACAGCTTTGTCGGTGGCCTCAATGTAACTTTACAGCTAAAAATGTTTTCATTCATATCGTACATCACATGGTTAGTCTATGTATTCAGCATGTTATGAAACATTATCAAGAAAACAAGAGTCATTGTAAAGACAACACTTTTCAGCTGAGTTAAAGGGTTTACCTACTCTCCTCCTATGTTCCCTGTCACCAGTCTGTGCTTTTTGCCACTAAGCAGCTGGAACTGCTGGTCTTATGCACATTTTGTGTTATCAGTTCATATCCTTCATTTTCCAGCCCTTTGCTGATGATCATCCAGCTTTACAGCAGTGTTAATTTTGACAGCACTTTTTAATTTAGTTTTATAGTCTTTTGCCTAAAATACCTTTTAGTTTTAGTCATAATTTAGTCATCTAAATTGTTTTAATTTTAGTCTAGTTTTAGTTGATGAAATTTCACAACATTTTAGTCGATGGAATCTGCTGTAAATTTAGTCAACTAAAATATGAAGTGTAGAGTGTAAGGTATTTTTATGTTTCTTTGAATTTCTAAAGTCATGTTTTACACTTGCATAAAATGAAACATTTAATAACCCTTTACTGAATGCTAGTAAAGTTTGAATGTATAAATTAACAGAAACAAATGAATGCACTATACGAATATATCAATTCATAAAGAGAGTAGCTCTGATTGGTTCGCTCCCAAACTTATCCCACCACCACGAAGCTAACACAGTTGTGATTGGATGTCCCTCTAAACTCATTCAACCTTTCCACACAACCAGAGTAGCTGTGATTGAATATATTCCTAACTTGTCCCTATTTTCTACATGACAAAATTAGGTCTGATTTGATTAAGTCCCTCATTTCGTGTCAAACATTTCTGTCTAGTTTCTATTTGTTAACGAAAATGTCAGTTAATTTAGCTTTAGTTTTTGTCCATGTGTACTTGCTTTATAGTTACTGTCTAGTTTTCGTCAAGGGAAAACAGGTTGTTGATGAAAAGTATGATGAAAATAATTAGTCAACAAAATTATCACTGCATTACAGTACTGTAGATGAGCTAAAGGCACTGTATTGGTTTAACATATGAACTGTGACAAAGCAAATGAGCAATATTTGTGAAGAAATCTCCAGCTTTAAAGTGCATGGCACAGATAAAAGCACATCAACATGTTTTCCAGCATCCTCAAGTGTCTCTTTTCTTCCTGTCATTGCCTGGAAGTCTACAAGGATGAACAGCACAAAGAAACCCATTTATAGAGACAGGGTGCAATTTTGTTATGATACAGATTCAAAACACAAACACATACAATCACCCAGGATGCATAAAGAAATGGAAACTTGCTGCAATTAAACACAAGAGCCCAAAGCTGAAGCAAAATCATCGTCAAGATCCACATCAAATACATGAACATTTCATGAGCAACAAAAAGTCTGAGACACCCAAACCCAGCATTGGAAAACAACAGAAAAACCCTGCATATCTATTCATCCCAATGGGACAGGAGTGTTATGTTTATATGGAAGATAAGGACAAAACCCATCTCTGCATATACTTCTCATCAGACCACAAAACAAGAGACGACAACACAATAACCAAGGTCAATACCAAGCTGTCTGGTCAGGTTTAGGTGTGGAATGAAATGGTTAAGGCGAGAAAACATCTAAGGACAGGTTTAAAGCGCAACGATTTCAGTCAATTTCACTGGAGATGCAAACTTGGGTCCTCTAGATAAAGGCCCTGTGTTGTTTTGGAGGTCCGTCATCTCTAAATGTAACGGTAGGGTGATCATATTCTGAAAACCCAAAAAGAGGATCCTCAGTAGCATGTGTCGCATCCTGATGTATGCGGCATGCACACTCAGCGTCTTGACAGTAAGATGCATTGGAATAATGCCAGTGTTCCAGTGCAGCGCTTTATTATGAATATTAACCCTTTAACTAATATGAATACAAATGGCTGCCTGGTCTTTTTTGCCTTTTTTGTCAATAAATGTGTCAGAAAATGGCATTTGAGTAAATTATTTTGCACCTTTTTTCAGGTAAAAACAAAATATTCTAGAAAGTCTTTGTTGTTATTCAGTTGTAAATGCTTAAGCAGTGTATAATACAAGACAAGAATAAAAGAGATTTGAATTTTCATGGTGGCGCAGCAGGTAGTGCATGTGCCTCACAGCAAAAAGGTCACTGGTTCGATTCCCGGGTCGGGCAGGGCCTTTCTGTGTGAAGTTTGCACGTTCTTCCTGTGCATGCATGGGTTCTCTCTGGGCACTCCAGCTTCCTCCCACAGACCAAAAAACATGCTCTTTAGGTTAATTGGTCACTCTAAATTGCCCTTAGGTATGAGTGTGAGAGTGAATGGTTGTCTGTCTCTATATGTTGCCCTGCAATCAACTGGCGACCGGTTCAGGGTGTACCCCGCCTCTCGCCCAATGACAGCTGGGATAGGCTCCAGCCCCCCCGCAACCCCGAAAGGGATAGTCGGCATAGAAAATGAATGAATGAATGAATGAATTTTCAACAAGTTCCTCTTTATAAACAATTCTAGCATGTACAACACTTTTAAGAGGACAAAACCAAAACTCAACCTATTTAATATCATTTACTATTATTATCAAATATTGTTCATATTATTATATTATATTTTTAATTTATGAAATCCATAAAACAAGAACTATGATGAAAAAGACAATGACAAAAAAGATGAACTAGTTGAAAATACAGCAAAAGACATGAAGGAAACACTCCAGAATGATATTAATGTTATTATATACAATATTTTATCATTATTTATGCAGAAAATACTGATATGCCACCAATAAATGACTCACATGGTTGACTCTGAATCTTCTCTCTGCTCTCCAGCTCAGTCAGCTCACTTCCTGTACCTCCATTTCAGGCAATCCAGCCTCTACCGTAATGTACGTATATCACTGGAAAGCTCCGCTTCTCAGCTTTCAGAATCCATTGGAATTATTTGTATTGCGTGGATACTCGAGGAGTTCTGGTAGTTTGAATCATGCATGTCTTTTTCTGTCACCGGCAACCGCTTCTTCTGTAGAGCAACCAGAGCAAAACCCAGATCTTTTAGGGATGTATTATTGTTAGTTTAAAGCAGAGATACCAGTCAGCTATATAGTTTATGTGATGGTATGTTTGTTTATAATGGTTTGTGATCACTTGTTGATTGATATTTGTGTCTTTTGTTTATTTATTGATTCAGCTGTTACAGCAGTAAATATCTGCAGGACTATAGTTAGCCAACATTTTAAAGTACTGTGATGTTCCTTATTTATTGTCCTGGAATGTATTCTAGCATATTTTATCATACCACTCTTGTTTGTTACTGTACTGTACTCATTTTAAATCATACACTATTGTATTGTATTTTATCATATCTGTGATGGCACAGTGGTGCAGCAGCTGGTGCACATGCCTCAAGGTTGCTGGTTCGATCCCTGTGTCAGTCAGAGGCTTTCTGTGAGGAGTTTGCATGTCCTCATTGTGCATGTGTGGGTCAAAGAATATCAACAAAACTACATTAAGGTGTACATGAAAAGTCAAAATCTTTATGAATCTGTTAAAATAATTAAAGCTGTAACTGTTGAATGACCTTAGTGACATCTTTTTTTGTTTTTTTTGGGGCATTTTGTGCCTTTACTGATAGGAGAGAGTGACAGTGGATAGGCTTGTGAAAGGGGGTGAGAGAGTAGGGGAAGACACTCTGCAAACTGGCCACAGGCTGGATTTGGCCGGCAGGAGTACGTACATGGGACGTGCTTGATTGCTAACCACTCCGCCAAACCAGCACCCCTGGTGACATCATTTAATATTGTCTCTTCTCATTAGCAAAATGCAGTTATTATTTCCACTAAATATTCTTGGAACAACATATATTGTCAGTATTTAGATGGTTTCTCTTACCTGTAGGTAGGTTTTCTTTGTTGTTTTTAATGCTGAGGAAACAAAATTATTATTTTTACTAATCAATAATCCAAAGGAAAATCACAAAATCACCCAAAGGTCATGAAATGCATTCAGATTTTGCCGTTTGATGATCCATCCACCTTAATTATTCAAAGGTATTGGCATGATATCAGTATCAGTGATACTGGCCCTTTATTTATTGTAATGGCATTGATACCAAGGGCTCTAATTTCCTGGCGCAACTCAGGGTGGCGCAGCCTGGCGCCTGGCGCACCCCCCGCAGTGGTAATTTCGTCCGGCGCACCGCCGTGCGCAGCCAATTTGGCAATTTGGTAGACCGGCTGCGCCGAGATGGGTGTGACGGCGCACCAGGGGGAGGTGTCCACAGATTCAGCTGGGCGCAGTGAGAATTTTGTGCCAAAAAACCACGCAGAAGGTGCGCTGAAAGCTCTCCAGCTCCAACCTGGTCTATTCGCGGCGCAGGAGAGGCGCACCCCGGGCAGTGGTAATTTGGCTGACAGGCACTAAGTGCGCACACGTCACCAGAACCTTACAGGCAGGTATCCAGAGTGTCAGGCACATTTCAATGCAATAAACAATCACAACAACCACTATTTAATGTAACCGTCTGAACCAGCATATACATTTGTATGTATATTAATTGTCCCGTCACATCTGATGTCAGATCAGAGACGTTTGTCATAACTAACAAGTTCACATCTCTCAAGCCAGCCACAAACAGCCACATCATCCGAAACGGAGTATCCGGCTTCTGTCATCTCATGAAATTCAAAAGAAAATAAAAAAGAGAGAGACGCTCGCTGAATAAATAGTGTCTTAAGGATTTACCTGTGATTGCCCATATTTCTCTGTTTTAATCTTTATTCGTAACGTGATCTAAAAAGATGGAGTACATTATTGCAAGGAGGATGAGGAGGAGATATATTTTCACCTAAGGGTGAAGATTGTACTCGGCTGTGTTAAACCCACTCAAGCCTACTCTCCTCCCTCTCTGCCATTTGCCCCAGTGGGAGAGACGGAGGCGTGGTTGCGTCTCCCTGCGCCAGACTGCGCCGTGCACGAAACTTGCAAAATGCCCTGGACACACCCCGTTGGCATGGCGCAGGCGCGGCGCAGGGCAGGTTTATTTATTTATTTATTTATTTTATTTGTTTATTAAGATCCCCATTAGCTGCAGCAAGACTACAGCTATTCTTCCTGGGGTCCAACAAAATTATATGTACAGCAAAATAGAAATAAAGAAAAACAAAACAACAACAAAACACCGGGCAAAGTGAGCTTACACTTTCTCACATTATATACGATTTACATCATAGAGCCTATAGTACAATATGTTATACCAGATTTATCTTGTGCTGTATGCCAATATCTTCTATCATCTATACACAAATTGTCTTTATGTATACACACACATACATACACCTACTACACATATTTATGAATACATATACACATCCATATGCATTCGTACTGTATTACAATATGCAAAAAATTCCATATACATACACCATATGTTATTACATTGTTATGATGTCTCATGCCATAATAATCACATATCATATCTGTATCGATATTATAATACCATATAAATACATATTGATATTATAATACCATATAAAATATACTCTTTGCTATACCATAATACCATATAAAATATATATCTATATTATAATACCCTATAAAATATACAATTTAAATATACATACATACATTCATACATGTGTGTATTTATATACACACACATACACTGCTCTATACCACATAGATCATATATTTATAGACACACACATTCATAACACAATTCCTTACTTAGGTAAATGCTGTTTGAATAATACTTTAAATTGATTTATGTTAGTAGTAAGTTTAATATGTTTAGGTAATAAATTCCATTCTTTCATTCCTCTGTACAGAACTGTGCATTTGATGGCATTAGATCTTGCTTTAGGTAGTGAAAAGTTCCCAACAGTTGCATGCCTGGTACTGTATTTATGATTTTCCGCACTAAAGGATAGGTTTTTGAACAAATCGAAAGGTGCTTTTAAAACAGATACGTTTCTAATCACAATAATCAGTGAGTATAGGAGCCTGTCTTTGACCAATAACCAGTTAAGTTTCTTGTGCATTGAGATGATATTTGTCCTGTTATCACACTTGAGTATTGTGCGGGCAGCTCTGTTTTGTATGCATTGTAGTTTGTTTAACATGTCACCAGTGGCATTTGACCAAACTGCTGGGCAATAGTCGAGATGTGATAATATGAGTGATTGAATTGCTATTTTCAAGATGTTTTGATTCATAAAAGTAGCGTGTCTCCTTATAATTGATATGCCTCTCCCCATCTTTGCAATCATATTACTGATGTGTTTTTTCTATGATAGTTTATTGTCAACTGTTATTCCCAGAAGTTTGGTCTCATGTACTTGTTTTACAGTGATATTTTTAATTTTGATATTAAATACAGGATTATTATCAATATTATGATTTGACCCTACAATCATGCAGTTGGTTTTCGATATGTTCAGAACCAGCTTATTTGCTTTAACCCATTCAGCTACACCATTTAGCTCCTTATTTATAATAATTTCTAATTCATTATTAGTTCGTGCTGATGCGTATATGGTTGAGTCATCTGCATACATTACTGTGTTAGCTTTATCTAATACACTCATCTGTAAAAAATGGTAAATAATAAAGGCCCAAGACTACTCCCTTGGGGTACTCCACATGTCGTGGTTCTAATTTCTGAAAAGCTGCCATTAAACAACACAGTTTGTGTCCTGTTAGATAGATAGCTAAAAAACCAGCTAAGTGCTGATTGCTCAAAGCCATAGCAGGACAGTTTTTTCAGTAATAAATGATGATCAATTATGTCAAAAGCGGCTGAGAAGTCTAAAAATACAACAACAACCCTATTTTTCTTTCCAATTTCTCTAAGCCAATCATCAGACATGCTAGTCAGCGCCGTTGCTGTAGAGTGAGCTTTTCTGTATGCATGTTGAGAATTAGAAATTATGTTATTAATAGATAAATAGTTATTAACTTGTTCATATACAATTGTTTCTATCATTTTTCCTAACACAGGTAATAGACTTATCGGACGACTATTTGTTCCCGAAAAAGGCAGTTTCTTGTTCTTTGGCAGTGGAATTATTTTTGCTTGCTTCCAAGCTTGTGGACATGTACTGCATGTAAACTTAAATTAATGATATGGACCAAAGCAGGAGCAATTTCATCAGCAGCCAGTTTGAGAAGCCTGCTGTCAAGGCCATCAACACCTGGTGGTTTTTTATCTTTACTATTTTTAAGGAATTCCTTTACCTTATCAATGTTTGTATTTACCATTTTAAACTGGGAGTTTTTTCCCCTTTTTTCCCTTCATAATTTTATTTCCCTTCATAATTTTATTTCTTATTAATAAATGACCAGGCACCCCGCCTGCGCCTGGTCTACGAAATTAGAGCCCCAAGGGCTCTAATTTCCTGGCGCAACTCAGGGTGGCGCAGCCTGGCGCACCCCGCGCAGTGGTAATTTCGTCCGGCGCACTGCCGTGCGCAGCCAATTTGGTAGACCGGCTGCACCGAGATGGGTGTGACGGCGCACCAGGGGGAGGTGTCCACAGATTCAGCTTGGCGCAGTGACAATTTGGTGCCAAAAAAACGCGCGGAAGGTGCTGGTTGGAGCTGGCGGAAAGCCCGCCAGCTCCAACCTGGTCTATTCTCGGCGCAGACGAGGTGCACCCCGGGCAGTGGTAATTTGGCTGACAGACGCACAGTGCGCACACGTCACCAAAACCTCACAGGCAGGTATCCAGAGTGTCAGGCACATTTCAATGCAATAAACAATCACAACAACCACTATTTAATGTAACCGTCTGAACCAGCATATACATTTGTATCTATATTAATTGTCCCGTCACATCTGATGTCAGATCAGAGATGTTTGTCATAACTAAAGAGTTCACATCTCTCAGCCAACCACAAACAGCCACATCATCCGAAACGGAGTATCCGGCTTCTGTCATCTCATGAAATTCAAAAGAAAATAAAAAAGAGAGAGACGCTCGCTGAATAAATGTAAGTCACTCGGTGTCTTAAGGATTTACCTGCGATTGCCCATATTTCTCTGTTTTAATCTTTATTCGTAACGTGATCTAAAAAGATGGAGAACATTATTGCAAGGAGGATGAGGAGGAGATATAATTTCACCTAAGGCGCTGCTATTTGGCGATGAAAGACCAGGAATGCAGGTGGATCACAAGCATGATGAATGGATTAGCCTGCTGCTGTGTTTAAATGTAATTATCACTTAATTCTGTACTCATATTATGACACAGGAACAGATTACATCTGTCCTGCGAGGTGGTCCACACGGTGACGCGCATAGTGTCCTCCTATGCGCGGCCTGGTGGCCCCTGCGCTCTTTCAGTTGGTGTAAAAGTGACAGCGGCTCTGACCTTCTTCTCCACCGAGATGAAATTGTCACTGCGCCTCGCCCGCGGCGCATTTAAAGGCGAGAAGAGGCGTTCATTTGATTGGTGAAGATCACACTCGGCTGTGTTAAACCCACTCAAGTCTTATCTCCTCCCTCTCTGCTACGTGCACCGGTAGGATAGACGGAGGCGTGGGTGCGCCTGCCTGCGCCAGACTGCGCCGTGCACAAAACTTGCAAAATGCCCTGGACACACCCTGTTGGCGCGGCGCAGGCGCGGCGCCTGGTCTACGAAATTAGAGCCCCAAATCTTGCAGTATTGCACACCGTTAAAAGCTGCACCTCAGCCACTGGAGTATATAGATATATGTCTCTGGCAGAATGTTTTCTGACTGTACAAAAACCCTGAAATCTTGCATGCAGTGCACATTATCAGATCAGCAGTTTGAGTCTGCGGTTATTAGAGAAGACAACATAAAAGAAGGAAACATTATTACAGAAACAACAAAATAGTGTTCAGAGTGAATACAGAAGAATACTTTCATGAACCAGAGATCACAGAGGAAACACTTTTACAGAAGGGAAACGGCAGACAGAGAGAAAAACATCTCTGTGGTTTTACTGTGGGTTGTGCCACTAATTTATTTATTTATCAAGAGCAAGCTTTCCTCATGGCTGGGACAGAAGAGCTCTTTTACAAGACAGAAGCTTTATCTGTCTTGATAAGTACTTAAAAAAACTCAAATAACCTCTCAACCTCCAGCAGACTGTTGTAAGTCTCTGTCACTTACAGCTGGCCTTTAAGCCTGAAATATTGATCAGGGACATTTGAAATACATGTGGTTGAAAGCTTGTTTCTCCTGCAGATGCTGAGGATGTACGCCTGTATGAGGAGCAGAGGCTTGTGACAAAGTGTCAGAATATGGAGCCTTGGGAATAAGAACTTGCTCTGCAGATGTGTGATGTTCAACTTGTGTTCTTCTGTGATAATCTCCTGTTACTGTGTGACTTAAAGCATTTCAGCGTTTGCTTCGGGCTCTCTGTATTTGCAGTGTGTGGGTAGTTGTGCTTGAGTTCCTTTCAGTTTATTTTCTTGATATAAACGACCCTTTGAGAAGACAACAATTCAAAAACAGTGCTTATGCAGGTAGGTTAAATGGTGGACAAATTAAGGTAAACAGCTGTCACCTAGAGCAAGGCTATTAATCAATTATCAAGCAGCCCTACTGTCACCAACTCACATATCTTAGCATCCAGCTAGAAAGGGGAACAAGGACAGGACTTTGTAATCTTGTGTAATGTCTATTTATCAAGTGGTGTCTTTGTGCAGTTTGTTAGAGGAGCAATCTTACTAGCCACATAGCTGTGCTAGCTTAGCAGCTATCTGTAAGCCATCTGTTAAGCCTAGTTCTTTGTTTGCCGAGGCTTTTAATACTTGTAATGCTGTTTTTTAACTACCCAGTTAATGTTTACTACTTGAAAAAAGTTTGGAATATTATTTGGGTTTATTATTTCTCCCCTTTAGAAATAGCAGTTAGTATTGTCATTTATATTATTGGAAAGCCTGATTAGTCACTTGAGGTACAACGTGTCAGGATCTTACATTCCTGCAATCAGCAACACATCTAGATGTGTGGGCATTGCCCCAAAAATGTGCCAAAATCCCCCTTTTCCCTGGAAGAAACCTGATAGTTCCTCAGTGAAGCAAGGGTAAGGAACTGGTCTTGTGTTGTCTTCCTGGAACACACACATGCTTCTAACCCTGCTGAGCAGACAGACCTGCCTGATTGTGAAATCCTGCAGGTCCGATCTTGCCAGCCTCCTTTGTCCAATGAATTCACTCGGCCGAATTCTTAACGGCCCAATCAGGGAAGAGAGGCGGGAGCTGCGGGAGCAGTGGATGTGACGTGTTAGTGTTGAACACTGGGTGGATGTGACGACAACAGGAAGTGACTGCGTGTTTAGCCCTAGCGGCTAACGGTTAGCCGATAGGGCTAATGGCCGTTAACTGTTGTTAGCCATTGTTAGCCGTGCTCATTGTGGCTCAGCGGCACTGTCACTGTCTCTTGCCATGGAAATTGTGAGTTCAATCCTAGGGAAATGAAAGGAAGTAGCCGTAGCACTAACGGCTGTTAACTGTTGTTAACTGTTAGCTGCTACGTGTAGCTGCTACGTATGCTACGTTATAGGTAGCAGCGTTGCTCGATGTAGATTGGTCTGTGATGAGTGTGACGAGCCGAACGATCGTCCAATCACAAGCTGCTGTTGTTTATGAAGGTTCTGCCCCTGAAAACATTTTCTAACGGCTCCTTCCCAGATGGATTAGTGAAATATTTCCAATATGAAACTGTCCATCTGGCATGTCAGGTTAACATGCTTCAACAGTCTCACAGAATTTGGTCCTTGGATTGGAAATGGTACAAGGGCTGACAACAAATAATACTGCTACTCTGCATACAGGAACACCATTAAATAAGGCAGGTCCAGTTGCTGTGCAAGGTAAAGGCTGCATGTCCTTGCATGTAAATCTTTCAGTCTTGTCCATGAGGGCCTTTTTTCCACACTTCTGGCTGGGGGGACCTGCCAAGGAAGGTGCAGTCCTACTAGGCTGAACGCTTGATGAGGTGCCACAGAACTGCAGTGGGTGGAAGGTCAGCAAATAGGCTCGCAGATTTCTCATGGATGAGGAGTTGGCCAGCTGCTTTGCAGATAATCGACACACAGTGGAGCCAAAAGTGCCTCCACACAGCACTCATTGGATGTTTTGGTGATGTTATCTCCTGCTTGGAGTGGCTTTGCCTGTCCTCAATTTTCCATAGGTGTGCTTCCTTTACTGAGGTCAAAAGAGTATTGGGTGGTCAGGTTATACCGGGAGTATTCTCTGTTCACTGCTCCAGGTGCCCTAATATGCTGCAGATCTTATGTGTATTATGTATGTTACAGCTTGAGCATGGTTATTAGCTCCATGCTTGAATGGATATCTGAATATTGAGTATAGAGCTGCGTTCACAACGAATGCAACTTGGTGACTGAAACCGTGTCGCCCACCCAAGTCGTGTCACTGGTCCATAAATAGCTCAATTTGGTCATTGTTGCCGTCGCTCAGTGATGTCATGTCTGCTCGAGTTTCACCTCGATCATATCACATCATATAATAGGATGTATTAGCTGACATTATTCCAGCTGTATCCTTCTCACTCACCTACCAACCACAAAACACTGCAGCTGCTGGCCCTGCAGCAGCATCGTCTGTGAGTTCTCTGCAGTCCGTCTTGGCACAACTAATGTACTCACTAACTAATGTTCACACATGGACATGGATTTTCACTCTGTGAACTGGAATAAAAACTGTCTGTC
The DNA here is from genome assembly GCA_037902135.1 of Cetoscarus ocellatus. NCBI lineage: Eukaryota > Metazoa > Chordata > Actinopteri > Labriformes > Labridae > Cetoscarus > Cetoscarus ocellatus. The sequence goes on from JBAMNC010000142.1 coordinate 1,299,360, forward strand.
ACAGGTACCGTCACACACCCGCTCAACACTGATTGGCTGTTGCCGCACAGCCACACACAACATCGCCTGAAGAGTTCAACTTTTTCAACTTTTTCAACTTTGGCGACCGAGCGATGAACGATGCCATTGCCCAGAGCGTGTTCGTCGCATTGCGGGAGGGTTAACCCCGCCCCATCATGGCTGTACATTGACCTTACATGGAGAGTGGTCGCTCAGGTCGCCAAGTTGCGTTCAGTGTGTAGGGGACCTTAGGTGACAGCTCCAGTAAGTGCAGGCAAGGCTGTCCTTAAGGAGAGGAAGGGGAACACTTTTTCAGGCCCAGATGCATAAGGGGGCATTAAAAAGGTTAAAAAATTGTCAATTCTGATTTCAAGCAGTTATAACAAAAAATAACTTTTAATACAAATACTCATATTTTCTATAAAAGAAACAAAAATATTCATTTATGGATGCTCCAGTAAATGTAGCAGGTTTCAAGACATAGACTCCTCATTTCATAAAATGCTGCTGCCCTTTTTTTATGATATTAGCATTTTGAGAGGTCAACTGGACATAAGTGTTTGGCCCTCAGTGTTGAACCGTGCATTTGAGGACTAGGACAAAAGTTGGGATAGCTGCAAATATGAGGATGCATATTCGAGGATAGGACTCCAGCAATAGGTTATTGCACTTCTGATCCAGAGCAAGGGTTAACTTAACTAAATCACATTTTGGAAGGGCCCCCAGAGGATCTTTCAGAGGCCCAGCCATTTCTTTGTGGCCCTGTATGCAGTTTTATGCTTGATAATTACTTGCAGCTCTGCAAAGGTTGTCTAATTCCTTTCTGCAACCCTTGTGTGTGTTAATGGGAATAATTACACAGCATGAGTGAAAAAAGAAGAATCAGATGAGAGTCATCAGTTGCTCTGACTGTTTATGCCAAACTTTATTATGTGCACTAGTTTTCAAAATGGTGCCATGTAATTTTTATTTGCTTGCCTTTTTCATAAGTACATGTTTTCTCGAGCTCTTTAGCATTTAACACAGCTGTTCTTTAATGATTTTACTTCATACTCTCTGTTGACCCCGTGAGAAGTGTAATAGTAGTCCAGCCTTCGCTGTAAGCTGACTCTCCCACAGTGCCTCAACATTAATAACTGTCCCAGATAAAAATAAGTTAAATCTTGTTGACTAAAAATAATCAGAGCAGCAAAGTTGTTGGATTAGCGTTCACAAAGTCAAGCCGAGTTAGCGGCCCTGAACGAGGAGATGTAAATTTTCTCCTGGGATGAGCAGTCACTTCCTCTCCACATGAAACATGTGTCCTTCAGCTGACACCACACAGAAGATAAATTCAGCTTCATTAACTCCCAATAACTCAAAGCAGACAAATTTGTGGTACACTTTCCTGACATGAGATCATTTGAATAAAACATAGTCTTTGTTTGTTTGGTGAGGGGCCCCCTTTAAAGTCTTTGGGATAAGATGTCCGTATGCATCTTTAATGCGGTGCTCACACGTCCCCATGTATAATGAATACATTTAATCTGAAGAGGCTCACAGATGCCATGGAAACTGTGCTTAAGTTGACTTCCTGAATGTGTGCCCATCCAAGGAGTATTTTTAGAACTGGGAGGGGATCATAACTAGGTTCCTGTTTTGTGCACATAATGTTTACATGTAAAAAAGTAAAGCTGCAAGTCTTACATTTTTTAATCAATTAGAATTGTGTGTTTTTGTGTGAATGGGGGATGGACATTGCAGAGATGGACACACATCTGTGACATCAAAACACACTCACTGAGCTTTCTGCACTCACATAGGATGCACAACAGCACACATGCTCTTCCCTTTTATATCAGAGCATTTTTGATCAATACAAATTAAGTTTATCATGAGACCAAGAGCTGAGAAACAACGTGCCTTTCTTCAGCGCTCCTCTGTGTGCTATTCAGCACTCCATAGAGGGTATACACTGACGTCACAATATCTGCCGGGCAAGTGCTTTCACCCACTGAACAGCTAAAGCAGCATCTGGGTACAGGAGTCAGTGGGAAGAAACAGGGAAAGGCAAGAATTTATCTCAAAAAGCCTTTTTTTAAAGTCTTTTTGATGTTAATCATCATGGGAATGACAAAATAAAACTTTCGAAGCCACAAAGTTATAAAAATAATGCACAATTGAACTTTTGGATCAACGCAGGAGTCTAACCTCTTCTTCTTTGTGCCATGATGTGCATTCCCTGAAAATTTCATCCAAAACTATTGAGAACTTTTTGAGTTCTTGTCCAACAAACAAACAAACGGAAAGATACTAGCAAAAACATTACCTCTTTGGTGGAGGTAATAACACATATTTAGATTTTATACTGCTGAATTGCAGTATTTGACTGTTCGCTGACTGCTGTTGTCAGTCTGTGCTTTTTGCCACTTAGTGGCTGAATTCCCTTACAATGTGCTTCAGGCATTATATTCAAAATGACAGAAAATTTGCAAGAAATCAACACAGTTTATCAGTTTCAACATCAAATATCTTATCTTTGCAGTGTATTCAGTTTGATAAAAGTTGAAAAATATTTGCAAATCATTGTATTCTGTTTCTGTAAATGTCTTATACAATGTCCCAATTTCATTGAAAATGAGGAACCCATAGTTAGGCCCTCGCCCCTGGTGTAGACTAACACACCCCACATGCTTTTAGACAAAATGCTCCTTGTCATTCAAATAGGGTCTTTAATAGTAATAAAAAGAGATGTGCCTCAAACTAAGGCCTGAGTTGGGCTATTTGACATTTTTATGTCAGAAGATCCTCCAGAAATCCAAATGTGCAAAAAAAATTAAAGAGTGGATTTTCAATTATCCTTTACCTTTAACATAAAATAAACATTGTATTTGTCGTACCTTAGTCCAATTTGAAAATATATCAATATATCCTTTTGTGCTTTCAGACCTAACAAGTTTGATTGGACCAAACAAACTCTAGTTCCCTTTTTGGAAAAGTTTGGTTCATTCGGTGTGGTGTGAAAGCTCAGACAAACTCTGGTGTGGACCAAAGTGCCAAACTCTGACCAAACAGTGGTCTTGAATCATTACCAAGAAGACCAAATTTTGACCTAGAATGACCAAACAAGGCAAGTGAATTAAAGGGGGTTAACTGAATTTGGAAGAATATCACAATGATAAACAAGCTAACATAGCATTCCCTAACAATAACAAGTAGAGTGCAGCTAGCATTAGCTCTTTAAAGGTTATTGTCTTCAAGTCTGTGTGGAAAATGTTAGACAGCGCACGAGTCAATATGCAAGACCTACATAGAGCAGCCTAAACCCAGCTTTATCTTTTTCATATAGCTCTGTATACTAATGACCTTCCTTGAGCTAAACAGTACTACTACTCAGAGTCAGTTCCTGGGCCCTAATGCAACAATGGGGTGGATTGCAGGAACAAAGACTGCAGCTACAGCCCCAACTAGAGGTGGGAGGCTGGATTACACAACATTTGACAGGCTGTGGTTCACCTGATTGGTGCAAGGTGAAAGCAAACCAAGTGAAAAATTAAACAAAGTTGCAATTTAAACTGAACAAAGTGCTCTAGGAGTGACATAAACCTTAGAACACGTATTATTTTGTCCAGACTGTATGACCTCTCGATCTTTGCTCTGCTTTGGATTATGTATTGTTCACAAAAGTATCTCATTGTCATTTAATGTGCAGCCATCATAAAAGGGCGTCCTGAGATGAAACACTTCAATCAAAGTCTGCACTGTTTTAAAGATTTAGATAATAGCACAGAGGAGTATAAAGGGATATGTTCCCTTGTTTGTTTCAGACAGATTCATTCTTCACCCTGGTATCAGACATGGAGCCTGTAAGTGGCCAGTCTGCCTTTTAGGACCCTGGGCTTTCTAAAGGACAACCTGTCATACAGTATCATGTCTATCTGTGATCTGGGTCAGGCCCTCGTAATGCATGAGTGCCTCTACGGGCACAAACAAGGCCGACGAGCAGCCCCACTGGAAACACAATCAAGTCTATTGTTGAGTCCATGCTGCTCTTATTAACAGTCTCTAAATTACTGCAAGCTAATGTATGTGTTTGTGTGTGTGTGTGTGTTTATGAGTGTGTGTGAGAGCAGCCATAAGAGCCTCCAGCTATCACTGCAGCCTCACAGCAGAGATGCATTCAGGGGCCACATATGTGCTGAAAGTGTCACGAACTGCTGAACGAGACATGAAATGTGTTCCTGTGCACAAACACTAAAGCAGAATAATCAGCATTGAGATGCTGGATGCAGGAGGAGCTGGGATTACTGTGTATGTTTGTGTTTGCGAGAGAGATTGGTTTGCGGAGGGTGGGGTGGTGGGTGGGGGTGTTGGTGAGAAGGGCTGAAGCATGACGGGGAGAGAAATCTGTGTTGTTGTAACTTCATTATTAATTTATTTAGCCCCCATGATGCTCACAGTTATTTTCATGTGTCGCTCCTGAGCTTACTTTCACTTTCATGTAGAGCACAATCACACACACACTCTCACACTCACTCACACACTCCCCATGTGGGAGGAACTTTTGCTGAATAGTGAATAAAAATAAATCTTTAGTATTCTGCATTTTTTGCAGCTTTTCTGTTTGAAACACTCAGCTTAAAATATAAACTATAAACATACAGCTCTTTCTATGTGTGCAAATAAGCTGGCTCCAAACTTAAAGCAATATTTCAGTATATTATAAACTGGGTTGTATCAGGTACTTAATAATAGTCAGTGAAGTGGTTAAAAGGTCTCCAAGCAGTGCTGCACCTTTAATGAGAACAAGCTGAGGCGACAGGTAAGGTGCACTGTAGTTAATGGGTACTGTTACTTCAGATAATTGTGTGAGTTTTATTTAAAAATGAGGCAACAAAAATTTCAGAGCCCTTCATTTTTCCTCCAGTAAGTCTCTGTTGATCTGCGAATCTGCTGTTTCACTCTATGGACTCAGGAGAACACAATAATAGCAGAGGAAACTAATACTGAGGCAAATATGAGTGATTCTGACTGAAGTGATGATGTTCCTTTTTATGTTGATGCATGGGGTTATGTTCATGAACAAAACTATACAGAAGAAGAAATTCTTCAGAATGAGACTCAGTGGGCCAAAAGAAAGGGGACAAACTGTTGAGCAGGAGAGATCCGGAGTTATCTGGTGGTCTTTGTGTGTAAACTGCAGGCCCATGCCAATGAACCTTCCTGTTGTTAGGTCTAAATCGGCTCTCTGCTATCCATTGCACGAAGGTGGAAGAACGCCATTATCAGCGTGAAATCACCCTTCTTGTTTTGTGTGACTTGTTTCAACCTAAAGCTCTTAAAGTTGTACTGAGATGGTGGCCCCATGTTCAGCAATAATTAGCTCTAGCTTCTATGCTGTCTATTTGTGTATGGTAACAGTATTGATCTTTGTCGTTGTGGCTAACCTCATAACCCACAACTCCACTTCAGAAATCCTAAACTATCCTTTAGGTTGATTTTGCTCTTAACATGGACTGTTTTGCTGTGTATTGCAGAAAAAAACCCTCTTAAAGCTCATTTCACAACATTGGTTGGAATCAAATCATGAACTTCTCTGTTGTTAATGGGTACAGTTACTTCAGATAATTGTGTTCTAATGCTCCCTTTTTTCTGTCACTAAGTCAGAATGTGAGAGGAGAACCACCTGCATAGTAATGGTTCTGTGCTCTTTTTGGGTTATTACTAGAACAACAGAGTGGTGATAGACTTGGAAACTTAGGAGGTAAAAAGTGGAAGGACATGTGGGAGGGAGCTTGGAATTAAACCTCAGTAAAGTGCTTAGAGGGCGTGAGCTGACTTAGTGGACTATCACCTCTATACATTTTGGGTGACCTGACTGCAACTCCATCGGCACCCCGCTAGCTTGGTATTTTCAGGGATTTTGTTAATAGTTTGAATAATAACGACAACCAGAGTCTCTGTCAGATGCAAGTTTCTCCATTGGAATAAATAATGATGAATTTTTGCTGAAAAAGTTCATTTATCCAAGTCAACAAAAGGTCATTTACTGTAAACACTTTGTTAAAAAGACTGAACATCTGTCCCTGGTGACCGTCCTGATCCTGCTGCGGTTCTGACAGATGTTGTTCTGAGCTGAACAGATGAGAAAGGTGTGACAGAAAATCAACAGCAGCATCCAGATCAGCTCTCTGTGCGCCTGGCATGAAGCCATTTACTGCAGCAGGGAGCTGGACTCAGCTCTGACCTCTCTGCAAACTCTACAGCTCTCCTGCCTCCTCCTGCCATAAAACCCATTCATGGAGGTTAGTGGGAAATAAAGGAGCATATTGGACTTGTGCCTCCCTGCCCACATGCAGAGCAGATCACCGGATCGATCGCTGCCCTCACTTACACTCCCACGAGGCTGTGGCCAGAGTCAAATGCTGTCAGAGTCACTGGGACCGTTCCCCTTAAATAACCCAGATTGAAGCGTTTCTGTTTCATACAACAAAAGAACAATTACACCGTTAAAACAAACTACAGATGCTCCCTCATTCTGTCAGGGTTACTCATTAAATATGGATTTTTATTATGGGCTGGTTGGTTTTTTCAGACACTCTCTGAAGTTGGAGGCTATTTGAGGGTTTTTAAGCTCAGACATTTCTTTATGTCTTTGAGAATTAAAAGCCTAGGAGTAGGTGTTGAGCTTTGAAATCAGAGAAAGACTAAATGTAGAAACAAGCCACATTAAGCCTTTAAAATACAAGCTGATTTAAAATGCTAAGAGTGATGAAATAGACAAATTTGACAAAAATGAAGCTTGGACTTAGGTTCTAATTATCATTTCATTTTGGGTTTCCAGCTAAGTTTTGGATAATTCAGTTGTCATGCCTCCAGGTCTTGGCTGTTGTGTGTAAACACTGGTTCTCTGTTAATATTACGACAAAAAGGACGGTCCTGTAGGGTTGCGACCCGTCCTGTAAATTGAATATGGAATATTTCACTCTTAAACTCTGCGTCCCGTTTTGAATCAATACGGGACATGGTTTGTCCCGTATTTCCGATCTGCCTTGAATGCAGCACCATTCCGCCCAAAGTGAACACCCACTAGCCCTCGCCTATTCATAGAGGCACTTGGTTGGTTGATTTTCGGCATGAGGAATAAGTGCTCATCATTGATTGGGTAAGAGAAAGTCATGGGAAACCAGATGCAAACATGTCTGCGTCTGTGGCTGCATCTGGTACTCCACACCGTGCCCCATTGAAATGCAAACCGATGCAGAAATACAGATTTTAGTGGGAAAGTTCAAATGACTGGCTTTTAGTTTTAATGTTTGTTATTTGCACACCAAAAAATTGTTTGGGGTTTCTTTCTTTTGTGGTGAAACAGGAAACAGAAATGATATAAAATTATTGACATGAAAAGTCAGGTGTGCACAAGTTGCAACGCCTTCCTGAGATGAGATTATTTTCTATAATTATTCCTATTTTCTAAAAGTTGTGTTCTCCTGCATCACATATTTTTTGAAAGTGTCAAAGCATTTGTTTAATTATAATTTAATAAACTGATGCTAGTTAATAAGTTATTTTAAGTTAAGTTTTAAGTTAATGAGCTTGTATTTACTCAAGCTGTTATTTAATTGTTGTATTTGCTTAGTTTTACATTTGCAGATATTTTCTGAAAAACGGTGACATAAAGTACTTAAAATTTAACTAGTATGTTATTAAAACAATGTCTTTTCTATGATTTACCACAAGTGATGCCCCACCCCACTATTAGCCCATTGGCAGTTGGGCCCTTGCAGTGTGGTATCCCCGCTGCCAGGGGTGTCCTTTATTTTTCTGCTTGAAAAGTGGCAACCCTATGGTTCAGTCAAACATCTTATAAGTTCATACTTGTGGAGAAGACATACATGTACTGTTTGAAGAAAAACCCCTTCATGCTGACTAGCACCAGACCAATAGTTATACACATATATTCATAGCTGTTATCACCACCGAGGTCCAGACCCTGGCAGAGTTTGTGATTTACTCGCCAAAAAAATCACTTGTACAACACCAAAATATTGCTCCTCTGTGAGACCCATAAAACACCAAAAGATATGTTTTTATTTTAAGCACTCCTTTTACCATGTAAATTCCAACCAAAAGGTGTGATGATCCTGCCTCGAGTTTAGTTAAGTTCCCCGCTTTGTTCTTGTTTTTTGTCTTGTCTTCATGTTTCCTGTTTTATTTTGAAAATTCACCCGTCTCTCTTTATTCCCTCAGGTTCTGCTTCATGTCCAGCGTTGTCACACCTGCTCCCTGGTTGTGCTTCCCCATCTGTGTCTCATCACCCCCAGTTACCTCATGTATTTAACCCTTTTGTCTTCCCTTGTCTTGTTGCTTGTGTTGTTGATTGTAATACATTCATGCCACTCTCTTGCGTTATTTCATAGTCATAGTTCTGATCACGACCTCCTTTGTTTGGACCTTGCCTTTTTGTGTTATGCTTTTCTGGATGCCTCTGCCTGGTTTTGCCTGCCTTTTTGTGTACCGAACTCTGCCTAGTCTGACTACCACCTTTGTGTACCAAACCTGGACTGTATGTTTTTGCCTCTCGGACTCTGGTCGTCTGCTTTAGAGTGTTCTGTGCCTGTTGTTCATGACAAAGGGGGGCTTCCCAGTTATGTGTCTTATTTGCAACTTGTTGGATCTGACTTCTAAAATCCACTGGAAGACAACATAAAGCAAGAGGAGGAGAAGGGGTTGGTGCACAGGTCTGTCATGGTTGCTGTCGCAGTGCATTGTAGGATTTGTAGTATGAGTCGTGCAAGTGCTAATGAACAGAGGGCCATTAATAATTCAATCAGTAGAGACCAAATTTGAGTGAACAGTTATTTATTACACAAGTTGGTATGACTGAAAATGTGCATAGTCTCTGTGGTTAGAATCTCTTTGGCGATTAGACTCCGTCGGAGTCTTGGATAGGATACCCCCTTGGAGTCTAGACACTTGTGGTGGTGAGGAATACAGAAAGGATGAGTAGCAGACTTCTGAGCAGCTTGCTGGGACCTTGATGCGATGGACTGAGGTGCTGTTGAGGTGAGGGGCCAGAATTCTGAGGAGTTGGACCTGGACACAGATGAGACGACTACAGGTGCCTGGTGTGGAGGAGGGTTGCAGAGATCACACAGCATGTTGCCACGACCCTGACTGTGGGGGAGCAAAGACATGATTTAAAAACATTTTAGCACCAGGATGATTGGCCAGACAGGTAGTGGCAAAATCTGATTGGCTCAGTGCTTAAGTGAGTGTATGTCCCCATCAGCTGATAATCTGAATCACCTGTCCAGGGTGAGGTATTAATAAGGTGACTGAATGAATATAAGGGTCTTCCTGCGTGAATTTTCGCTAAGCTTCATTAAACACGTGAAATTAACTTGCAAGCCATATTTAATTGTCTCCCGGGCCAGATTTGGATCATGAGCCTTTAGTTTGACATATCTGATCTAAGGCCTTTATTGGTACAAACATGATTACATGATTACATACTGTGAACAATAAAGCTACATGTTATTCAAGACAGCATATGTGATGACCTTTGTGCTTTCTCCTTGTACTTCCTTTATTTTCTGCTCTCATGCCCACTGCTCTCTGCTCTCACTGCATACTCTATGGTTAGTCATCCCACACACCATCTATGAAACATAATAACGTATCATTATAATGATGTTCTGGTATTATGATGCACTTTTATGATACAGTTACATGATTATTTTAAATATTAAGACCACAAAACAAACAAACAAACAAACAAACAAACAAACAAACAAAAAAACAGGGGGCCTGTACCCAGATCCTCACATTTTGGACCTCAGTATCTCTAAAAACCTAGTTACGGCCCTGAGCGTATTAGTCAGTAAGGGATGAATTAGAGACCAAATGACCTTGACCTTTTGCGTCCAAATCTCATCAGTATAGCCTTGAGAAAAAAATGGAAAATTTGAAGTTTCAAGCAACTCCCACAAAGTGTTTTTGAGAAATCCCTATATCAAATCAGCTATCATTATCAGGAAGTGCCTGGCCGAAAAAAAGTTGCTACCTGGATTTAAATAAGCAAATAGGTACCAGCCTCCTATTGGATAATTACTGCAAGTTATTTAACCTCAGCTGATGCAATGAGTAGCTTCTTATTTCTAAAACAACCATGTCAAAAGACACATCCTGTGGTCTTGGAAAAAATGTTAGTCTGTTTAAGAAGGGTAAAAACATCTAAGGAGATTGCAAAAACTACTAAAATTGGGTTAAGAACTGACCAACGCAGTATTAAAAACTGGAAGGATAGTGGGGAACCATTGTCTTCGAGGAAGAAATGTGTTTGGAAAAAAATCCTGAATGATCGTGATCGGCGATCACTTAAACATTTGGCCAAATCAAATCATAAAAAAAAACAACAGTAGAACTCAGGGGTATGTTTAATAATGAAAGTAAGAGCATTTCCACACGCACAGTGTGAAGGGAACTTAAGGGATTGGGACTGAACAGCTGTGTAGCCTTAAGAAAACCACTAATCAGTAAGGCTTACTGGAAACAAAGGCTTCAGTTTGCTAGGGAGCATAAAGATTGGTCTCTGGAGGACTGGAAGAAGGTCATGTGGTCTGATGAGTCCAGATTTACCCTGTTCCAGAGTGATGGGCACATCAGGGTAAGAAGAGAGGCAGGTGAAGTGATGCACCCATCATGCCTAGTGCCTACTGTACAAGCCTGTGGGGGCAGTGCTATGATCTGGGGTTGCTGCAGTTGGTCAGGTCTAGGTTCAGCAACATTATGTGCCCAAAGAATGAGGTCAGCTGACTACCTGAATGTACTGAATGACCAGGTTATTCCATCAATGGATTTTTTCTTCCCTAATAGCACGGGCATATTCCGAGATGGCAATGCCAGGATTCATCGGGCTCAAATTGTGAAAGAGTGATTCAGGGAGCCTGAGACATCATTTTCACACATGGATTGGCCACCACAGAGTCCAGACCTTAACCTCATAGAGAATCTTTGGGATGTGCTGGAGAAGGCTTTGTGCAGTGGTCAGACTCTCTCATCATCAATACAAGATCTTGATGACAAAATTAATGCAACATTGGATGGAAATAAATCTTGTGACATTGCAGAAGCTTACTGAAACAATGCCACAGCGAATGTGTGCTGTAATCAAAGCTAAAGGTGGTCCAACGAAATATTAGAGTGTGTGACCTTATTTTTTGGTAGAGACTTTTTTTTTGGCCAGGCAGTGTACTTTAAAGCGTATGGACAGACATATGTCCGGACAGCATAAAAACATAGCGGTTCTGGTCTTAGCAGTATAAATAAAAGATGATCAATAGATTATGAATTTGGTCAGGTTCAATTTAGTTATTCCTCTAGTAAATTCTTAATGACCTGACTATTAGAAGACATACTGTAAATAACTTCATTGCTTTTAATGCTTTATTCATACTGATGTAAAAAAGCTGCATTGTGTTTAGTAATTTGAAAGAGTAAAGCTTCTGTTTGACTGTCAATGGCTGAATTACATAAATACATATTGAAGAATGCGATCAAATATTTTCTTTCTATCTTTTTTTTTTTTTTTTTTTTTTAGCATTTAGCAATAATCAGATGCTAAAAGAGCAAAAAGTGATGTCTGACAGACTACTTAGCCAACGTTTACACTGAAAGCAAAAGTGGCCCAAATCAGATTTTTATTTTGTCCATGTGACCCATACCTTATTTTTTATGACTGTCTAAACAGCACAAAACCATTTTTTTCCAGTCAGACCCAGACCACTTTCAAATGTGGTCCTAAATCAAATACATATCTGATGATTTTCAAAGCAATCTCATTCTGAATGGTCAAGTCACATTTAATCTCACTTTTACGTTATTGAAGTGAGACAGATGTCACAGATCTGTGCTGGAGGGGACGAGGAAGGGTCCGATATAAACAATGGACTAACAAATAAGAATCAACTCTGTGTTAGTGAAGCCCCTCATGTCACAATCCCACCACTCCTGCTTAGACTCTGCATCCATACATAACTCTGTACATAGGTAGCAGCCACTGCTCCATAAAAGGCTTTTGTTAAAATGTGAGCTCTCTTTTTTCTCAGTCTTCTTCTTTTCTTTATCACTTTGCCATAATTTTGTCGGCTCCAATTACACAGCAACTTCAAAACTGATGCCCCCACTCTGACATGTGTTGTGTTCATGTTTACTTTCAGAAACACATGATGGGTGTGACGTCGCATCTTCTTCACTTCAAGGCCATAAATGGTTCATACTGAAGTCTGTTGCCAGTCAGATTTAAATTAAAATGTGAACAACTGCAAAAAAGGTCAGAATTAAGCATTAACACCTACAATGTGAACGTAGCCTTAGTCATCTGTAACCCTTAAAACTTTTAATCTGAATGACACATACAGAGCTGACAGCAACCAACAGGGCCTCCTCTTCTAAAGCAGCTGCCCTGTTTATACAATGCATTAATGAGATTGTTCAGTTTTTTAAGTGGGGTTTAATGAGGTTCATTTCAATGGTCATTACATGGTAATTCTGATCAGCTCTGCTCCTGATAAGGAGGGAACTGGCATGGAAGAGACATTATTTATTGCTGCAGATGTGGCTAAGAGCTCTGTGTAATTTACTAGAGTTAAGGTGAAAACAAACCAAAAAGACTGCACTGAAGTGATTGTACACTTTACTGAGCGCATCGGTGATGCTTTACTTTTCCTCTGGCATGCCCCTTTGTTTTGATTCCACCTCACTTCAGGCTGAAGGACACGTAGGCTATGCAGTGTGTTGAAGATGTACCAGAAAACAGGGTCTTACTGAAGTATTTTGAATATATTTAATACAGTGGACAATCACCACAGCACTGTTTTTTGAATTTGTTTTTACCTAAAATTCAGTACATTATGCAGTCTTCTTGGCCCCATCTGCAGCAATGTGTAGCCTATTGTTCTCCCCTTGCAGGGTCAGAGTAACCTGACACACCAGACGATGTTTCACTTCATAGAACAAACTCTTGCCAAAACTTGTCAGAAGTGGAGGAAAAATACCCTTTCTTTTGTGAAATGTTTTTAGTGTTGCCATTTATTTTTTATTTAATAAAGAAATGTGGTCCATATCTAGAGAAATTGCTGCTGAAGCTGTTAGCATTTAAGTGAGACTCTATACAAGTAGTCAACTCCTGTTGTTGTCTCGCTCGTAGACCTCATCTCCTCATGCCCTAAGGAATGCTAAGTGTCGCTTTGGTCCATGCACAGTCATGGACTGGAGCTTGGCAAGATGGATCTGCCTGATTATAGACATTGAATTAGGCAGATCCAGCTGCTGTGCAAGGTTAGGGGCAAAGCTGATCAATATCACTATGGCCAATGTATTGACTACTAAAAATAATCCTCATACATTCATCCTGTTGGACGCAGCCAACAGAAGACAAAGGTACACTGCGGTCGTAAAGGGATGGACGTGGTCAGCAACAAAACAGGTAGGCCGTAGTGTTTAATTATTGCTCAGTTGGTACTATGGGGCAGTTTAATGTATGTGTAAGCATGTAAACAGTCCAGTTAGCAACGCTGTAACCAGTAAAAGTTTGGAGACATGTCCTGAAGCACGACTTTCCTGTAAACAGAAGTGACCATGTCTCATAATTGGACAACATGCCTCTGAAAAACTGATGAAGAGTGTGAGATTTTTTGCCTGAAACACTGTTTTTCCTGTCTAAACAATGTACAATACCTTTTTTAACTAAAATGCTGGTACGACAGAAAACCAAAACTCAAAGAACTTTCTTTCCTAAAATATCCACCTATGTGTGGACATTGTGCTCCTAGCTGACAGGAGAGGCACCCTGTGAGGTCCTCCGCTGTTGAAGCCCATCTGTTTGAAGATTTTGACATGTTGATCATTCAGAGTTGGTCCTCTGCATTCCCTGGTTATAACAAATTGTTACTAGATTTACTGTTCTGCTCGGTCATCCTGAACCACCTTGGCTTTTCTCCTCTGACCTCTGGCGTTAGCGAGGCATTCGAGCCCAGAGAGCTGTCACTCTTTTCAGACCATTCTCTGTAAACCCTAAAGATGATAATATTGGCAGATCAGCAGTTTGAAATACTTAAATTAGCCTTTTTCTCAATTTTGATGCTGGTTTGAGCTTCAACAGGTTGTCTTGACTATAAATACATGCCCCAGTGCATAGAGTTTCTGCCATGTGATTGAATGATTAGCTATTTGTATTAATAGGCAGTTGAACGGCTGTTCCTTATAAAGTGGTTGGTGCATGTATTGGCATGCTTGTCTCTTTTTGAAGTATAATAAATCTGATATACTGTAAAACTGTTTTTCTGACTGCATATTTCATTAGTTATGGCAGAAGCTTTAAACCTGTTAAATTACATTAAAAGTTCAAAATAAATGGTGGTAAAATTCTTCAGGGACGACTCTTTAAGAGCCTCTGATGTAGAGACTTAATGAAAACTTATGGAGCTTTAACTGTAACAGAACAAACCAACAAGCCTTCAAGGGATAGCAAACAACCCCATAAAAAGCTTCATCTCCCACAAAGTACCATCCAGTTTGTGACTTTATCTGCATTTTCAGGCAAATTATGTCTGTAAATGCAACACCGATACTCCTGCCTCTGCACTTTAATACATACCATGAGTGATCTGGGTGAAGGATTGAAGGCAGAGTTGTTTCGGTGATGAATGAGGAAGGAGGATCCTCTCCTCACACCTCCTCAACAATATGCATGTGTGCTGATTGTGTCTCCTTCCCTGCCTCGAATATTTCTGCCCCGTATGTCGCGGGCCAAAAGAAGTCGGCTCAGTGGTGTGGAAAATTAGATCATTAATTGGGAATCATCAAGAAGGAATCTTTGATAAGTGGAACGGAGAGGGTTGTGGGGGTAGATTTTTATGCCCAGAATAACTCACTCTGTGTGCTCTATAAGAGGATCAGAGTGCCAGTGTTCTGTACGTCTGTTTATGTCATTAAATTACATTAAAAAGCTGATCTCAACAACGCCTCAGTCTGTCTCTGATTACTTTATGACCTTCAGCCTGGCTGTGGCTCTCCGCCTCAGGCATATTTGTACAGCACACACTGAAGACTTAAATCTTTATATTCTCACATTCTTAATGTCTTTCCTTCATGCAGTAGCTCATGTTATCTCTCTCACCCTTCATACTTTTTTCATGAACAAAAAATAACAGAAACCAGTTTGTTAAATTTTTTGTTGTTTATTCTTTCAGTCTCCTGACTCACCAATCAGAGAGCGCCCTCTCATAGCAACTGTTGTTGGGCTACTTAAGTTGGACAAACTTTCACCCAAGCCAAGTCCTTTCAGTGCATGAGAGTGAATTGTGATCTTAAAGGGATATGCCAAAAATGTTTTGTTTTCATGTCTTGCTTCATTCCCGAGTCCATGACAAGCAGATAGACACCATTCTTTCAACTGTGCGTGCAGTAACAAGGAAGAGACAGGCAAATCTCACACACTGCTAATTAGCTCAGCTCAGACATTGGGAGTCAATAGGTAGTGTTAGCCTGCCTCTGCCTAGAGTCATTAGATAAACTCTTCAGCAACTCTAACCGATGGTGTCTATCTGCTTGTCATGGACTCGGGAGTGAGGCAAGACCCAAAAAGAAAAAACTTTTTGGATTTGACACCAAGGATAATAACGCTGGCAATCCAACCCATCCATTATCAAAAAAGTTACTTAAGTATGTATGAAAATGAGAGAAGACACTTAAGTAATACTGACTTGTGATGTCTAAGTAATGTTAAAAGTAACTATGACATTTACAGGTAAAATGTTGTTCAAAATACTCTTTTAATGGTTTAATACAAAAAATTTTAGCACTGTTGGGTAGAAGCCTAATGTCTCCAAAATCAAGATGTTTATGGCTGTTGTTGTGCAACAACCTTATATCTTCATGTTGTCAACGTTTCCACATTTTTTTCAAAAATCGGTGCCAAAGTTGGAACAAAAACTTTTGATGAAGCGTCTTTTTCTTAGAACAGCCCACCTGAAGACCGGAGGGCTGCACCTAATGTTAATGTTTTTAAAAACAAATTCAAGACCTACCTTTTTAGTCTGGCTTTTACCTGACTTACCTTTTAGTGTTTGATTCTTATTACAGCCCCCTTTTATTATTATTTTATTTATTTATTTATTTATTCATTTATTTTTTACTTCATTTCAGTTCATTATTAGTTTTATTTTATTTTATGATATACTTAAATTTACACTTTAACCTAACCTAAGTGTTTACTCATTTTAAACCTTTAAGATGCCATTTCCTCAGTGTGTACTGGGTACAACAATGCTCTTGTTCTAGTAATGTCTTTATTAATGGAGGTGGAGTGGGTTTGGGCCATACTTCCTTTTAACTTATTCAGATTTATCTGTCTATTTGTGAAGCACTTTGTACTACATCCTTTGTATGAAAAGTGCTAAATAAGTAAAGTTGACTGATTGATTGGTGACCTTTCACATTATTGTGTGGGTTTTTATAAATTCAAACACAATCATAAAATTAGAAGAATAAAAAAAATAAAAAACAACTGCCAATGACAACAGTTCAGTCTTTGTTCATTCAGTAATACAGCATTATATTTGACAAATTAAAAAAAATAAAATAAAATTCTGGAGATATGAGGTTTTGGTACAACAACAAAAACACTGTTTTGTCAAAATTGGCAAAGTGATACATTTCACTGGTTTTAAATCTATAAATCCCTCTGGCAGAGGGAGAAAATCACATGTACCATGATGATGATTATATTAATTATTATTTCTTCTTATCCTCTTAATCTGTTTCAGTTCAGATTTATTGTTCGAAATTTTATTCTCTGTAAATTGATTTTCTTTTCATTATCCTACTCATAATGCATTTTACAATATTATTATTTTAAATTTTATCTTATTTATTGATTTTACCTATAGTATTTTATCTAATATCTTAACATGATTTTTTAAAAATTGTTATTTTAGTCTTAGCTCCTGTGTTTCCTCATTGTAATTCAAGATAGTGTTTCCTCAGTCCTCTAATTCTGTTCTCCTCTCAATGTCTTTGAGTGTCTGCGTAAGTGAGTGTGTGTGCTGCACGTGGATTGCAACAGAGGGTGTGGTCTTTTATTTTCATTATATTCAATTTTCTACTTTTTATTTATTTATATATTTATTTTATTTAATTTTTTATGCAAAGCTCTTTGTGTTACAAGATTTTGTATGAAACTTGCTATACAAATAATGTTTGATTGAGTTGAGTAAACAGCAATTCAAGGTTTTTGCACGACAACAATATGTACCAACGTCAAAGTGATTAAAAATGGTCAATATGGGGCCTTTAATTGAAAGCTTACTGGCACATTATTGCATGTTAGTATTTACTGTAACATTTACTTGCTATACTACAACATTAGCTTACAAGACTGACATCAAACCACAAATAACCTTCATGCAAGTCATAGGTACATCATGATACATCTCTATTTTCTGTCCTTCCACAGCAAGTGCTTTTGTTGCAAACACACTTGCTGTGGGAGGACAGCTCACCAGCATCAGACATTGTTATAAACAGTTCACAAGTTTTGGGAACTTTTTTTCTTACAGATATTTTTGGCCCTAATAGATTGTGGTGAGACAGTGGATTGAGTCAGCATGATCTCCTGGAATATCAGCACCCCAAATTCGGTAATCCTGTGTCATCTCCATACACCTGGCTCGGTTTTGGTCTATATTACTTTATAGGTAAGTTTAAAGTATCAGGATCCCCATTAACTGCAGCACTATTGTCCCTGAGGTCCACAAACATACAAGTCAATGATAGAATCAAATTAACTATAAAAACTTGGTCAAATAACAGTTTATCAATGTATCTAAAATGTATTTTTCAGTTTCTCTGATGGGAAGTAACCCTGAGATTTCATCTGGCCTGGCAATAGCGAACAAAAAGTTTGTCAAAAGTGCTTTCACTATTCCAGGTCTTATTTGAGTCCCTTTCTTTGCCCACATTTCAAGAGTATTTTTTGATGTATATTGTAATTAAACATGTGAAAAAAGTTCAAGTAAATGATGTTAAAAGAGGTTGAAATTAAGAGGAATTATGTATCATCACTGAGTAGTATTCTGCTCACATAGCTCTCCTAACTTGCTTCTGACATGAAAAGACATGACTTTAAAAGTAAAAGTGCAATCTTTTAAATCCCTTGCTTCATGTTTGACTGGATTAACCTTGCTTTTTTCCTCCTCTTGATCTTTTTCTTCTTAATTTCTCCACTTCTTGGCTCTCTTTGTCCTTGTCATCTCGTACTTTGTCTTTCTCTCATCTCAGGCTTTATTCTCCTCTTCATCTTCCTTTTCCACATCTTCTGCTCCAACGTCTTTTACCTCTTTGTCTGTATCCATCTAGGACTTACTTGTCTTCTCCGTTTTCCTCCACCCGTCCATCTATTTCTTCTTTGTTTTCATGTGTTTCTTCCTCCTCCTCCTCTTCTTTGTCTCTGTGATTTTAGTTGGTACCACAGTATTGCATCAGAAAGTATCTTTACTGTTACAGTTACATTCAAGCAGCAATCTCTGGCAGTGAGAAATAAAGTTTGTGCACAGGTGCCAAAACGTGCATTTTGTACAGCGGTCCACCTTAAACTAAATGTAGGGGCACCAGAGGTATACATAAATTTCATGTTAAAATGCTCGTTTTTAGAGATAAACCTGTTGAAGCCTGCTAAAAAAGAAAAAAGAGTCTCCTCTCCTAACCTCCTCTCATCCTCTTTGACTCTTTTTAGGTTGATCTAGAGTTGAATTATGACTACCATTTTGACATTGGACTCAAAGCCCTTTTCAGGCCCTGCTACTGCAATACATCAGCACTGGCTACGTTTACATGCAGTCATTAAACCTTTCATAACCGGAATATTAGCAATAACCCGGTTGCGTGCAGCCATGTAAACACCAAAAAACCTTTTTAAAAAACTGGAATATGCTCATATTCCGGTTTTTAAAAACCCGAATGTCACCCCTGGGTTACTCCTTTTCTAACCCGAATATCTGGTCATGTATACACTGATCGGGATATCGTCATCGAAAGGAACATGAAGATGTGTTCTGCACATGTCCCTTTCGCAAGGAATCTTGGTCTTTTGAGTACAGGAAGTACTTGTTGTAACATGGCACAGCTCCGGCTCGATTTCCTAATTCTTCACGTTCTCGTCTTCCATTGATGGAGAAACTGACAAAGAATAGTGTCAAGTACTGGTGGTGGGCCAGTACCAGCACCAAAGCGCAAACGAAGCCGACTGTTACCCGCTCCGGGCCGTTCATTATCCGCCGTGCTGCTGCTGTTGTTCTTGTTGCTATTGGATATGGGAAGAAGAAGCGGAAATGACGTGCATTGCGTCATGACATTCTCCATGCGTGATGACGTTCTCTGTGCGTCGCTGTTTTGTTCAGGATATTATTCACGTTATTCATGTGTTTCAGTGTTCAGGTACCAAGCTGTCTGTTTCAATGTGCACCCAGTGACAACACATAGGCTTGGCCGGTAGTGGAAAAGTATGTCGTTGTAAAAAAAAAAAAAAAAAAAACCTGTTTGCAGCATGTGATGACCTCACATTGTTTTTGTGTCTTGTTTCTCCCACAGTTCTTTTAATTAGGCAGAGATGATGACACCATGTACAGCAGTGTATAGCATTAGCATCTGTCCCGAGTTTTTCTGGACAAGGATAACTGAGCTGTGATACTGTGGCACACGTTCAGGCTCATGTCATGTCCCTACACCCCACTACAAAGATCCTGCACTATCCCATTACACTTCATGGCACAGAAACACCTATAAATGATGTAGGATTAATGTTTCTGGTGGTGAAGACGAGTCGTCAGGAATGATGAATGGTGAAGTGCTGACCCGGCATGTGCTCCAAAGCCTGACTTGACCTCTGGGTTTAGCACAACAATGCTCTCTTAAGATTTTTTAATTTCATTGCGTTAATTTAGATCAGGAGTCATCAACCTTTTTAAGCCTGAGAGCTAGATGAGGAGTATTATGGAGGGCAACGTGCTTGATTTAATGTTCTTAAGTAATAAAAATGTTATAATTTAACTAAAAATAATAAATATTATGCATTTGACAGGCTACATACGACACTGTAGGCTATGTTTACTTTTTAAAAATAGTTTTTTTTTTTTTTTTTTTACCACAGATTAATACATTATATGAGAAAAATATACTTTGATCCATCTTTAATTATTTATATTTGTCTGTCAGCATCAATGTAAACTTTAACCCCATGCAGGTCAAAGTTTAGGAAAATGAGACGGTTTTAAAATTTAATGCACACATTATCTTTGTTTTTGTTGTATTTATTAAGTGTGATTCATAAGCAAAACATAAAATTGAAATAACAAAAAGGTTTATTTCCAGTTCTGTAATGGTAGCTTGTATTATTTTTCAAATGTCCCTGAGGGCCCCTCATAGGCTACCTGTGGGCTAACAGGTGCTCGCAGACACCGTGTTGGGTACCCCTGATTTAGATAGAAAGGGCAGTTGATTGTGCTGGTGACTGGAATTCGAGAATAGAGGGAATGACTTGCAAGGAGAGAGCTGCAGGATGAACCCAAACCCAGACATCTCAATTTTAGGATGACAACATCCGCGCAGACATAACCACAAGGCTGTTGGCCCCCTGAAACTGTATTGTCTCTGATTTGTCTCCAACAAATATGTTCATTTCTCTCTCTGCTTTTCCACAGACACAGGCATACTGGAGGAAACACTGAATTCAGCAACTATAAAGTGACTGTTATGCCAAGGGAACAAACCCAAAGAGGGTGAATTTTAGCTTCAACAGACAAAACAGGTCTCCTAAACAGCTGAACACATTAACATACAGAATGTAAAATCAGCCTCCAGTGAGGTCTAAATCAAACCAACGATGTAAGATGAAGAGTGCAGATATGCTACTCAGCTCCACCCACCCTCTGTACTCACTCTGTCAAACAAGAAACTGCACACCACACAGAGGATTTATTAAAGTACCTATCTGTTTCATGGAAAAACTTTACCTGGATTAATTTGCAAGACATGTATTCAAAAAGCATTCTGGGATTGCAATAAGGTAAAGTCACAAAAAAATGATTTCATTACCTGGAAACATATATATTTGTGTTAAACATTAGATTCTGGAAACATCCATACAGCATAAGGACTTATTCAAATCATTAAAAACAGCACTTTTATCACTTAAATGATATTTGCATACAGTGCTAATAAAAAAAACCCTTCAGCTTTACCTGCCAATTGAATAAAATCCACAAAAGTATGGACAACTGTCTGTGTTTTAGGTTTAGTGGATCATTAATGCTGCTAGTTGTCAAGTAAAAGACAAAAACAACTTCATAATGAAGACACTGGTGGGTACTAGGATCTTTTAGCTTGTTAGTTATCAAGTGTGACAGGATCTCTATTAGCTGTCGTCTGCTAATATGTGTTTTGGGGCAGTATTTTATTAAATCCAGCAATATTCTGATCAAGCTTACACATAGTTTTTACTGTGGGATTTGGAGAAGTCTGTTTGGTGCTTCTATCTAACTTGAAGAGGCAGTAGCATATTTATAGTGAGCTATAATCCACTATTCCACTACTGTCATCTTCAACTTCATCTTCATCTTAATTCTGCTTTACTGTCTTTTAAGCTTTTTATCTGTTTTTGTTCCCAACTTTATTTATTTTACGCTGGATTGCAATGCATTACCTACTGTTTAATCTTTTCATATTATGTTTCATTTTTATTCTTTTTATGAATTACTTTTTAGGCTCTTATATTTTTGTTTAGCTTCACTATTTATTTGTCTATTTGTTATGAATTTTTACCATTTAATTCATTTTCTTTTTTTATTTCTTTTCATCTCATTCTATCTTAATGCTCCATTCTTCTGCACTTTCCCTTTCATTGTTTTTTTTTCTACTCTTATAGACGTTTATGCTGTTATCTTTTATTTTAGTCCTCATGGTCTTATTTTATGTTGCTGTGTTCTTGTATTGTCGGGGGAGTTTGAGGAGTGTGGGGTTGGGCTTGGGGCCCGGGAGAGGGCATGGTGGATCTGGGTTTGGGCACCAAGTTTGATTAAGGGAATATGAGGGGTCTTTGACTGTGGGGCTGGAGACTGTGGGGACACATATGAAGGCTTCGATTTCCTTAGGGTGTTGGTGTGTTTTTGGGTGTTTATGGCCCTATAGGTTTAGGGTCTGTTGTGTTTTTTTGGACCATGTTCGGTGCCTGGGCCTGGATTGTTTGTGCCCACTTTTTGGGTGTAACTTTCACATGCACCAGCGGTCTAAGAGGCGGAAGAGGTTTTCCTGCTCTTTCTCTCTTAGGCTCTTATCGTAGTTGGGTTTATTCTGCCATTCTTGTTTGTTTGTCAGGGTTCTTTGATTTTCCCTTTTTCTGATTATTTCCTTTCTTTAACTCTTGTGCTTTGCTGTCTGTACGTTCCTGTCTGCTTGTCAAAGCATTTTGTAAACCTTTGTTTTTAAAAGTGCTATACAAATAAAGTTACTATTAATATTATTTACTCTTTCTAGGTTTCTCTATAAGATGGGGCTCTGTCGAAGCAAATTATTTTCTATTGATAAACTGTCTTTCATTTAAAAACAAGAGCTCAAACTTGTTAAAACATGTAGCTGGCTTTTTGATGTTGATTGGTCTGTGCTGACCGATCAACATCAAGAAGGTCGTATTTAAGGCAACTATTTCCTGTCTGTCTTCATCAGCTGCTGGTGGTAAAACATGATTACTTGACTTTGTTTTCTTGTTTTCTGGGTAATACTCTAATGACGTAAGGGAAATATGAAGCAAATAGAGCTACTTTAATCATTATACAGGAGGAAGCAGAGGTAACTCTCGTTACCTATAGATATATAGATAGACAGACAGACAGCTATATCTCCTGATATATGGCGGAAATATATATCATGATCTTACCGTCTACTAAAGAATATTTATGGTAAAGATTCATACATTCAGAATAATTGAACCAAAAGGCAAAGATCCTTCTGTGCAGAGCTGTGTCCATGAACAGCTTTAGCCTTAGAGATCAGCAGGTTTAACGCTATTCCAGAAAAAGGACAGAGTTTGTTTGTTGTGTGAGTTCAGTTAAATTGAGAATGAAATTAATGTTCTGTATTACTGCCCTGTCTATGCTGACATAAAGGATGTACTTTTCAGAAAAATGTCCTCCATTGATGGAAATTTCTTCTGGTTGGATGATCACAAAAAGTTTGAGTTGTGCCTTAAAGGAGCAACTTTTTGTTGCAGATTTTAAATGCAGACCGAGGCAGAAAAGGCAGAACATAATGTTTCAGACTTGTGTAGGCAGAACGCAATTTTACTCTGATCCATTGAACCACAAACCTTATTTCTGGTGTCTTGTTATCCATGAAGGGTTGGGCACTTTGTGTGCATGACACTTAAATAAAGAACAATCAGTCAATCACACTGCTGCTACTACACTTTTTCAGTGGATTAATTTCACATTGATGAATTTGCAAGCTATATACCTTCAAGGTATTCTGGGATTGCCAGTGTCGCAAAGTCTACTTACATTCTGCGTCACTGTGTAAAATTTAATCCTGACACAAAAATGGTAAATTGCTGTTGATGGTTTTACTTTGTCAAAATGAGATTTCAGCTGAAAAAAAAGGGAGCGAGAAAAAGAGAAAAAGTACTCTGTGGAGGTGGGTGGAGCTGAGCAGCGTGTCCCTTCTCCTTTGATAGATGTCAGGTTTGGCCACACCCTTACAAAGTCAAGAGTGAAGGTTTGTGAATAGCAATCATGGTCTATTCAGGCCATGTGCAGCTGAACATTACCTCTACTAAACTGAACAGTTTTTTTGGTTTTTATCTGTTTTTTAGCCTTGAAAGTGCTCATCCTAAAATATGTACAGTTTAAGATAGAATTAGTCATTTTAACTGACATAGACATTTTTGATTTAGGCAAAAATTGTTCCCATAGAGTGAAGTAGGGATGACGTGTTTTTGGAAGTCAATGCAGAATTTAGCACTGTACAGGTTCCCTCGACTGTCTATTAGATTTTTCCCTCTTCTGTTTTGGATCATTGCTGATAATAAGCTCTGTAGTGAACAAAAAATTATGAAACTTGCATGTTCTGTTCTCGAACCTATACTTTTAACGATTTTTAAAGCTTAAACGTGATCGCAACAGTGGAAAGCTATAAGAGAGCTACTATCGAACTACATGTCATTTCAACTTAGAAGCATCTACAATATTTCCACTATATAATGTGTTCTTGTAACCTCTTGTTTGAGGGTTTCCTCAAAGTCATGTGACCTGATCAATTTAATGTATAAATTATTGTTTATTAAAAACAAAAATCAGAAGTGCTGTTGTTTTAAACACACATCAACAGTTTAAGATTCAAAACCAGGCAACATCAGAAGCATTTTATTATCTCCCATTAAAAATTAAATTCTTATGTGTATTTTCACTACAAACCTTATTTTAGGTATTTATCCAAAACCGGTAATCTGAATCCCGTATTGTTAAATATTATGCCAAATGCTAACTTACTTGAACGTTTTTGCACTCATCCCTGCACCACCCTATTGTGCTTTTAATTTGAAGCAAGCGCTTTAAAAGAAGTAAGTTTGACATCTATTATGAACCACTTTTAGCAGTCGATTAATACACATTTAGTAATTTGTTTTTATATTTATGACAGCAGGGAGGTTTCAGTTGTATTAAACCATTTAGACACAAATAGAACAATCTAACAAGTGTTTTTAAACCTCTGTTGGTCTGGCTCTTCTCACAGGATTAGATGAAAATGTGGCGATGCTGTGCCCAAACACATCCCTCACCCCCGGTTTGTCTCATCTTTCCTCTGCTCTTCTCCCATCCTGCTGTGCCGACCGCTCTGTGCCAAAAATGCTTCCCATCTGCCGCCGCGGGGCACAAATGATGGCTGCGGTGTGGATTTAAGAAAGTGTGACTCTGTAAATATTTGGTTGGGCCTCGGTGAGTCCTGGGGAGAAAATGCCACTTTGTTTGGCTAGAATAAGACGAGGAGCTCTGTGATGCCGAGGAGTCCGGCGCGACTATAATTTCTCCTGTGAGGAAGACGATCCCCGGAGTATTTAGTGAAGTAGGAGAAACAAGGACAGGCGTAATAGATGAGAGCAACATCACTTTAAGAAATATAATCAAATTACCTTCAAGGACAAACAAAAAAACACGAAGCAGTTAGGATTTATTAGCAGATTGTGATGCTCAGGCTGAATGTGACAGCTGCTTTGGGTTTACTCGAGCGCTCTGACTCAGTTCATCAAATCAAAATGACTGCTATCATGCTGGAATGGATCACTACCTTTTGCAGTGCAATGAGGTGATTTGACGAGTGCATGAACAGGGAAATGGAATATTTAAATCTGGCATGAACACTTTAACTCTTTCCTTCCTTTCTCTGCCTGTTTATTACCAAAATATGCATTGCTGAATTTTGCTCAGTATTTTTAGGCTGAATGATGATATGTCTCTAAATTTCTTTTGTAAGGAAATAAAAAGGGTTGTGAAATACCATATAAACTTTATTATGATATGAGTGAAAATTAAATCATAATGGAATGAAATCTTAGACACCAAATAAGACACCCAATTATGGACAATTTAAAAAGGCTGATTGACACAGGAGGTGCTGCTGCACAAATGCATATCCATTGGACATGTCTTATAAATTTTGCTTTTATTTTCAGATCTGCAGAAGTCCTCCGTCATGCTGTCTAAATAGTAAAAAACAATAAGACATATTTCCATGTACTCTCTGGCCACTGTATAAGGTACACCTGTTCAGCTGCTCATGAAGCAAATCAGTAATCAGCCAATCATGGTAGCAGCTCAATGCATTTGGGCATATAGACATGGTTAAGGAGACCTGCTGATGTTCAAACTAAGCATAAGAGGGAGAGAAAGGTGATCTAAATGACTTTGAACATGGCATGGTTCTTTGTGCCAGACAGGGGATTTTCGTGCACATTCATCTTTGGGGTTTGCAGAAAAAAGAAAAAGAAAAAAATATCCAGGAATGGGCGGTTCTCTGGACCAAAACGCCATGGTGATAACAGAGGTCAGAGGGGGTGACCAGAGTGGTTCAAGATGAAAGATAAGCAACAATAACTCAAATACCCACTCCAAGAAATGCAGAAGACCAAGACGCATGGATACTCAGGCAATCTGGCAACAGCTGGGAAAGTCACACCACGTGCCAGTTCTGTCAGCACAGAACAAGAAACTGAGGCCACAGTTCTCACAGGCTCACCAAACTGGACAACAGAAGACTGGGAAAATTATATCTGGTCTGGTGAGTCTCCGTTTCTGCTGCCACATTTGGATGTTAGGGTCAGAATTTGGAATAAACAACATGAAAGCATGGATCCAGCCTTGTATCAGCAGTTCACACTGGTGGTGGTGGTGTAATGGTGTGGGGGATATTTTCTTGGTACACTTCCGGCACTTGAGCAAAGCTGATTTTTGTTTTAACCTCACAGCCAACTATCTGAGTATAGTTGTTGACCATGTCCATCCCTTTTTGACCATAGTGCATCCACCCTCTGATGGCTCCTTCAATAACAAGGCATGTAACACAGCTCAAATCATCTCAAAGTGGTGTCTTGAACATGATATAAGATGAGTGTCCACAGTCACAAGCTCTCAGTCCAGTAGAGCACCTTTGGGATGTAGTAGCTGGGAAGATTTTTAGTATGGATGTGCAGCCAAAAAATCTGGAGTGACTGTGTGATGCTATCGTGTCAATAAGGACCAAAATCCTCAAGGAATGTTTCAGCACTTTGTTGAAGCTATGTCACAAAATTTGGCAGGTTTTGAAAGCATAAAGGGGTCCAAATCCAGTTCTAGCAACGTGTACCTAATAAAGTGACCAGCGACTGTACAGTTTTTGAGCCCATTCAGTTAAAAAAATATATATATTTATTCCACATCGTCCAGCCCTCGTTCACTCCTAAAAAGATTACTGCCTATCATGTCAGATAACATTGTAGCCTCTTTATGCTACTGTTAACTAAATGTTTGATGCCCTTTCTTCAGCAGTTCTAACACCCATACTACTTAAAATATTGACATGACTGACATTTCTATAATTGAAAACATTATAATAAATTGCCCAAGATTTTTATTTAGGGACTTCAGCTTTTGTTGCCTCAGATGGAAATTTATTTTCACCTGATTGTTCTTTTAATATAAATAAATATTAAATAGAACAGAACTAAAAAAAGATTATTTTTCCATTAGAAAATGCTTTAGGTAGATTATAATGTGGTAAACAAGCATATTACTGTTGGCGGGTCTTACCGTAAACAATCTTTTGGCTGAGTTTTAGACCTTACGTATTTTTTTTTTTACTTCAAATTCAACATGAAGCATATAAACTTGCACAATCTTGTCTCACGCTTTATATTATTTGAAAGTACAACAATAAATCTTTAACCCTGATAAATTCCCCAGCCCTAGAGAAATAAAACCATTTTTCTTCTCATTCACTCTTCTCTGTTTCCCTCATTTTAGAGCTGATTGGCTCGGTTTCCCGTCTATTTCATATTTTATGTGTCTGTAATGTGAAAAATGCAGCTGAATGAATGCTTTAAGGGAGGAATAAACACTAAAATGACTATGTAAATGACTGAGAGGGAGCGTGATAGCATTTATAGTTTGAGTCCCCATAGAAAGGTGATATGATTGGAAAGCACAATGTTATGGTTCTCACAAAAAAACCCATTTACTTTCAAACCAAACGGGGGAAATTTCCAGCACTCATAAGCAGGGCTTTGAACGCTACATGCTCCTCTCAGTTTTATCTCGTGGTGGAAAATTGGCTGATGTGACAGGTAGGGAAATTTCAACTTCACTTCTTTAATCTTTATGCAGAGGCAGTTGTGAATATGCAAATGTGTTTAAGATGAAGAAGGCTTTGAGCCATTTATAGGAGAACTGGCTGTGAAACGAGCCGCAGACTGTACGCTAAATTTATTATCCACAAAATTATTCCCTGATTGTGTTTTATGAGGTACTTGTGTTGGGTCTTGAGGGTTTTTGTGGACTTACTGCCATGATTTATTTTTCTTTGTTTAATTTCAGGGTTTACCTAAAGTGGGAGCACAACAAATCAATAAACAGAGCACTCAAAAACAACATAATCACTGTTTTTATGCCCCTGAGCCATCCGGGCCTTTCTTGCATACTCAATATCTCATGAAAGCTTTAAGAGATTTTCGTTCACTCTGTCTCGAAGATGTTAGAAAGAGATTCTGAAGGTCAGTAGTCAAGGTCATTGGTTTTAATTTTTATCCTTAGCTTGTAAATGCAATATCAGAAGAATATTTACAAGGCAAATATTATCTGATGCAAAGATGTTAGCATTAGATTCTGAAGGTCAAAGGTCAGGAATGGACAACTTTAACCATCTAGATGGCCATATTTTCGTCACCCATACAGTTGGAGGGCCACAATACAAACTGAAAAATTCACATTATCTAACATTCATGATAACTGAATTAAACAAAAGGTATAAATGTAGCTTTTCTATAAAAGATCAGTTGCACCAACAACAATATATCAAAATATTTTAAGTAAACATGCAATAGAAGGACTTTATTAAACAAGCAAAACATGAAAGTCAAGTCAAGTGAAAGTGATTTGTCAGTTTAATAAATTTAACATTCACAGATTTTAATAATGTATTTTAACTACCAGGTCTTTTTTCACCAGGACTTCATGCAGATATATATTCAGTGATGCATTTACAGGATTTTCAAATAAATAAGATATCAAATACACAGCTAACTTTTGCAAAGAAATAAAAACAATCCATTAATAAAAGATTATTATGGAAATAATTAGATTAAAAATATGTATTTTCATGACAGAATGTGTCCTTTTTCTTCCTGTCAACAATTTATTGATATTTGAAATGTACTGTTCGCTGTATGAGCTGCACTGTATTGAGTGAGAGAAAAGGCCTTTGGACCACATTTTGCCCAGCTCTCTCATAGGTCAAAGGTCAAGGTCACTGAGCCTCATTTTAATCCCTTATTTTTTAAATGTAATTTTACAGGAATTCTTTGAGTAATTTCCATCCAGCTCTGTGCACTTGACTGAGCCCCACCCTTTACAGGAAGTCATCCTTTTTCAAGCCTCGCCTTCTTCAGTAAATGTTGGATCAATCTGTTGTTACTAGCCTCGCTCCCAGTTGAAATCATTGAACAGGACTCAATTTTGACAAATGTTTATTCATGTAAAAGTCATTTAAAACCTTTGAAGGCTGGACAAAGTGAACGAATAAAGACAAAACTACAACAGTAATCTCAACAGTTTTGTAAAAATTCTTTCAGGGATTCTCCTCATTTTAAGTACAAATGTCCACTTTGACTCAACAATAAAGGGCAAAGGTCAAATCAATGTTCTCCTAGTTTATTCCTTGTCTTTGAGAATGACATCTAAACAATAATTTTACAAATCATCTTCAGACACTACCCAAATGTCCACTTTGATGCAAGAATAATAGATAATGATTCCAAAGTAAAGGGTCAAAGTTCATGGTCAGTGGCAGTCAAGCCCATTCCTGTCTTGAGAAGGCACACCTGTCGAATACACTTCAAGTGCTTCTCTTCGTTGTCTGAAAGCATGTGGTGCACAGCGGTTTGTGGCGTTTTGGTCTATACTGTATTTCACTACACTGTATTTGTTTTGACAACGTAAATTCTTGGTGCAAAGCCAGACGCAGGGCGAAAAGAGGACAGATTATGTGCCTTCACTACACGAGTATAGGTTGGACATAACATAGATCAAACCAATCAGAGTGTCTGCTCTTGTTCCCTTTAGATCAGTGTTGGTGGGCAGCTGGCATTTTGCACGGCGGATTTAGCTGATTGGTCTGAATTTCAAAAGGATTATTTTCTTCCTCTCCATTTACTGTGCCACTATACTGAAAGAACACACAGAACCCTGTATGATATACATTTATACCCAGATTCAAGTTCTTCTTTCACTGAAGCATCCCATTCCCTGTTGTAAAATTAGTCAGACATTTCTTCAAGACCATAAAAGTGAAACCTCATCAATCATTAATGTCATCTGTTAAAACTAAAACAATGCAACAAAGACTTTAGACTTTAGATCAGGAGTAAGGAGATTTAAAGTGCAGTCCTTTCCTGCTTCCTCAAGTTAAGAACACATCAGCTTTGTGATTGACCCCTCCTCATTTTCAGACAAACGCACCCCTGAGCACAAGATTCTTTGCTATTTGAACACCTTGAGCTCTGGGCCAAGAAATGACATCTGTGTCAGGTGGAAGTTAGAGAAGACACCTGAGCTTCAAAGTCATTAAGCCTCTTGTTCATCTTCTCTTGATGAACATTGACTAAAAACTGCTCTGATAGTTTGCCCAGATGTCCACTCTGACCCAAGGAACATGTTTAGAAAGTGAATGTAAAATCTGAAGGTCATTTGGAGTTCTGTTTGACCTTTGCTTGTGAATGCAGTATCTAAAGAATGCTGAAAGAAATATTCTTCAGATTGGATGAACAAGGATGAACTTAATTGATACTTGAGGCTATTGGTTAAAGATCAAGACTACTGAGGCTCATGTTCATCCCCTGCTTGAATCATTTTGAGAACGTTTCAAGGGATTTTCTTCAAACTTTGCACGAGGGTCCGCTCTGACTCATGGCTACTGTTTGGCAGTACGGGGTCAAAGGTCAATCTCATAAGGTGTCATGTTAACCCCTGGTTTAATTTTAGAAGTGGGAGGCAGATGGTCAAGGTTACTGAATGTGATGTCCAACTCTTGCTCGTGAGTTGTTTGAGGAACAAGGTCAAAGATCAGGGCCAGTAGTTGCTGTGTGTAACATAGATTTTGAAAGTGATACCTCTTAATGCTTTGAGGGATCATCTTCAAATTCTGCACAGATGTCCACTCTGATTTAAGGATGAACAGCAGATGTTTTTTACTTTCTATGGTCAAAGTTGTTTGACCTCACAGCCATTCCTGTCTAAAAAAAGTCCAGTAATCACATTCCCAACAGCAGCTTCTCTTCTCAACCCACCAGTGCACTCTTACTGTGTGCCAAATGTGTTCCTCTGAGAGGCATATGATCACCCAGAAAGTAGTTTGAGTTGTTCATTATGTGAATATAAGATTGATTTATATCTGTTATGGTCCTCTGTGGCATCTAATACTCACATTCAATAACACAATCGCACTCACAATCAAAGTGGTGTCAGCTAAAGTTTCCAAACTGGAGCATTTTGAGGATAATGAGCATGCTGTGAAATGAGAAAATAATGACTGCAGTGTGTTTGTGAGATTACATTTCAGCTCGGAATTTGTGATGAATATGACCTTAAATACAATTATACATATAAATGGTTGTAATATTTTTGTTTCATTAGTCATGTTAGAAAACATTCAAGGTTATTCAGAGGTTTGCAGTTACACTGCAGTCAGAGATATTTCTGTTTCCTCTGAAGTTAAGCAGACAATCTTTAAGGCACTGAAAATGTTATTTTCTCTATCAGCTCCTTAAAACAGGATCATATAAGGACACGGCGCCTTTAAAAAGTTTGAATAGTTTATCACATCAAAAATGTATGTCAGCGTTGTTTTTTCTTCTCCGGGGTTTGAAGTGGGCAGATCAGGTTTGAACAGGATTATAATCACAATCTGATGAAATGTCTGAAGTTGTTTGCTTGTGTTGCCAGGACTGTCAATCAAATCTGATCAAACAACAACCACAGTGTACGGATGAAAGCTGAGGAGCAGAATGTTTCTGAAGTGTTTCATACCAAAATATATATTCTTCTTTAACTGTACCTGTTTTTTTTACAGCTACTTAGTGTGAGATTGATTGATTGGCTTTTTTTTTTTTTTTTTTTTGTAAAGCAAGAACTACTGCCTTTAAGAGTAAAAAAGTACATTTTAACAGCTGGTGTAAGCACCTTGACAGTCAGTTAAAAAATGTATAAATAAAACATACAAACAAATAAACAATCAAACAACAACTGAATACCTAGTTTCTTGATTAGCAAAGCATGGATGATACACTTTTTTTAATTGTCCTTTTGGAGGTGTGTATGTATTTGAACAGGTAGATTTGTGTGAACACATCTCAAAAGTCCTTTTATTTTTATTCATTTTTTTTTTTTTTTACTTTAACCAAATGTTCACCTTGATTACCTTCACTAAGAAGGTTATGTTTTTGCAAGTGTTTTGTGATCCAGATCTGGATGTGAATCAAGATCTTTTTAAGGATTTGTTAACATTGTGAGACAGGGCAGTTTGGCCACCACAGTATTAATCTTTATGCTTTGTTTCATTAAGCAAACACATAAATGCTTTATTACAACAGTCTGCAATTAGATGAGTCTGAGGCATTTTGATTTAAGGTTGTCTTTTCCTACATAGGAACATACAAATTAATGTAGAGCTCTTTTGGGTTGTTGTAAAATGGAGTATGCAGTCCTGAACAGGTGGGTTTTGAGTCTGGATTTGAAGAGGGGCAGAGAGAGATCCAGAGCTGGGGAGCAGAGTGACTGAAGACCCTGCTCCCCATGGTGCTGAGGAGGGCTGAGGGCACAGTGAGGTGGATGGAGGAGTAGGATCTGAGGGAGCGGGCTGGAGTGGTGATGTGGAGGAGGTCAGACAGATAGGGAGGGGCGAGGTTGTGGATGGACTTAAAGGTGTACTGGGGCAGTTTAATTTGATTCTTTGCTTGGGAGCCAATGGAGGTGTTATAGGATGGGGGTGATGTGATTTTAAGCATCAGATTGACCCCAAAAATTGTTACAAAACATTCACATAATGACCGTATGCAGGCACATGACTGAAATAACCTATGTCATTAGGATACTTTGGTTGCAATTATGATTTAGGTGTATTTTGAAGCAGGAATGGTAACTAAAGGTGAGTAATAAAAATAGTCTAATGAACAAAAATAGCCGTGACTATGTCATATGAACTGGGTCACACTGAGGGCACCAATAAACAGAAAAATGAGCAAGTATTGGACTGAAAGGGTATTTTTTTGTATAGCCAAGTAGCTGTCCTTGTTGGTACCTCTTTCTTTAGCACTTCATTTATTACCTCCGCCAAGGAGGTTATGTTTTTGCCAGCGTTTATCCGTTTGTCTGTCTGTTTGTTTGTGTGTGTTAAAATAACTTGAAAAGTTCTGAACGGATTTGGATGAAATTTTCAGGAATTGTCAGAAATGGGATATGGAAGAACTGATTAAATTTTGGAAGTGATCCGGATCCTGGATCCAGGAATTTTTTAAAGGATTCTTTAACATTGCCAGATAGGACCATTTTCGCCAAAGTGGACCGAAGCTGCTTGGCGGAGGCCTGCGCTCTCTGAGTGCTTTTCTAGTTTATAATATGTCATCGGATAAAGAGGCATTTGCAAATTCTGTCTTTAACAGCTTGTTCCTTGAAAGTCACTTTTTAACAGGGTAACATTTTCAACCATAACACAGATGACTGCAATAGTGTTAGCTGGTTCGATGCTGCTGTTACAAATGAGTCTTTGCTGTGGAATATGCTTTAAAAAATGATTACAGCTATTTCAAAGTGACATTTAAAGCTTAGTATGATAAGCCACTGCACAGTCAGAGATGATCACAGCAGAATATGAAGATTACAGAAAACCTTGGGGTCAATAGTATGCATTAACCCATAGACCAAGGGTCACCAATGTGCAGATCTTGATCTGCTGGTAGGGTTGCTTAGACATTTATAGCAGATCTTTAAGACTAGGTGGTTTGGTCTTTGTCTGACACACAGGACCATTAACAAATATGGATCTGGTAAATCCAACTGCTTTGCAAGATTGATTGGGTCTAATTGACTTCTTTTAGTTTTCTGTTTTAGCAAGATATTAAGACAGATTAATGTGTTTTATGCTTAAATTGTTACAGCCGTTATCTCTTTCGAGTCTGGATGGTTTGTATTTAGGTAGGCTGCATAAGTTGTAAACACAAATGTGGCTTCAGCTCCTCTGGTTCTGTATTTTTATATGCTGTCTTTTTTACATTGATTGAGTGAAGATTGTGGCTATTGGCGTAAATGTGGATTAACTTAAATAATAATGAGCTTGTTGTTTAGGGTTCTCTTTTATTTTACATGGGTAAATCTCGCTTCCTTATTTTCTCTGCACTTTCCCTGGATGTGTACCCATCCACTTTGTCCTTATTCATTTTTGAAAGAAGATGACATTTTCCAAGTACCCAGCTGGACTTGTCGCAGGTCACGGTCTCATGGCGCGTGTTGACTGCTGGCTCACCACAGCGACTCAGTGATATCATTTAGTCTTCAGTAATGACTTAGAGGAGCGGCCAGATGAGCTGACTCTCTGCCAGTTCTGTGTGTTTTTACCGCTGACATGTGTGACCAGAGACAGATGCAGACGATTTACTGGAGTACTGGTGATGGTTTTGATGCAGAGACCGACTTGTTTGTGTGTCTGCACTTTGGTTAGCTCTGTTTTTCCCGAGGCGACTCCACCCAGTGTCACATCAGATCCTCATTTATGCTTCATCATTGGTGGAGTCGGCTTCATTTTCCCAGTCAACAAAGTAATCAGTGTCTCTGTTTCCTCCTAAAATCTAATCTCCTCTCAAGTCCCTTCTTCCTCTAAAGCTTCCACACTTCTCTTCACATAAAATACCCTCCTCTCTTTGTTCCTCTCAAAATGCTCTGTTTCTGTAATTAGTATTTCTCTTTTATGAATGATCATTGCAGACACAGGAAGATTAGTTACATTCATCGTCTTGCCACTGTGGCTTTGACTCTTGCACTTCTACTAATAGTCTTTATTAAGGCAGGAAGTTGATCTTATTTCTGCATTACTCTAAATGCTATTTCCTTTCTGTAGGAGGACCAAAGATAAATGTCCTGCTTTTTAACAGGATACTCCATTTTAAAGGTCACATCAGGTTATTTATTATCTGCATGATGATAGTGAACGAAGGAGTAAAGGGTTCTCATTTGAACAGGTATTATAGTTTATATTCATTCTGTATTTTTAGGATGCACACAGCTGACCTGTTAGGGAAGACAATATTTTCAAGTCTTATTATTTAATTCTTTATGTATCTGTTATCAGTACAAACTAACCTTTTTGATCAAAAGCTCTTCTTAAATTGTAACACAGCTGCTACTAGTTAACACTAAGTTCCTGCTAATAGCTTCTTTCATGCTGCCAAAATACCCTGAACCTGGTTAGGATGCTGAACAGATTGCAATGATACCTTCACATATTTAAAGCATAGTTTGGCAGTATTTTGATCAAGAAAGGGTCATTTCATTCCTAACATGTTTGGACTGGACCAAACAAACTTTGGTTCACTTTTTTGGAAAGTTTATTTGTTTGGTCTGGTGTGAAAGCACACACCAACTCTGGTGCAGTCCAAAGGACTGAACTCTCGTCTGCCAGAAAATGTTAGTGAAATGTGGCTTGGATTTGGCCAAATTTAACAACAGAAAGCAGGCTAACGTAGCGTTCTATGACAGTATAAAGCAGAGTGCTGCTAACATTCGCATTGCTATCCCTGCCAGCCTCAGATCCCTTTAATAGGTTAACATCTACAGATCCATGCAGATACTATGTTTCTACATACGGTCAATAAGAAAGTGGCACCCAATGCAGTGTAAAATCAGCTTTATCATCATTTTATGGCAGAGAGTGCTCCTGGACTCCATCAAGCTAAACAATGCTATTACTCCAGTGAATGGTACTTTGGTTTGCTCTCCGATGTAATTGGCCAAATTCAAGCCGCAATCTCCCTCTCCCTTTTTCTGGCCCTACTTTGGTTTGGATGGCTTTCACTCACACTGCAAACTGATCTCTGGTTTGCTTGGAAGCAAACTGAAACTCCCTTTTTTGGCAACCAAAGTGCAGTACTTGGGTCTGCACAGGAGTTTGTGTGAGCTTTTACACCAAATATTGTCAGTGTTAAAATTAATCTGGCATGTAGAAGGGATAGATCATATTGGATTTTTGCCAATATGACCATATTTCTGGACCCATTATCCTCATTACCAATACCAATACCAATATTTTTTATTCAATAACAGTATTTCTTATATTAACTTAAACTTACCTGTTCCTTTTATTGTGGCAGTCTCTTTGTGTGTGAAACAGATATGAAGCCAAAAAACAGCAATTTATTCTTCCATAAATTACATTTTATTTTAACAAAAATGGACATTCAATGATGGTGAGCTAAACCATTATGGTAATTGAACAGTCTGCCAATTTATGGCCAGTTTATGGGAAGTATAAAGCCAATTTCTGCATCTAAAATACCTTCAATAAGTATGCAAAAATGTTCATATCTGCTGATTCAGCATTTTAGGCAATTTTCTGCGATCATATCATGCATCCCTAGAATGTACATACCTTTTCTTTTCAGTGCTGATGTAACTTTATAAAGACAACAATTTCACCACAATGCACTGACATAGACTCAGCAAACACAGAAAATGTCTGACTGGAGCAAGCCAGTAACAGCAGCTTTGATTGGTTGATCAGGACCAATCAGAGAGTCAACAAAAAAACAATAGAGATAATGTCCCTTGCTTCAAAATTTAGTTTTTCATGTCATGTAAGTTATCAACCAAAATAAAAATTTAACACATATTTTATCTTTTTTTTTTTTTTTTTGATGAGCGAAGACATTTCAACACAAAATTACATCAGAAAATGATCTTCTTCTTCATGGGTTAGCCCTGCCACTACATACGATGGTCCTGCGTGCAGCCCAAAGTAGCACAGCATGATGAAAGCCATGTCAGAAAGGCAGAGAACAGTTCAGGGAGAACAAACAGCCAGCCAACAGCCTCTTTTAAAGACAGTATATAATCCAAAAGTCCTCCAAGTAATAAGAGCCATTGTCTTTAAGCTGCACATTTAAACAATGATCTGTCTGACAAATAGCTGCACTTGGTTTAACAGAGAGAGAGTTTAAGAGATAGATGTAAACATTATGTTCATTTAAAAAAGTCACTCAGCAAAAAAGACGTCTGTAATTGTCTCCAGTCATCAGCTGTATTGACAGTTGCTCCTTTTCTCCTGCTTCTGAAGATACACCTCAATGTTTCCTGGCAACAGTTTCTTTTAATTGTTTATTTTACTGCTGCTGCAAAGCAAAAGTCCAGCTTTGGCCTTGAGCTTTAACCAAGCAGGAAATTGGCTCGATGCTTTATTCAAGTGAGCACACTTACTGGAGAAGCTGTCATTGTGATTAAACATTACAGGCAGATACTATAATTATAATTTTACAGCTTATTCCCTTTCACTGAATAAGATATTACAGCGTTCATCAACTTTTTTTTTTTTACCGCAGTTCAGTGAGTTTTTTTAGTTCATTTTCTGTCATTGTAATTGCCTGTTTTGATATTTTTGGATGTTTGTGCTGTATATGTGTCGACCAAGGTTCTGATAATGCTTTAATACACAAATTGATTAAGTTATCAGTGAAAATTAAATTAGTTTTCATTTCATAACACAAGTAATTTATTTCACCTTTATTTATCCAAGTTAGGCCCATTGAGATCAGAGATCTCTTTTTCCAAATACCAAGCATGGCAGCAACACACAGGTTCAACAACAAACACAACATCTCATATGACAACCAATACATGAAGATCAATAACAAGTCATCAGATAAAACAATTCCATCAGTCTTAATATTATTTAATGGGATATGGTCTCATTTGATCTTAAATTTGCAGGATTTTTGGCCGGCAAACAACTAATATTCTTTTGCACAAGCTGTTAGAGGATAGCAGTGGCTGATGTGTGTAAATCTGCAGTCTGTGGCACTCATCATGCAGATCCTCCTTGCTGTAATGAACATTTATACTTGTACAAACCCAAATCAATGTTTTTTTAAAACTCAAAGGCAAACCAAAGGGTCGAAAGAAGGGTCATCTTCATGGTAAGTATTTGTCTTACCCTGATAAACATCCATTTAGTTACATGCTGGTCTGCATTGTTTTTCCATCTAGCTGAAATGGACTGGAGTGTGACGTCAATGGTCAATAGTTGATGAGTTACAGTTTATGTCTATCAATAGTTATTTGGGGTTAAACTGTTGCCAGTAAGTGCAGCACTATCATCAGCTGTTTCTTTGTGAAATACAGTCCAATCTATAGTCAGGTTTTTTCAGTTCCCCTGGCTATTTCTTTCAGATACACATAAGGCTCCCAAGTTTTGATCCTTACAGTTTTTTGTGTGTGTTTATTTATTTGTTATTTCACTTTTTGAAGTATGTAATTTCACCTGCTGCAAGTAAAGCATATCACTGTCCTCATGTCCTCATATCATCATATCGTACACTACAGGAATATACAGTAACAAGACACGCATGTAAGTCAGCCATGGAAACTGAAGCACAATGACTCGTTGCTATACGAACTACACATGGTCTCTCCCATTTGCAGCAGATTCATGCTGCTCATCTTTTGGTCTGAAATGGGCGTGAGACACCCAATCTGACAGGAGAAATCCTGAAGGAATACAAGAAAAGTTAAAGGTGGAGTGAAACAGCTGGCAGCGATATTGACGTACTTCCTGTGAACAAGGAAACAAAGGGAGGGATGATGACTGATGTTTCACAGCAGCCAATAGTGCCGAATGAGTTGTGTTCACCTCGATGCCTGTATTAGATCGCTGTTAGCATACATCTCTGAGGTAAGACTACTCTCAGTTGCTGAGGACTTTTCATGGCTGTATTTGTCAAACTGAGATAACACAGAGGGAGAGGTGGAAGGATGAATGGATGAGGGAAGTGAGGCCATATATATTCAAGCTGATGGCAAAGTGGCACTGGTGACAGCCAGGCACAGGCTCATCCCTACGATGAAAGTGAGGTGTCAGAACCATTTTACACTGGTGATTTGACTGTGGGAGAGGGACGAGGAAAGGTCAACGAATTGTTTATTGGACACAAAATAAGAACAAGAACTTGCCTGACAATCCTGGATGAGGTTGTAAAACTTCTGTTTTTCAGGGTGTGTCACATTCTATTGAACAACTGAGAATCTGGCCAAAGACACATTTTAGATATTTTGAGTCAGTGAGTGACTTGAAGCTGAGTTCAGGTGCATTGAAAGTGTTTTAAAAAGTCTTAAGTCCTGTCTGCCCTGCCCTTCTCTTCTGCCTTTATTATGTATTGTCTTGATTTAAGGACTCTTTGAGAAAAAAATCTTGTTCCAATATGTATTTACCAAGCAGTAATTAAACATTTCAGTCTTATGAAGGAGTAACATGTATCCTGATTGTACGACACCAGTGTGCCCTGATCCAGAGACTAGCTGTCATACAGCTGTCCTATTCTTCCAGTGAGCTATGCATTTATCTCAATACAGAAACAAACAAAATAAGAAAAAAGAGATCTATTAACCCCTTTTTATAACAGCCATTAACATCGAAAGAATCTGTCACATTCAAATTATGACAGCACTGTCAGATTTTCTGTTTTTTTTTTTTGATGTAGCAGCCTAGTTTGGATTTTTTGCTTTGTGATGTTGTCTTTTTGGGACATTCACGTTGTGGCATGAAGGGCAAGAGGGATTTTGGCACATTTTTGGGGGCCCCAGTCTCATGTTCAGCTGTGTTCCTCATTCCAGAGGCGGAGCTTGTCAACAGGCAAGGCAGGCAGCTGCTTGGGGCCCCATGCCACTAAGGGGCCCCCAACTGCAGTGACCTACTCTATTAACCCCATCAAACAACCAGTGGTCAAATTGCAATGACATCTTTGATGGATACCTCCCTAAAGGGGCCCCATGTCATCCCTGTCACACTGCTACATCCAGTAACTTTACTGAAGTGTGTCAATCAAAGACAGTCAACCATGCAAAATGAAGAGGAGCTACCTGTCAGGGAGCGAGAAGAGAGAGCAAAGAAAGGAGGAAGAAGAAAGGAGAAAGCAAGACAGCGAGCGTGGCTAGCAGCTAGCCAGCGTTAGCCGACAGAGAGAAAATGAATATGTTTGTAAGGTACAATACTGAAAATTCACAAAAATAACTGGGACACACACCGGTACTCCATTACCGCCTCTGTTTGGGCGGGAAAAAACAGTTAACCCAGACAACAGCTTTTACTGTAACTAATGAAAGTTGTGTCTTAGCTAACTCTTGAAGTATTAATGCTTTAAAATTTAGATCTAAATTCTGACAGAGTGCTTTCTGCATGAAAGACTGTCAACTTTGGAGCATATTACCAACTGAAATAAGTCCCAAGCATCAAATTTTCGAGCTGTAGCTATTTTTGGTTTACTGTAATCTGGATTACCTGTATTGCTGTATCATGATATGTGCTGTTTGTATTGTGTTGTATTTTATAAAGCTGTAGTGTATTGTGGTTTTATAATAATAGAAGCTGATTCATCATACTGTAAATGTAAAAGCTCAGCTGGGGACAGAGTTGAAAATTAGCCATGGCTATCAGGTCTTTATGCAGCACTTAGTTTTATGCTGTGTACGGGAATTACATTAAATTGAATCGTCCCTATTTAATCTAAGTCAAATGAAAGCTATAAATAAAGAAAGTTATGTCCAAGGTGAACATTTAAAACATTTAAGTTGAATTTGAAGAATTCCTGTTCTATAATACGGACACATTTGTAACATGTTACTACACTAAGTCACTTTCTTATCTCTCCTCAGGTTCATTATTAAGATTTCTGGCACCAGGTGAAGAGAAGGAAAAAGTGCCCTTTCCAACCGCCGATAGTGTTAACAATAAGTTCAGTATTATGCTTTATACTGCAAACAACATATCTTCTAAAAAATTCTTTGACATTATATGCTCTGTTTTTATTTTTTGTGTTTCATTTAATTTAATTTTTTTTTACCAGTTCCATCGTCATCCAGCTCCAGTGGAATAAATGTCACCCCACCTCCTGCCTCTCAGAGACAGGAAGACACAACAGCAGCATCCTTTCAGGGTGGTGATGCTAATATCTGTGAGTTAAAAAAGTTGCTGTAATTGATCACATATATCATGTCTTATAAAGATTTTTGTGACAATATGCCTTTTTTTCCCTTTTCATTTGTTTTTTGTTTCATCAGTTCAGTCAAAATCCTCCCCTAGTGGGACCACATCCACCCCACCTTCTGCCTGTCATGAGCAGGAAGGAGCATCTGAACAACGGTCTTTTCAGAGTCCTGATGCCGATATCTGTGAGTTCAATAACTTCCACTGTCATTGATAACATATATCATGTCCTCTAAAGATTTTTATGACAATAATATGCCATTTTTTTCTTTTTGTTTGTTTTTTTGTTTTATTAGTTCAGTCATCATCCACCTGCAGTAGGGCAACATCCACCCCACCTTCTGTCTGTCATGAGCAGGAAAAAACAACAACAACACAGGCTGAACAACCATCTTTACAGAGTGCTGATGCTTCTATCTGTGAGTTCAATAAATTTGTCTTTTGGTGATAACATATGCTCTCTATAGATTCTTTATGACAACAGTATGCCTTTTTTTGTCATATCAGTTCCATCAACGTCGACCTCCAGTAAAACTGAGAGACCTGGCCATCACAAGGATGATGCATCACCCCTTACCTCAGGCAGCAGTATCACAGCCACTATAAAAGGTTTGAATATATCAGAAGACCCTGCACAATGGCCAAGTGTCCTGAGCTGTACTGAACTTTGTGCATTAGTAACAAGAGGACCTATACAGGTAAAAGATATGGTTTTCCCCCACAATACTGAGAAGAATCCATGCAGATTCACAAAGGAAAACTATGCATGATGATGAAAAATGGGGAGAAAATACAGCAAACATGGCTTCTGTATTCAGTAAGCTCAGACTCAGGCTTCTGTTTTGCGTGCAGACTTTTTGGAAAACAGGACAATGCACTTACTAAAGGGGGATTTAGAAACTGGAAGAACCTGGCAAGT
Source organism: Cetoscarus ocellatus (assembly GCA_037902135.1). NCBI lineage: Eukaryota > Metazoa > Chordata > Actinopteri > Labriformes > Labridae > Cetoscarus > Cetoscarus ocellatus. Next base: position 1,341,346 of record JBAMNC010000142.1, read on the forward strand.
CATTTAAAGGAACATGAGTATTCAAAGACACACATCATGACAACCAATATGACAAGTTGGCATGAACTCCAGACAAGGCTCAAAACAAAGACTGCCATTGATCAGATCAACCAGGATTTGATGTACCTTGAGATGCAGCACTGAAGAGGTGTAATACACAGAATGATTGCCATAATATGTCACCTAGCTGAAAGGAACCAAGCTTTGAGAGGGCATACAGATGTCCTATATGACCCACATAATGGCAATTTCCTACCACAGGTGGAATTGATGGCACAATTTGATCCAATCATGAATGAACATTTGAGGAGGATTCAGAACAAAGAAACAAAGGTGCACTACCTCAGCAGTCAAATTCAAAGTGAAATCATTGCAGTCATTGGAGACAAAATACTTGACGAAATAGTCAGACAGGTGAAGAAAGCAAAGTACTTTTCCATTATAATGGACTGTACTCCTGACATTAGCCACACTGAACAACTTTTTGTTGTCTTGAGAGAGGTTGACTGTGAGCCATCAGTTGGTGCATCCATCTCTGAACATTTTGTAGGCTTTGTTGCTGTTCAAGACTCAACTGGAAAAGGTCTGTGTGACACACTTCTGGAGAAGTTGGGTAAGCTCAACTTGAACATTGCAGACTGCCTGTGGACAGTCCGATGATAATGGGAGCAACATGATGGGACATAGACAAGGGGTTCAAGCAAGAATATTGCAACTGAACGAGAAGGCACCATGTGTACCATGCAGCAGTCACACACTTAATCTGGTTGTAGCAGATGCAGCCAAATCTTCAGTTATCTCCATCTCCTTCTTTGGTGTTCTCCAGAGACTGTACAATGTTTTTAGCTCCTCTGTGCAACGCTGGGCAGTGTTACAGAAGCATGTTAAGAACTTAACTGTAAAATCTCTGTCAGTGACCAGATGGGAGGCCAGGATTGACAGTGTCAAAGTGGTGCGTTACTACCTGCCAGAGATCATACAAGCATTGTCTGATCTCCAAACCTTCTCGATGCAGAGGAAGGACTCTGAGACAATGTCCACGGCAACCAGCATAAAGGGTGAACTCATGACATGGAGTTTTGTCATGTGCACTGTAATCTGGTACAATATATTGTATCAGATCAACCATGTCAGTAAGATTCTTCAGAGTCCCAGCGTTTCTCTTGAAACACTTAAAAGAGAAACAAGTGCAGTGAAAGTATCTCTGGAAAATTTCAGGGAAAGTGGACTTGCTGCCTGTCAAACTGATGCTAGAGAAATAGCAGAAAACCTAGAAATTGACAGGACATTTCCTGAAAAGAGACAGCATAAAACATCCCGGCAGTTCCTGTATGAGGGCAAAGAAGAAACACATTCCACTCCAGATGAGCACTTTAAGAGAGAGTTTTTTCTGCCACTAGTGGACACAGCCCTCAACAGCTTGAATGACAGATTTTCAAAACTGGAAGATGTTTATCTCCTCTATGGTTTTCTGTTCTCAACGGAAAATGTGTCAAACAGTATTCAGAGTGGCAAACTTGCAGAAAACTGTAAGAAACTGGAGAAGACAGTACACGACATAGATTCTGAGGATTTAGCTCTGGAGGTGAGGGCTGATGTCCATACCTTTCCTGCTCATGTATCTTCTTCACCTAGGGAGATGCTTGACTATATTTACAAGGAAAAGCTTCTGGATCTCTATGGAAACCTCAGCATTGCCCTTCGTCTGTTATTAACTCTTCCAGTCACTGTTGCCTCAGGAGAGAGAAGCTTCTCAGCTTTAAAACTTATTAAAACCTATCTCAGGTCAACAATGTCCCAGGAGAGACTTTCAGGACTGGCACTGATTTCAATAGAGCGCAGTGTACGAAGGTCTTTGGATCTGGAGGACATAGTTACAGCATTTGCACTAGTCAAGGCACGTAAGCAGCATTTGTAGGTTCAATGCTCATATACTGTTAATGAGCAGTGGCCGGTAATGTGGGTTTAGTCCTTTTCTATACTGTATTTTGTATGATTGTATTGTTTTTATTTAAAGAAGTTTTAAAGTTTTTTTGTTCTGTTTTTGTATATTTGAATATTCTAATGATGTATACACTCTTTAAATTGTTTTCAGATTTGTCTGTTGATGTGAGGACATCATTGCAGCTGCACACGAATACGCTAGACATTTAGATATATATTCTATATAATGTTTTTATTTGAAGATGTTTATTACATAGTATGGTTTTACATATTTGTACTTTAATTGTAATTCCATTCTACTAATGTGAACCTTTTGAACACTGTATAATAATAATTATAATTTTTTAAAAAGTTTCAGTTTCTGACCTTTTTTGTTGGTTTCAGATTATTTATGAATATGTTTAACGCTTGTCAGAGGGGCCCCTTGGGAATTTTTGCCTGGGGCCCCAGCACACTCCAGAATCGCCACTGCCTCATTCCATGAATGCTTACAAGGTGTACCTCATTGTAAAAGTGACTAATCAGGCTTTCCAAAGATATAAAATACAGTATCTCACAAAAATGAGTACACCCCTCACATATCTGCAAATATATTATTGTATCTCTTCATGGGACAACAGTGAGCCTGTCAGTGCTCAGACCATACGCCGCACACTGCATCAAATCGGTGTGCATGGCTGTCGTCCCAGAAGGAAGTCTCTTCTAAAGATGATGCTCAAGAAAGTCCGCAAACAGTTTACTGAAGACAAGCAGACCAAGGACATGGATTACTGGAACCATGTCCTGTGGCCTGATGAGACCAAGATAAACGTATTTGGTTCAGATGGTGTCAAGCATGTGTGGCGGCAACCAGGTGAGGAGTACAAAGACAAGCGTGTCTTGCCTACAGTGAAGCATGGTGGTGGGAGTGTTATGGTCTGGAGCTGCATGAGTGCTGCAGGCACTGGGGAGCTGCAATTCATTGAGGGGACCATAAATGCCAACATGTACTGTGACAGACTGAAGCAGAGCATGATCCCTTAATTAATGTTTCCAAACTTTTTTTTGAGGTGTATATACCTTGATGGCCTTTGGGTAGGGTAACACTGATAAAGAGGCATTTAAAAAATACTCAGTACAAAGTACCTGATCTGACAGTCATGGTGTCATGTGTCAGAGCTAACACAGGCAGCATCCAGCACATCCATTGTTTATAAAGCCTGAGACTACGCAAAGACCTGTTCCAGGTGATCATCTTCTGTCTCATTTTCCTTTTTTTTAAATCGCCGTAAACAGCTTCATCAAAACTACACCTTCATTTCATGCTGGAGATTGAGCAGTGTGTTTCTGCGCTCATCGCTACAGTGCAATGGGCTTCTTTTTCTTCAGTGTCCTGACATCTGTCTTTTGGTGTGACCATTAGGGTTTTGTACCTATCCTCACGTACTTCCCAAAAGTCAATACGAACCATTGTAGCTGTTGTGAGGCGGTGGTATGAAGGTGATCAATGCTAGTTTTCTCACCAGTGTTTGCAGCTTTAGAGGTGCTTATAAGGTGAGAAAACACAGGAGTAAAAGCACTTTTGGCCTGAAAAGACTCCCTGTTTGTGTTAAATTACAGCTGAGGCAGACTGAAAGCTGTTTACAAGAAGACAAGTGTAACACCTTGGAAAAGGCTGAATTATGATCCAATCACAGTGTTGATTAAATGTCAGTAAAGACAAAGTAAACCAGCCTTCACTCTGCTGCTTTACAGACTGACCTGAAAGAAATATTACTGCTGGAGATTTTTATAGAACAGAACAGGAACCCAATGATAAATCAGACACTTTTCTACAAATAGCACAGCTGTGAGCGCTTTGTTTTCTTTGCATCTTCCTCTCAAGCTAACCATAAATGGAGAGAAACATTTGAAATATGCAGTATGTTGATAGTTTGTATTTGTGTGTGAGCCTTGTAGCAGTTGTACTCGACTCAGTTCTGTAATATAAAGTCCATATGCTTCGTCTTTCACTCCCCCCTCGATCCTGCTTTCTGCCTCCCTAGTTTTCCCACTGGGTGGAAGACCTATAAATTAAAGTGGGGGAATTACTGCTAACTGTTGGAATAAATTAAGGCGCTTTTGCGTCTGTAAACACCGTCTGACTGCGTAATTACACTCCTACTCCCACTGAGACGCCATGAAGAGAGAGGATAAGGAGAGATGTGCAGCCGAGTTAGAGAGCAGTGAGAGAAAAGATGAACAAAGTGTCACAGGGGGGGTCAGATATGAGATCCACTCCTTCACTGAGGCCTGAAGGCGAGCCAGGCCCTCCTACAGAGCAGAGGGGGAAGGGTGACTTTGAGCATCATGATCCTAATTAAATTATTGGCCTTTTTATTTTAATCATGAGAGAAAAAAGGGAAAAACACAAACAGAATACAGCTGGGTGAGCTGCTTGACCCCATTCAACAGTGGCCTCGTAAATATGTACGATGAGGACTTGTAAACATAACAGACTGTTCAAAACGTACAGACCCTAATTTCATTTTTCAAAAGCTTGGACAGCCGCACTACGTAAGATTCCGGCTTTCAGCTCTCTAGAGGCCTCTATGGTCGTTGAGTGTAACTGCACTGTCGTAAAACAGAGCGCCTCACACCAATGTGCATTTGTTGACATACAGATGGAGGAGAAGCGAGCCCACAGGACGTCCTGAGAGACAAATAAACCATGTGGACTGATAAGGTACAGTCTGATCATGTTTCTTTTCAGATAAATCATCGTGTACTTACAAGTCCAACAATAACAGGGCCAAGTCAGCATTGGTCGGATATCCCTCCTCGTCTTTCAGCTCACGCCCGCGAGTGAACGCCGGGCCATTGTTTATCCTTGTCCGGGTATTTAGCTTGTTACTCTCCTGCTTTCTTATTTTCGTCTTCTCCGATAAAACTTTTTTTTTCTTTGGGTTTTTCGCTGCTTCCGCCATGATAACAACTCTATGTATAGCTTTGTTCTTCTTCTTGTTAAACGGTGGGTGGCATCCAACGTCAGAGGAGCATTACCACCACCTTCTATGCAGGAGTGTGAGCCAGAGGCCCCTATTTCCATTAGGAAAATAAGTGCATATTTACTTTAAACTAAATTCTGTTCATTAAATCGCTTTTAAAAATTCATAAACTGCTTTATATTCTCCTTTTCCCAATGTTTAGCTTTTGCCTCGAGGGGGAAGTGACATATGCTGTAAAGCAGTCAAAGCAGTAAAAATCTATAGTTTTTTAGTGTGGAAGTGTTTCCTACCAGCCACACCGAAGTACAATGTGCTAGTGAAGGGGATACAGACCCCCTCAGACCGTGACAGAGGTGTCATTCAACTTGTTGTAAAGTGATGTACCATCACAATGACTCTGGAAATGTTATATTAGGGTGGAAAAAACTTCATAGTGTTGGTTTAAAACACAAATAAAAACAGAATACAAGATATTTCATGTTCGAAATGATAAACTTTTTTAATTTTTCACAGATATTCAATAATTTTGAATTTGATGCCAGCAACATGTTTCAAAAAGGCTGAGACAGGGGCATGCTACTTCACCTTTCCCTTTAGTAACACTCAATAAGCTTTTTGGAACTGAGGACATTAATCGTTAAGGCTCTGTCGGTGGAATCCAGTCCCATTCTTGCTTGATGTATGATTTCAGTTGCTTGAGTGTTCCTGAGACCATGTGGTAATATCCAATATGGACTGATGTTGGTTTTTAATGCATTGCCTCCCAAGGGAAAGGCACAGGTATTCAACGTTGGTTTTTAGCCTTGCCATCTTCATGCAGGGATTTCACTCGATTCCCTGAATTTTTTGATGATATTATGGACTTTAGATGATAAAATCCCTAATTTCGTTGGCAGTTGTACTTTGAGAAACTTTCATAAATGGTTGGACTATTTACTCACGCAGCTGAGCCTTTGAGGGATGCTCTTTTATACCCACTCATGACACTCAACTGTTTCTAACTAACCCGTTCACCTGTGGAGCATTCCTCAGCTTTTTCAGTCTTTTGTTGCCCCTGTCCCAGCTTTTTTGGAGTGTGTTGCAGGCATCACAATTGAAAATGAGTGAATATTTGCATTTGCAAGAACAATGAAGGTGACCAGTTTGAACATTGAATATGTTGTCTTTCTGCTGTTTTCAATTAAATGTTAATATTCTGCTTTTATTTAGGTTGGAATTAAGGTTTGTAAACGAAATTTGCTTTTTCTTCAGATCCAAATTGTTTTCAATCAAATATACAGTTTTTAGTGTCAGAAAGATGCAATATACATCATAAACATATGCTTTTAGCTTTCCCAACCTTCACTGTATACTTGTTTTTTTCAATATGAAGACTTTTTCCAGCTAATTCTACTCTCCATAAGAATTCCAAAAAATTAGCAGCAAGAAATCAAAGTAAGCTTTGGGATGAGCTTGTTGCATAAACTAGGAGCTATCTTTCAACAGCTCCCCTTTAAAATGGAAAAATAAGCCATGAAACAAAAGTTGTGGTCACTTGTTGTGTAAATAAATCTTATGCAGGGCAGTTTTTGTTCTTCAAAAGAGTCCTCACTTTAAAAAAAACAATAAACAACAAAAACGTGTGTGACTGGTTGTCTGTCTCTATATGTCAGCCAGCAACTGGCTTGCAACTAAATCAACTGGTTTCTCCATGTCTGTATATAATTGTATTATGTATGGTAACATTTGACCCAAATAATTCTGCAATAGGGTAGCAATTTACTCTGACATATATATTGACTGATTGATATATTGATAAATTATACCGTGTTTTGTAAACTCTGTGAGTCATAGTTTTACTATAGCACACTGTGTCCATATACTGTACATATGAGTATACACGATATAACTACTTTCTATGATGGATATGAAGTGACTAATACTTAACTGTGAGTTTACTTCTCACACCTAATGTTGTTAATATCATGTTCTAACGCTTGAGATATTGAGCATTGACATATTTCAGTGTTTCACCACCAAGAGCTGTGATACTACACTTGACATCTGTATCAAAGTAAAAACAATCAGTATCAAGATACCAACAATTCATGGTGTAGCTTTTCGCTGACCTTTTTCTATTTTTACTAAGTACTCAAATGCTATGTCAAATTTAGTGTGATACAATACTTTATTGTTACTTACTATTACTTTGTTATACTGGTTAAAAAGATTGTTGTGTCCCGATGGCAATCAATGCATGATGTGTTCTTAAAAGAGAGCGAAAAATAGCTGCTGTCTACAGCAGGAGTAAAGCAGGGAAAACACCAACCAATCACAGCGATTCGGACTGAATTTATTAAACCAATCAAATCCCGTACTGCTGTTGCCCACCTTCTATGCGTACATTTTGCTGGCGTGCACTGACCCTGATTCAATGCGCGTAGCTGAGCTAAGAGGGATCCAAGTACACTGGAGAATGGCAGAGAAACTACCTATACCCCGATTACTGGTAACAGCTCCTGGTAAACAAAGCAAGAAAAGAAAGGCAGAGGCAGAAAAGGCTGAAACAAAAAAGAAACTGGACAAAGCCAGGGCAAAAACGAGAGTCAACATCGGGTTGTGAGCACTAACTAACTTGCCATGTTTGTTTGTTTGTTTTTTTTACTTTACTATGATAATGTTTTGGTGTTTTCTTACCGCTGAGTGAGACATGACTTGGCATAGTGCAAAACAAAATTGATGGGCTGAGGATCGGTTTTGAGTCTGTGGTTTTATATCAGACATATGGTCGCGAATCAGAGGCGCTCGTGCATGTGAGTGGGACGTCATTTTGGAGGAGCCCCAGGGAGGGAGGGAAGGGGCTAGACGGAGTCCTGAGGAGGTGCTACATTCAAATTCATGCTAGTTTTCCAAAATTACCGATCCTAGCTTACTACCAACCCTGCCTTTAAGTACAAGTAAAATGACTGATTTTAAAAACTTCTCTAAAAAGATAAACTCAACAGTTTTGTGAGTAAATGAGATTAGTTACTTCCCATCCCACTAGTGCAGAAGATTGTCGTAACTTTAACCTCCTTACTGGCATATTTACGTCATTTTCACTTAAAGTTCGGGTGCTGAACACCACACACACACAAACACACACCAGCTCTTTTTTTGATGAAATCTCATTATTGCCATGTGGACATAAAGTCCCATTTTTCAGCACTTCACCTGGATTTCAGATCATATCAGGGCCAGTTCATCATAGAGAGATGTGAACAGCTGCAGAAGACATAAACCAAGGCCTCAAGGACAGCTCTGTCATCACTTAGCCTCAGTTTGCCTGCATGATGAAAACCAGGTCAATTTGATCAACACACTTGAAAACATGAACACTTCTGTACACCCACGTGAGCCGCTGACAGTCGTGCACTCAGACGAGGTTGTTGACATTAGTCAGAACAACATGAGCGGCCTTACAGTCCTCTTAGCCATTGAATAAGCCACTGAGGCAGTCGTATAAATGAAATAGAGACTCAATAATGCTCAGATAACCTTACTCTGAGATTGTATGGCTACTGTGAAAAAAATCAACCGTGAACCTGCAGAGCTGCTTGAATGTCTGGACCTGCCAGTATGACTCCTGCAGTGATTGGACAGAACAATGACTGTATGTCTGCTCTGATGGAGTGTGAGACTTCCAGTCAGTGTGTGCACATTACGCTCACAGGCATTTTAACTCTCTGATCTGTGTTGTTTTTTGTCTGATTTATTACCATATGTTTTATGTCAAGCACTTTGAAACTTATCAAGAAAAGTGTCACACAAATAAAGTTCCAGAGCAAAAATAAGACACTAAAGACACTTCTACATAAAAAAAAAATGTATGTGCCATTTTTCAAGAAGAGTCATGTCACTGCTTTGGGTTTTTTTGCTTGTGTGCGCACGGTGACAGAGTGATGCTTTGATGGTGTGTGATAGGTCATGTCTAAGGAGGGTGCTTGTTCAGCTCGACACTGTTGTCGCACAGTCTGCCTTAGGCATACACCTCTCACAAGCAACACTTCTTATTTACCAACAAGCAGGACATAAAAATCATCCGTCACTGCACTTTTATGAAAGTTTGACAGCTTTATGCAAAGGTTGGAGGTTTGTTTCTCCACAGTGAACATAACTCAGCAGAGCTCATGAGAAATTCCTGTAAACTCATGTCCATCCTGCTTTATCCATTGCTAATGGAGCGCTCCACAATGTTTTTCAATGAGGAAAAATTAACAGTAAAGCTAAACTTCTTTTAACATTGATAATAAGGACATAAATTAATCGGTGTGAAAGCAGTTAAAAGTAAATTCTGGATCAGGCAAAAAAACCCTTGGAACATGTCAACCGTCTTTGGGGACTTTAGCCAACATTTCAGGCCAAAAGCTTTACTTTCTAACAGACGTGTGTCTGAACTTTGATGAAAGCCAAAATATTGTCAGAAAAGATGCCACTGAAGCTAATAATTGAAATCCTTTTAGGGATCAGACTCATTTCAGTCACTTCTTTTGGCTTCTAAATGGCCTTCATTGGCACCATTTTGCCTTTACTGTTGGGATTGTTCAAGATTTTTGAGCTGGGTTCATTTCAGGTTCATTCCAATCACATAAACATTAGCCACAGTGATGGAAATCATCTCTACGTCTGTACAAGATGAATTGGCATGGAAGCTAGGTTTATATGGCTGCATTTATGGCCGACAGCTCCACATGATTTTAAGAATTCTAGGTGAAAACAAGCATCAAAAGAGTACAGGGTGATTGCACGCTGTATATAACAACTTTACAGGGGGAGCTTTGGTGACTTGAAGCCCCTGGAAACACAAATCAATGAAAAATGTCTTCATCTGATATTTATGATTACATACACACTATAGGGTTGCATAATATTGGATTTTTGCTGATATCCGATATGCTGATATTTCTACACTCATTATTGCTGATTGGTATCTGTACTGATATTTTGTATCAAGAGCACAAAGTCTTTACTTAACTAAACTTGACCTATTCCTTTTATGGTAACAGCCAATCTGTGTACGAAACAGATATGAAGCAAGAAAACATCATTTAATGCTTAAATAAATGACACTTTGAATTTATAAATGTGTGATGATGAGGTAAAACATCATGGTACATTGTACATTTTACCAATATTACAGTCACTGCATGGGATTTCTATGGCCAGTTTTTATGGTCAAAATATCCCTTCCTTGATCAAAATGACTCATAACATAGAGGCTGCCTGATCACTATACCTATTATTTGACATTTTTTAACTGAAAAAACATGAACCAAATGCACATTTACAAAAGCCAAGGGGAGAACAGCAACAAACATAATACTGACTTTTAATCATGTCAAATAAAGATCTATTTCTGATTATATTCTCTTGTCATTCTAAAAATCAAATGACCTCTTGAGACTGCAGGTGATAACACAAAGTGTCTGCGCTGTTCTCAAAGGGAAGCTGGCTTGTGTTGTTCACATGAAAGAGCTGTTTTTCATTGAACCAGATCATTTCCAACATCACCAATTGAGACCAGAACTGTACCACTTTTTGTTCTCGGCGCTTCTTCCTCTTCACAGTGACAGTTTATGAGAAACTAAAGCTCATTAAAGGCTAATAAACAACAATTTTACAACAAAGAAAAATTATCCCACTTCTTACATCAAAGATGACAATACAACACAATACAATTACAGTCCATACAATCAATAGTTAGGAAAGTAAAGAGCAGGATGCATGACAACACTGTAGGTTATAATATGTTACAATATGATGGGACACTAAGAATGTAATATGCAATATAAAAAATAGCATACAAGTGGATTCCATTAAGTTCAATTCAAAATAAATGATGGGACAAAATTGTACACGACATTATAGTAACATCACATCCAGCACCTGTGCCCCTCAGCGATATTCTCTCCCCCTACTGCTCCTCTACCTCTACCTCAGGGGACCTGTCAGTGAAACTCCTGGAATTAGCAGTCAACACAACGGCCATCGGCCTCATCGTGGACAGGGTTGAGTCTGCTTATAGACAAGAGGTGAAACAGCTGGTCTACGAGATATGACAGAGGACTTAAGGAGAAGCCCCCTGCTGCAGCCCATAGTCATTCGTCAGGCAGTGTGTCATAAACAAAGATGTGCACAAGGGGACTCAAGATCCTTATTTCTAAAACTGGCATGACTTTTGTGCGTCAGTTAAGTATGATACCTCTTAACGATGCATGTGCTGTTTATTCCAGTGCTGTCTAAGGCCAGAATTTGTTCTTGCATTTGGGTTTGCGTCTGCTAGCGTCACAAGCATTCTTGTTTGTATACTTGCCTGTATGTGACCCATGGTACTGGGGGTACCACTGGAGGGCCCACAAAGACCTGTATGGGTTGTATGCAACTACCTGTTGTGTTAGAAGTAAACTGTAAGTATGTCAATGAGTACAGTTATTCTGAGAGTAAAACTAACAAACAAATCAGCAGTCATCAGTGTCAACACCAGGTACCTGTTGTCAACTGATGACCAGTGGTCAGATTTCATCATCATCATCACCCTTTTCTAAAATATTACCCTGTTTGTGCCGTTGTGCAGGCTGGGGGGCAATCGTGCTCAGCTGCTGCGAGGAATAATAGAATAGAATAGAATAAACCTTTATTCTTCCCACACGGGGAAATTTGCTATGTTACAGCAGCAAAGGGGACAGCGTTGATAAAGAATAAGTATAAAAATTGTATAAAAATAGCATGAAAAATAGCAGTATGTACATTATTCTACAAATATAAATATAAAAAAGGGCTTGAATACAGAAACTAAAAAGCAAATCCTATAAGGATTATTTACATATTCACAAAGTAATTGCACATGAATGTAAGTGATTGCACATGGATGAATTGCACATTGTCAAGAGATGGCCCTTGTGTGACTGCGCCTTAACAGTGTGTAGTGCCCAGAAGTTCTGGGTGTGACAGTCTATTCTTTTCTATTAAGAGGACTCACAATCCCTACATGTAGCCAGGCACTGAGTGCAAAGAGGATGGATTATGTGCCTCGATGAATTTGGGGCATCATGTGAATTAAACGAGAGTATCATTTATCGTTCCATTCAAAAGTAGTGTGCAGTTCTGGGCTGGGGGGTTTTCTATTAACACAGTAGATTTCATAGTTTGGTCCAAATTGTACCGATCATTTGATTCCTCTCCTTTATTGTGCTGCAAATCACTCAGAATACATAGGACACTGTATAATATGCTGACGTTCACACTTAAGTCATATTTGTCTAAAGCATTCCCACAACATCAGAGACCATCAAAAAGCACAGGGCACCTCGACATGATGAGCATTAAACTGTAACCTCATTAAATGGCCTCAGTCATGGCGTTTGCCTGTGATGAGCAGAAAACACTCATGTAGGTGGAGGCTGTATAGCTATTACATAATAAACCTCAGGAAGTAAAATGTGTTTTAAGGGGCATTTTCTTGAGGCACAGCACATTTCTCTGTGAACTGAGAGTTTAGGAAAATATGACATCTTCTTCTGCTATCCAAGCCCCCTCTAACAACATTAAAAGCAAAAAAAAGTTGCATTTTGCAGGATATGGGGCCTATAAGTGGTTCAAGGCACAGCCATTTAGTTTGTCCTATAGACAGAAACACAACATCTCTGTGACTGATTAATCTGCAATATAGGAGAAACACTCCCCTTGGCTATGATGGGGGCTAATGTTTATTTGATATTGGGCAGCATGATTGCTGTGCTTCCAAAAGGTACCTGAATCAGGTGGAAAAGGGGAAGGACACTTGCACTGCACACCAAAACAATTTGCGGCAGGCATACAGTCGACCCATTAGCAGAAAAATGTTTGCTGAGTCACCATGTACATATCAAGTTATGAATATTATAAAACAAAAATAGGCAAATTAGTGGATGACTGATTAAGACAAACATTGATGGCTCATTTATTGCACTTTGTGACCTACAGATTGTTTATTTCTTGTATGAAATAAATATTTGAATGTAAATTATGTACATTGAATCAAATGTTATGGTTTTATGAGGGATTTGGTTCGTCTTAGAAGATTTTCAGGCTTCAGATTCAACCACAGCACATTTTAATTGGAAAAAAAACAGTTCTGTCATCAGTAAGCAGTAAGCCTGATGTTTTCAGCTCTACATTCATGCTTCTTTCATTCAGATCAGGTTCAAGCGTGTTTAACTCAGTTTACTGGCTCTCTTGTCTCCTTTGTGTCAAGCTCTGTCTCTTGCTGAGGAGAGCCGCACTTTGACTTTCCTTCTCCACACATCTCATCTCCTTGGCTTCCTCCTTACAAAAGGTTTATTAGTTTGCCCGGATGCTACACAATCAGATGTTACAGTAATTATTTCTGTGACTTAAATTTGATTCATACAGGATGACATCAAATGCATTGAAGCCCAGAGTGCATGATGGCACAGAAAGCAATGAGAGGCTGCATTTTTCATTTTTCAAGGTCCCACTGAATCATTAATGTCCTACGCTGACGCTCTGCATTGTAATTATGAGAGCCACTGATCCCTGCTTACAGTTTTTGCTCTGTTTGTATAAAAATCTGCTTTTATAGACAAATCAAAAGCTAAGGTTGTAACTGAACACGATCAAGGGGAAAAATCATATCAGAGATATTTCAGACTGCACATTTATTGGAGACAGAAACCGTGCCACACCTAATCACTCCGAGATGATTCATGCAGAGCGTCTCAGGCTTTGACAAGTGTTGGTTTTTGTTGATGCACCACTGAAACATAGAGCATCTGGTCGGTGCTTGGTTCGTCCCTCGGCTCGGTTCCTCCCTCAGCGAGTCCACACCACTCCGGGGACGGGAACAGATGTCCGAGCAATTTGAGGACCACTTTGAGAACACGCTCGGCTGTCAAGGCTCCGACTAACGGTGCCATGATTGGACGGAATCATAAGCTGGCCGACACGCTGCTGCGGATCAGAGAGGAGCTCTAATTAAAAAAAGAGGAAAACAAACAGGCCCCAAAATCATCCATCAGTGTGACAAATTGGGTAGAGGGATGGGTGAGGGGAAGAGGTGGAGAGAGAACGTGAGGGGAAGAGTTCAAGATGCATGGGGAATGACACGGCTGGTTCAGAGAGATAGATAGATAGATAGATAGATAGATAGATAGATACATAGATACATAGATAGGTAGATAGATGGTTGTCCCTGGTCCTCACATACTTAAATGCATTTAGCCACAATAATCTCCCAGTTTCGCAATTTCACCTTGTAAATATGTGATTTCCTGAGCATCAGTTGTATATTCAGTTGTTTAAGTTTTGGAAATTTTGGAGATAGTCTGTCTCCAACACATCACAATATTTAGGGCAGGATATGAGAAAGTAGAGCTCAGTCTCTACCTGTTGGCTGTCACAGTGGGGCCAGAGTCTGTCCCTCTCTGGGGGCCAGCTCTTTTTGTGATGACCCATTTTTATAGTTAATCTTTAGTCAATGAGTCTGGACCTTGTCAGGACTTTTCTCAGTGAAGGATCTTACTGAGCTCAGGTAGTCTGCAAATTTATATTCTCTGTTTAGGGCTAAATAACATTATAACTTGTTTTAGGTTTTTGTTTGCTTTTTCTAGTATTTTACATAAATTTCTTTTTGTTGACTGATGAATTGATTCGGTCTAATTGGTTAGGTGTTAAGGTCTTGAGTCTGATTTGGTTGTGTTGGGTGGTTGCTGAGGTTTTTGATCTCTTTAGGCAGAATTACGTGATTCTGATGAAGCCTTTGGACCAGCAGGTTGAGGGGACTGGCCTCAGTTTGTGGCACCTTGTGACGGTTGGACTGGGGTCACTAGTTTTTAAATTTTGGTACAATTTAAGAGCTCTTTTTTGAATCTGGCATATGAGGGGACATTGACTGAGTTCCACTCTACATGCATTGCTTGGTGTTTTTCTTTTTACATGTAAGAGGGTCTTACAGAACTTGGTTAAAATTATTTTCTCCCATTCGTCAAAGGCCTGATTGAATTTTGGTGCCAATATGTCCCTGCCATACAGAAGAACTTAGCATTTAGATTATTAATGGAATGACAAGTTTTATATTTTGTATTTACATAAAAAATCCCATTTTGCTTTAGCTCTCATGACCCCATTTATTATAGTTTCTTTAGTATATTTTTTTCTTTATTTATAAATCAGGTTTAGTTTGAAAAGACCCCTAAATCAAAAGAGCAAATACGTGCCAGAGGTGGGCAGAGCTGAGCAGCATGACACAGCACAGTTAAAAGGGAATCTAGAGGGGCTTCACCTTGTGTTGAAGATGTTAAGAAAACTGTCATCCATCATAAACTTTATTTGTAACCTGTTCTAGATCAGTTTGATGGGGGGGGAAAATGAGAAACTTGAGATTAAACTGACTTATTTCTTTTGATGAAAGTAACATGAGAGATTGAAGGAGACCCCAAATGAAAAAAGTAACTTGCAGGGGTTCAGTCCTTCCCTACTGAGAGCACACAACATTAGATTTTTACGTCCTTTGCAAAGGAGGAAATGTTTATACTGGTGTTTGTCCATGCATCTATTCGTTTGTTTGTTTGTTTGTTTGTTTGTCTGTGAGCGGGATAACTAAAAAAGTTCTTAACAGACTTGATTACATTTCCAGGGAATGTTTTTTATGGCAGAAGGAGAACGTGATTTGAATCTGCTGATGTACAGATGAACTAATTTAATAATTTGAACTGATTTAACGTCAGTTGGGCAACGCTGATGTTTGTCACTTTGGGAAATTGCACATGCTTAAAGATTTCTAATGTTTGATCCTACACACTTGTGAACACCCTCCATAGTTGCCCTCTGCTTACCTCAGTTACACCTGCATCTGTCTCTGTTGGCAAACTTTGGGGCCTGCCCACACATCAACTCTGTCGGCTCCAGCTGCTTCATCCTCAGGACTGGACTCCTATTGTCCGACCTGGGCCGCCCCTCTGGGGACAGCAATATTTCTCCCTCTAAGCGATGTATGGTGTCGGAAAACTTAGACCAGCTGCAGCTGCATGTTGTGAAATATCATATATGTCTGCAATATATGGAGTTCACTGAGTGACATCACAATGTGTTGGACAGGGTTAAGCAGAACCAAGCTACGTTAGGCCAAAGTTCCCTTAAGTTGCACAATATTACATCTACGTTTGTGAACATTTAAAATCTGTCTACGGTTAGTCAGGGGCCGTGGGGAAACATCATACTCCACCAATACAACGTTTCTCCCCACTTTAGATACTTCAACATGTGTTGAACACAACAAAAGTGACCCAATGAATGTACTTTTACCAAAATTCTGATAATTCCTCAATGTTGGTCAATCTGTATATTGATGTGTGCCCCTTAACTTCGTGAAATAGGGCAGTTTTCCAATCTGAGCACTTGTAGTTATTTATGTTGTTTACAAAAAAATCTTTATACCTGTGATCTTTATTTCCCACCCAAAATATAAAGTTTGTTGTTACCAGAAATTCAGTCTTAAATGTGAATAAATACATGAAGATACTGAGCAGAAAGCATGTTTGACAACAGAATTACAATAGACAGTTTATTCCTGTAGAATGAGTGGGCTTCAGAGCAGTGGAAGTGGACAAATCAGATACTAATGAGATATTTTCTGAGTTATCCCTGGCTCATCATCTAGTGGGAAGATTTAAAAGAAAAAAATTTTGATAAGGGGAAGTTGCTGGTTGGATACCTGAGTAAATCAGGGTCTTTCTGTGTGGACTGGATTAACTTGTTGCTCTAGATTGCCTGTAGGTGTGAATGTGAGCATTAATGGCTGGCTGTCTCTCTATGTGGCCCTGCGATCGGCTGGCGACAGGTTCAGAGTGTACCCCGCCTCTTGTCTGTTGGGAAAGGCTCCAGCCCCCTTCAACCCTGAAGGGGATAAGCAGTGTAGATAATGGGTGGAAGGATTTTGGGGGGTCTGAGATTGAATTTGGGTTGCTTTAGCTCCTCTAAAAAGGGAATAAAAATGTCTACGCTAAATGATTTTATCACTATTTCCAACTAGTAATGAAAAAATGTATAATGTGTCATCATTTTGAGTATCCCAGCACTCACCCTTAAAGTGGATGAGAAAGTTGGAGTGAGACTGTTTAAAAAAAGAGCCAAAATGATGAAGAAAAATTATCATACAGAGAAACATGAGTTTTCAAATAAGTGTAAGACAATGACGTTGATATTTCCTACTTGACTAATGTTATACAATTATGCAGACTCATTACAAAAGCAAGGGCACCAGTTGAGTGTCAGGGAGACTGAAGAAAAAGGAAAGCAAAGCAGAGAGGGTCAAATGAGTAAAATATTCAGTGTGTCTCTCTTCTTCAAATGACAGAGAGGAAAAGGCTTCACAAATGTGCTCCATCCTCCTCCTCCTCCTCCTCCTATAATCCTCTTCATCCTTTACGCCTCACTCTTTCTCTCCTCCTCTTCGTCTCCTCTTCTTCTCTCCAGACTCATCCAGCAGATTGGACACATTTTTATTCACCCTCTCCATCTCTTCCTTTTCAGTCTCTCTCTCTCTCTCTCTCCCTCTCTCAGAAATAAACCCACGGCGTCTCTGGGGCAATTTATTCAGCAGAAAAATCGCGGATCCAGCTGAGGGAGGCTGTGGATTTTTTTGGGGGGAAAGAGGAAAGAAAAAGAAGGTGCATGGCTGAGAGAGCACGGAGCGGTCCGCAGACTAATTGCCACCATAATAAGCAAAGCGCACAAGTTGGCCAGCGCGTCAGGCACGTTTCCTCTCTCTCCGTGTATTAGCATGTAGCCAGTGCCGCAGCGGGGAGATAATCGGGCGGAGGGAGCAGTTACAGAGAGGGAGAGAGAAAGGAGGGCTGGCAGCACATGATCACACAAGGCTATCCAGCCACACATCCACCGGAGCGTTCGTAATCGCGCTGGCGACAACATATGGGAATACAACACGGCGAGGTTGTGGTCACACCTGCGCGTAAAGGACACTGGAGGAAGGAAAAGAGGGCGGCCAAATCTGCCGGACTTTGCATCCAAAAGCACAGAGAGGAGAGGAGAGAGGAGAAAGAAAGAGAGCGTGGAGGAGGCAGCAGCAGCACCCGGTAGGTGAGCTTTGATTGATGTGCGCGGACTGACAATATGCTCCTCATCATCTCATCCTGCAAAGAATAACCGCGCAAATGCACCTTTTTAGGGGCTTTTATGACGCACAACAAGTAGTCCGTTTGTTTGGAAGATTTTGCGAATGTGTACGGGTGCAGGAGAGAAAAGAGGTCTGTCTGTCTGGGAAACAACGCATGCCTCTTTGTAAAAATCAGTTAAATAGAGAGTGATGGTCCGGCCACGTTTAGAGGCGGTAAATTCTGGTTCTGAGGCCCAGTGTGGATTAAAATGCAAACAAAGGAGGGAAAGCTGAATGATAGAGGGTTAAAGCAGAGATGGAGAAAGAGTTAATGGGGAGAAAAATCCACAAAACTGGACATTCATGCAAGAAAAAAGTATGTTCTGTAGCTTAAAGTTAAGTTAAGGGCTGTAATGTTATTGCAGAAAATATACTCATGGTGTATTGATTGATTGATGAATAGAAATGATAGCTGGTTTTGCAGCATCTGCATCATGTGCATCCATTTAAATCAACACTTATACATTCTGAACATTTGAAAAAAGCTATAATTTCGACGTTCTTCCAGAGCGAACAGACCTCCACCATGGCATCTTCAACATGGCAAATCATTGTCAAAATGTGTGAACTGCCCTGTCTCACACTGTCAATGGATCCTTTAAATATCCCTGAATCCACACAAGGATTCAGATCACCACCAAAATCTAATCACTTCTATCTTGTGCCATAACCAGCTCTCCCTGAAAATGTCATCCCAATCAGATGTGAAGTTATTATTGCCTTATTAGTGAAGATGTGGAAAACTGCCATATTTCAAAATGGTAACAAGTCCTTTAACAAAATACCTGGATCTACATTCAGGTTACAATCCCCACCAAAATCGAATCACTTCTCCCTCGTGTCATGACCAATATTCCCTAAAAATTTCATCAAAACCTGTTCATAGCTCTTTGAGTTATCTTGCTTAAAGTCAAACAGATTCAGACAAATGCCAGCAAAAAACATAACCTCCTTGGTGCTGGTAATATGGAGAAATGATGAAAATTTGAAAATATATTGCCTTAATATTAAGAGAAAATGAATTGTTACAAATATGATTTTTTACATAGTGTTGATGCACTCTGCCACAAAATAACAACCTACACTTCTCCACACGATAATAGTAGGGATACACAGATGCATCTCGATGACATATCAGTCCTTTTTATAAACATCAGCCATTGCAAATATCAGCAGGACGGTCAGATATCAGCTTCATATAGTAATTTTTGGGTAATTTTACACTGGCATCAAGCAGAGTTAACTTATGATTCAGAGAGAGGAAGTTTCTACTGGAACATTACACCATATGACTGTTTCAAAATACATCTGATTTGGCCAAATAATTATTTTAAGCATTAGTATCAGCATCAGCTCTCATTTTCAAACTGAGTTCAATAATGAATAAAATTAGATAAAACAAATGCAACAAAGCATACAACATAACGTGACCTAAAAACCACGACATATAATTAAACAGGAATGCACAATATATGATTTTTTCCTATGCTAATATTTCTAAACCTATGTTTGCCAATACCAAAATATGAAAGTGTTGAAAAGTTTTTTTTTTGTTTTAAGTTTTACAATATACGCAAAATACATTTTCAACGGTCACACCAAACTTTATTTGCCCTCTTAAAGGCCACAAGCATCCATCCTATCTTAACCGCTTATCCCTTTTGGGGCAGCAGGGGGTGGAGCCTATCCCAGCCGCCAGTGGGGGATAGGTGAGGTACACCCTAGACGGGTCACCAGCTGATCACAGGGCACATAGAGAGACAGACAACCAGATTCACCAATTAACTAACAAGTCAGAGTGCCCAGAGAGACCTCACACATGCAAACTCCACACAGAAAGGCCCTGACCAAAACTTAAGTCGGAAAACGCCCTCAGTATCAGCTGTTTCTTTTGTTGCTGTGCTTACAATTCTCTCAGTTGAAAACAGTTCAACTTTTTGAACAGTGTTACGCTCATCATTACCACTTTTCCTGTACTTAACAAAAACAAGGAGG
The DNA here is from genome assembly GCA_037902135.1 of Cetoscarus ocellatus. Classification (NCBI taxonomy): domain Eukaryota; kingdom Metazoa; phylum Chordata; class Actinopteri; order Labriformes; family Labridae; genus Cetoscarus; species Cetoscarus ocellatus. Next base: position 1,361,440 of record JBAMNC010000142.1, read on the forward strand.
AGAGGGACTTTGATGTCTGTTTTTTGATCAACAATGGCGGAGGAGAAACTGGTCTCTCCTGTATTTTTGAGGGGTCTATTTCTTGATCATCAGCTGCCATTAGTGGTAGGATGTGATTCCTTGATGTTGTTTTCATGTTTTTTAGGTGACATTGAAATGAGTAAAGGAAATTATGAAGCTCACTGAGCAGTTTTAGTCAGATAGTACTTATATGGACTGAAGTCAGTTTTTGTCAGCTAACAACAATAAATGCTGGCAAGAAGCCCTGACTGAGGTTTAGAGTGTGGCAGATGTGGACACGGGCCCTCATAAAGAATAATTTGAAACAAACTAAACAGACTTAATGCTGATACAGAAAAGCTGTGATACTGACAGTAATTATCAGCAGAAATCTTTTCTGACACAGATAGCTAACTTTTGAAGTAGCTATCTCCTGATTACAATATCATATCAGGGTTGTGCATATTTGATTTTTATGTTTGGAGGAGGTGGACAAGTTGGCATATTGAAAAATGAAAATGTGTTTTTTGACAGTTTTAACAGATTAACTAAACAAACAATTACACACAGGAATGTTGTCACCTCTGCTTCACACTGAGGAGGTGAAAAATGTTGGCAGAGGCAAAGTGTAGAGAGAAGACGTTAAAAAATCAAATTTTTTTGTGAATCAGATGTCTCCTTGTTTTGTTTCTCTTTTCACATGGCCTCCAAAACTGAAGTGTGTTACCAGAGAAAGGCAGAACTCCTGATAACACAGAAATAAATTGATACTTCAGCACTCTCAGTTACATCCTCTCGAAGTCTACAAGGTTTCTGAATGAGTGCAGAATTGTGAACAAGGTTTGCAGTAAAACTAGGGCGTTGCCACTGAACACTAATGAATTCTTTTTACTTCTTTGTTTCAAAGATCTTTTCATGACTGGCAGAAACCAGCAATGGTCTTAAGTATAGACTAATAATTTGTCAACAACAGTGATGTTCAGTGTCTGTGTGATTTAAAGCAAGGGTGGAATTACATCAACATACTGAAACATTTGTCTGAATATAAGGAGTGCCACATGTTTGATGTTGCTGACACAGGAATCCTGTGAGGATGTACTTAGCAGTCCTGCTCATCCATTCCCACCCCCAAGCTTACCAGGTTTTAAGGTCTTTTACAATATAAGACACATCTGGAAATGTCTGGTGTGAAAGCATTATTGTAACATACAAAAGGACCGCTGCTGGGAAAAGAAATATTTGGTCAAAAGAGTTTGTCAGGGATAAAAAAATGTCTTCATTTTCTCACTTTTGAAAAACAATGTTTGAATTGTAATTGACACAGCCTTTGGCACTAACTTTAACAAACAGACTTCAAAAGTCTTTTTATGAGAGGTAAGAGTGTGAAATAAGGAAATAAAAGCTAAATCCTAGTGTTGCTGATGTTGATGTCAAAGTCCATTAACAGAGGTTTAATTCATTTATTGCTTGGCATTCGTTTTTGCTTTCATGATAATTAGAAGGAGGAGACTTACATTTTTATTGCAGGATGGTCTCTTCTTTACACCTGTAAAACCTTTGAAAGAAGCACTGAACCAGCATCACTTTATTCCCATTGCATACGAAGAATGCAAAAACGAGGGGGTGTTTTAGGTACCACTCAGAGCCAGATCCACTCAGCCTGTTGGACTGTCTTGTTCTTTAAACTCAAGAACTTCTCTGAATTGATGGTGGATTTTGTAACGAACACGGACATGTGCATTAAGCTCACGCATAAAGATTTTTAAAATGTTAACAGATTTTGAACCAGTGAGAGGGCGCACACATGAGCAAAGCTAATGACAGATTAATCGATTTTGTTCTTGTAGTGTTTGGTGTGCCACAAAGAGAGACGAAGCACACCACACACCAATTTGTTCACAGAGATAATTCACCAACTCTAGCGCCACTACTCTCGCAGCATGAATTCTATTAATTTATACAATCATGGCAGACAATGTTGACAAGAATTGCTAAGCTACACATGTCTAGCGATTAGGTTGTATGGCATCCTTGGTGGGTGTCATTCCTGTCCAGCTCCTCCCTTGTTGGCCTGTCTTATATCATTCACAGGCTAAGTTGTATACACACTTGTGTTTTGACACAAATCAACAACTTGGTCCTCTGTTTCTGATGTCTGTCTAGCTTCATACTTCACCTTTAGTCCCGTTACCATGGCTATGTTTGCTTCCTGCTCCAGCCAGCTTGCTCCCTGATTGGCTTTGATCCGGGACAGAAGAATTTCAGGTCGTAAATATTAAACATGTTTGATATGTACAATCTCAAGTCAGGGTAGCTCTGATCCTCTTCCGAGTGGATAAAGTGAAGCCTAAAACACCTCACACCACAGGCTAATCAGGTAAGTTAATCTTTAGGTGCTCCAGAGGCTATTTAGGCCTTTGCAGACTTTGGTTGGAAGCGGGGATCTGAAATGAAATGTAGGCCAAAAATTGTGTACCCTGCTTTACTTGATCATGTCACACTAAGAGAAATAGTCTTTTTATGAGAATATGAAATCGTTGGTAAAATAGTTGGAATTTCATGGGGACGACAATGAAGTTAGCAAACAGTGGTGTTGTTCCCAGTAGCCAAACATCAGCTTTTCACATAAGCTGATTGCAGTGACACAGCAAAAATGACGAAGGTAGTTTTAGTATTATGTTGAAGAACAAAACAAGCTGGTGTTATAAAATTACAGTTTTCTTAAAACAAAACAGCATCATTGCTGGGCAAACACCTTGGGCTCTAATTTCCTGGCGCAACTCAGGGTGGGGCAGCCTGGCGCACCCCGCACAGTGGTAATTTTGTCCGGCGCACCGCCGTGCGCAGCCAATTTGGCAGTTTGGTAGACCGGCTGCGCCGAGATGGGTGTGACAGCGCACCAGGGGGAGGTGTCGAAAGATTCAGCTTGGCACAGTGACAATTTCGTGCCAAAAAAACGCACGGAAGGTGCGCTGAAAGCTCGCCAGCTCCAACCTGGTCTATTCTTGGAGCAGGAGAGGCGCACTCCGGGCAGTGGTAATTTGGCTGACAGGCGCACAGTGCGCACACGTCACCAAAACCTCACAGTCAGGTGTCCAGAGTGTCAGGCACATTTCAATGCAATAAACAATCACAGCAACCACTATTTAATGTAACCGTCTGAACCAGCACATACATTTGTATCTATATTAATTGTCCTGTCACATCTGATGTCAGATCAGAGATGTTTGTCATAACTAACGAGTTCACATCTCTCAGCCAACCACAAACAGCCACATCATCCGATACAGAGTATCAGACTTCTGTCATCTCATGAAATTCAAAAGAAAATAAAAAAGAGAGAGACGCTCGCTGAATAAATGTAGGTCACTCAGTGTCTTCAGGTTTTACCTGTGATTGCCCATATTTCTCTGTTTTAATCTTTATTCTTAACGTGATCCAAAAAGATGGAGTACATTATTGCAAGGAGGATGAGGAGGAGGTATATTTTCACCTAAGGCGCTGCTATTTAGCGATGACAGACCAGGAATGCAGGTGGATCACAAGCATGTTGAATGGATTAGCCTGTTGCTGTGTTTAAATGTAATTATCACTTAATTTTGTACTCCTCTTTATGAGACAGGAACAGATTACATCTGTCCCATGAGGTGGTCCACATGGTGACACGCATCATGGCCTCTGATGCACGGCCCGGTGGCCACTGCCCTCTCCCAGTTGCTGCAAAAGTGACAGCGGCTCCGCCTCCTCTCCTCCCTCTCTGCTACTTGCACTGGTAGGAGGGACGGAGGTGTGGGTGCGCCTCCCTGCGCCAGACTGCACCGTGCACGAAACTTGCAAAATGCCCTGGACACACCCCGTTGGCGCGGCACAGGTGCGGCGCAGGGCAGGTGCGCCCCGCCTGCACCTGGTCTACGAAATTACAGCCCCTTGACTCAATCTTTTCATGATTTTTGTTTTTTTTCTTTGCTTTCTGTTTTTTTCCTGCTAAAACAGAGTATTGGCCACACTCCATAGCTATGAGTTGGTTTTATGAACTTTGAACCAATGAAATGAAGCCTACCAAAACCAATTACCAATTAAAATCAGTAAAATCATTGCAATACAGTTAAAGATAGTATTTAACCATTAAAAAAAAAACAACAAAAAAACAAACAAACAAAAAAATATATATTTTATTCTCATTTTCTAAAAAGCAGTGATTCTTGGACATTTTTGTTAGTAATTGGTCTGATGGTTCATTACATTTGGATTGAAAACCCTTTTCGATAATTGTTAGTCTCAGTTATCTGTTTTTTTTATGATCATGGGAACCCAAAATTATAATTAGATGGAAACTCAATTAACTGCCCAGCATTAGTAGATGATTCTGACACATTTGCACTTTAAATGTACATAAAATGAGTCAAATTCTCCAGTTTTAACAATTACAAGTGGAATAAAAATCAGTCCAAACAATCAAGAACCAGCCTCAAACCTCCCTGTTTGTTATTCCAAGGATGTCAAAGTTGGTTAGGTGAGTCTTAACCAGAAACCCCCCACTCCCCCTGCTTCTCACCCGCCAGGTTCTCATTGACTTATCTGACTCTGGGAGCAATTTACTGCATACATCACTCCTGCAGCAGCCGCCTCCCCACCATGCGTGCCCATTAAATTGTCATTTAGTTGGTGAAACAGTTGGATGTAATTTAACTGAAATCAAAACTACATGAAGCAAACCCAAACATGTGAAATGTGCATCAACATTGTGCATCAGAGGATCATTCAGGGAAGCATTTGTGCACTCGCTGAGGTGAATATAAAGTGGATAAAAATGCTGGCAGAAAGCAAAATGAGCGAATTTTTTTATGCTTTTTTTTTTTTTTTGCAGAATCTTGTTTGTGACTCGAGTTGGAGAAAGGAACCTCTTTCATCCTTGCACCTTTTTCATGATAACAGCAGCTCTTTCAAACTAAATTTCAAACTGTGGGCTATGAAGGGCTTTTTCGAAGGCTAGGATCCAGCTCCAGTCCCCATGCTGCTCATTAAATAGTCCCGTGTGTCGAGGATGAAGGTGCGAGGAATCACTGGCTAGAGCCCACAGAGGGGCACTGAAACAAAATAGGGTGATGAGGACTTGAATGAAAAAAAAAAAAAGCCAACTGCGGAGGCTGGGGATGTGCCTGCCTGCCTGTCGCAATATAACTCGATCTAACCTGAGCACATGGCAAGCGGGCGAGAGACAAACAGATGGCATCTCCAAAGGATCTCATCTCGTGAAAGCGGGAAAGAGAGGTATTCTTGGACGGACTTCCCTGTGACTGGCTGGCAGTGAGGCCCACGTCTGCCAGTAATGATGGCAGCCGCGGTGAATGGGCTTGTGTGACTTGTACCTTTAAAAAAAGAGAGAAAATAGTGCCTGTGGTGCGTCCGTAAGTGTGGTGCTGATGCTGCAGAGTGAGGCTGGATTGATTTGCATGGCTTCATCGTACATCAATGAATATGCAGGCGGCTCGGATTTAAAAATTGGATGACCAGCTCATGCCAAACAATGCATGCAGCCTCCTCCTCTCATTAACATGCTTATTGAATAGTGCAGCTTTGTTTGGAGATAAAGCAGCCACATTATACTGCACTGAAAGGTGGTTATAGTAGGACATGGGCCTTTGTTTGGCTTTTAGAGTCGAATTTTAATTTGACTTAGTTATGCAAGACTCAGATTAGAAAATTAGTGTTCTTATTTATTTAGAGAGAGCAGTACTTTAATCATTGTATTTGTTTATGCTGCTTCCCAGGTCTCATAGCTTGAGTGTTCTTACAAATGTTTTTTTTCCGTATTCACTTGATCAATTGCTCAATTTTTTTTCGCATATGCATCTCACAACAGGAGGCCAATGCTGTCTCATGAGAGGGCGAGGGATGTGACGTAAGGAACAATGTAGCAGTGGCTGATATAGCAACAGTTTGGGCCTTATACATTACCATTTTATAAGGTACACCTGTTCAATAGTACACGCTAACACAATAAGTGTATCAGACAATCACCTGGCAGCAACTTAATACTTCTAGTCATGTAGACATGGACAAGAGTACACAAACTATTTATTAAAATGGGGAATAAGGTGAAATGAATTAAATTCAATGGGGCTTGGTTGTTGGTGCCAGATGGGCTGGTCTGAGTCTTTCAGAAACTGCAGATCTACTAGGATCTAATAGAAAGGTATGAACAAAAGAAAATATGAGTGAGCAGCAATTATCTGGGCAAAAATGCCTTGTTGATGCCAGGGGTTAGAGGAGAATGGTAAAAGTGGTTCAAAATGATAGAAAAGCAACAGATACTGAAATAACCAATTAGTACGACCAAGTCAGGCTAGAATTCTCAGAAGCACACCAAATTTGGACAATATGAATGTTTCCTGGTCTTATAAGTCTTAATTTCTACAGCTAAATTTCGATGGTGGGGTCAGAATTTGGCAAAACATGAAAGCATGGAACTGCACTGCACTGCACTGCAGCTCAAATCATCCCAAACTAGTTTCTTGGACAAGACAATGAGTTCACAGTATTCCAGTGGCCTTCACAGACACCAGACACCATCTCAATCTGAAATACCACCTATGAAATAAGGTGGAACAGAAGATTCACATCAGGGATGTGCAGCAGACTAATCTGCAGCATAAGCATAAGACTCATAAACAGAGACAATATTTAGGGAAATGCAATGCATGAAGTTTAATGATTCACAAAACTGTGAATACAAGTGTGAACTGAACCATGTATATGCCAAATAAAAAGGTTTACTGTTTTATCCAGCATTGCCGCAGCTGTAGCATTATGGTAACGGAGCACATAAGAGCAGACTGGTAAGTGAAAGACATGATCTTGTTTTGTCTCGTGTTCCCAGAGATTGTGTCTGTTTCATGTTAGTTGCACACTATTGAATTCAGATTATATTTGTTCTTGCGCATGGGCAAATGACTGCAGCAGCAGAAGCACACAGATGACAGCATACAAGGCCACCAGTAACATTAAAATCAATATTCTGGGTCACATGTGGCTCCCAGAATATATGTCATCACCTGCTTTTACCAGCTGTGAACCTGAAATGGAAACAGGATCCCTTTTGGATCATGCTTTGGATTACTATGACCTAGATGACTAAACCTGGGGTCAGACCACACAACTGAAGTATGATTATAGGCTGACCTGTCAGTTGTAGAGTTTCAGAACCTGTCAGTCCTCAAAAATCATTCATTTCATCTTGTGGAGTGGGTCATAGTGAATGAAGAGCTGCTCTGGGTTGCCTTGTTACAGAGCATATTGGATTGTGTCCTGCTCTCTACAATTTGTTCCATCATGTCAGAGATGCTGTCCAATGAGAGCACAGAGCACACATGACAGTCACAGTAAACAATCGGAACAGCAAAGCAAAAGGAGGATGAAATTGTTGTTGAGGGTAAAAATGAGACACAGGAAAAGTTTGTCCAGCTCTGAAAACAACATCCCGGCATTTTTAGTTTGTTGTACACAGACGACTACGACAGGGTGAAAAAAAGGAGTATGGGGATGTGTACATTGGTTTCAGGGGGACAGTTCAGTTTGTCTTTTTAGTCCAATGTAAAATAGAAAAACCAGCTCCAAATGCATATTTAAAGATTTCCCTCATTTAGCCTTTATAATATATCAAACAGGCAGTCTGCACATGCTCAGTAGGAATTTCTCTCTGAAACTAAGCAAGATGATTTCACCGTAGCAGATTTAAATTTAAGTAATGTGTAAAGAAAGGCTTTAAATGCTTTATGATAATGCCTGAAGCTAAGATATTTGTGAGGTAAAACAAGGATCAATAACAGGAGGTTGATGTCGATACTGATGTTACAAATAATAATTTAAGCTGATACTGATTTTTTTCCCTCTTTTGGTGTAAATTTCACACACTGTCTCCTGTTTGATCATTAAAACAGAGCAGGTTTGTCCTATACAGGTCATGTTACTGCCGTATAGAAAGAGTCTTCTTCTAATCAGCAGTGTGGTTTGCCAGACACCTGCATTAGACTAGCATGACACAATAGATAAAACATCTTAAACTGTTATCCATTCAGCCCACATTAACTTGCCAATGGCTGATGTTTGTTAAAAGGGATGATATCTGCCTGTTACTATGTTGAACCAATGCCGATATGCACCCCTAGTCAAAATTGCCCCTTGTCTCTTCTATCTATGAACTATCTTTGATATTTGGTTGTCTTACAGCCTGCTGGATATAAATTATTAAACCAGAAAAGAGAAAAACCAAGCAGAAAATAAAAACAAAAGCTTAACATAGGCTTTTATGATGACTTGAAGTCATGAAAAGGAAAAAATTCAACTTGTTTCCGTCAGAAACAGACCACAGACTAGCTTTGTCAACAAGAATGTGACATTAAGAGGCTTAAGCACATTGAATTCACACTTGAAGTCGGAGCCCTTTACCTCTGTACATCCAGGCAGAGTGATTTAATTGTTCGGCTGAGCTTCACTGATCTCTTCAACTTTCTCTGCTGGATCATCCATGGGCTTTGTAAAAACAGTGCAAATGAGCTGAGGGAGAGATATTAAGCTGTATATAGGGTACCTTACCTGTACCATAAATGCATTGTTAGTGCCTAACTTTTTTCTTTGTGTGTTTTGTTTGGCTTCTTCTTTTTGCTTGTTTGAGCAGGTAACATACACTGAGACAGCCTCCTCTCAGGGTTATGTATACCATCGACTTAAACTGTGATAATATTATACATAAATCTCTGGTCATCTTTTCTCTCCTCCCAGACATTTTGCTCGAGTTTCTGCATGCATTGAACAGAAACGGTTGAACCATGACGGCTCAGGGCAAATTCTAGACCCCATTACAGAGAAATAGCAACCTTATGTTACTGCTGGTAGCATTATCTTCAAGCTAGTGCATCATTCAGCATAATGTTTAGAAAGAAAGTGCAATATGGAACAGTAAATACAATGTGTTTGTTGCTGTCTTTGGCATCACTCTTTCTATATTAATGTTATTAAGTTGGTTGTAGTGTTGGTTACAGGTGTATGTAGTCTGTCATGCCTGTAGGTCACATCATTGTGATATATCAATGCCTCTATGATCGTCTGTATGACACAGTGACAACAACAACATAACATGCAAAATACATCTGTCATTTGACCTCAGCAGAAGAACCCACAAAGAAATCTTTTGTTTTAAAGGAGACATGAAATAAAAAAGTATTTGGTTCTACTAGAAATGATTGATAAACTCTGCTTTAAATAAATTCAGAAAATTTGGATGTGCATTCTGCCTTTGATTTTCTTCAAATCAAAGCTTCATTTGCCTCTTTTAGAGCTACAGGCATGACTGTAAAAACCTGCTGACAGACACTGAGCCCTGCAGTAGGCCTGTGCTAAAGAATGGAGCGGAGCAGGAATGAGTCCAAAAGTGCAGGAGTGAGATAGCAGTATAGCACATCCAGTTTCAAAGTCTGCAATTTCAGAAACTCATTATGCACAAATATCTAAAATTAGGTTGGTAATAAAGACGTGCCTTAAAGACTTAAATGCATCTTTTGCAACATAAAATGCATCTGATGTTGTTTGAGTTTTAAAGCATCGTAATGTTTTCCAAAGGAAGATTGCTAATGATCTGCTACTGGCCACAATTCTGATTGATTTTTGATTAAAAAGAATTCATACACCAAAGCCACAGAAATGGGCACCATATTTATCAGGTCATTAGACCAAGAGGAAATTCTCAAACAAGAGGTTACAACATGACGTTATATGTTGTAAGACTGGTAGCTGCTTCTATGACAAACCCCCACATTGTAGTGTCATAGTGGCCTAATCGTAGCTTTTGACCTTCAATGATTTTGGTTCGGTCTAAAAACATGTCAAACTTTGGTTTGATCGTGAAGATAATCACATTGAACAAAATGTGCAAGATTCATACATTTTTGTAAGCCGCACTCCTAATTATTAGCAATGATCCCTGACCTCAGTGAAAAATCCTGTTGGCTTTAGTTAAGGGATGCTAACTTCCTGGTGAGCCTAAAAACAAACTTTATCCCTGCACCACTCTATAGACAGTGATGTTACAATGAAAGTGCCCGCATTGTCACAAATCTAAATTAGACATCACTGTTTTGTTGTGTTCAGGCACCCACTAAGTGATCTACTTTTCTCTTTTGTAATATTCCTCCCTTTTATCTACTTGGTGACTCTGAAACACTGTTTTCTAGGAATGTTGATTGTCCCTATTGTATGCCTGGTGCAAAATGTGTTCACGTGCAGCACACGCGTCTTTCCTATTCTCCATTTGACTCTGTTGTCATTTTAGCACATGCAGTGTTCAAATAACAAATTAACATGTCAATGAACTTTGTTTTCCTCAAAATGAGAATGTGGTCAGGCGCAAAGCTAGTCTGTTCCTATCATTAGGATGAACAGGACGACTCGACCTAAAGTAACTACAAGCTGATCTGAAGTCTAAAGTCTTTGATGATTTACGATATTGATCAAATGCCGCCGGTAATTAGTTTTTCTTTAAAGTTGTATTTGTTTGTAAAGATTATCATGATGAACACAATGTTTAAGTTTCTTGATTTTTTTTTTTATCATAACAGAGTTTATTATCAGCCACTAGAAAAATCCTATAGCCTTTTTGTTGAGGGAACCAGCTCAATGCTAATTTCCGTGTTTTTCTACAAAAATACATCATCCCTGCACCTCTATCATCTATTGATAATGAATTTATTGTTACACACTCCTTGCTTTTGATGGAACTGATTCAGATTTCACAGAATTTCTGCATCCCCAAATGCTGTGACAGCAGTCGAGGAATACATTTGGCAATATTACCCACGGTCCAATTCACAAAAAAAAGGTTGCAGCAGAACCCAAACTTCATGATGCAGCACACATTTCAATTTTAAATTACTTCAAAAACCTCTGAAGACCTGAAATTTAAGGGTCTTATGTTGAAGGATGCTTTAAACTTGGTCTTGCTGTTTTTGTTGTTGCAAAAATAAAAGGACAAAAATTGGCGGGATCTCTGTAAAAGACAAATGTACACAATTAATGTGCATCATGATATCTATCTCATTGTGGCCTAAGTATTAGGACATGCATTGTATCATAAGGTGGCAGGAAATACCCAGCCCTACCCTGCAGTGCACAATATTAAGATGTCCCCCCTTATGGCTCATTTTCACATTTTGTCAATGTGCAAAGCTCACGGACAAAAAGGTGGACTGAATTTGACACATCTGCAAATACCAATAATTTACTTTCCAAACTAGTGTCTGCTGCCATCAATATTATACTCATTAAATTTGTGCATCCCTAATTACTATCAAATCCCTCTGTGTTTGCTTTGGCCTTTTATACTGTCTTTTAAAGTCTGCATGATGTCTGAATCTACATCCTGTCCCCCCTTTTTCTAATACATTTTGGATGTTGCAGAGTGTTTACCCTCGTTGGCTTCCATCCTTTTGTCTGTGCTGCAGCTGTGTAATAGGCATCATAACGTATAGGGAGCTACTTAATATTGCATTTTGCCAGTGGCTTTTTTTCAATAATGACCGGCCTGCTTGAGTGCACCGTGCCGTTCTTGGCAACCTGTAACAGATCAGAGCCACCTCTTGTTGTTGCTGCCAGTGATGAGCCAGTCTCTACTCACTGGAGCTGGTTTCAGCTGGCTGTGAATGAAAGGTAACACTCCTGACTGACGTCTGACTTATTGATGTTATTGACGTATGACTGATGTCCAGATCTTTTGTCCTAATTTCTCACAGATTAGTGCCAGCCTGTCAGATAACAGCAGGGTTAAGTTTGGTCAGAGTCAGGACAGAAATCAGCCTTTTATGCCTCTGTACTGGCAACTGCTGGGGTCATGGCACTATGGGCTCGATCTACTAAAGGTTTGCATGTCTAAAAACATGTATAAACTTGATAGCAAAGCTGATCTACTAATGAGTGCACTGAGGATTGCGTCAGTCAAATGAGCAGAAAAGCACCCATTTTGTGTGTTTGTATTCATGGATATGCAGAATACACGCAGATTATCAGAACGCACAAAATACTGGAAGGAGGAGATGCAAATGTAATCATTTAGCATCTGCAATGTGATTTATAAAACCTGGAACTGATTGTGGTTGGTATTTTTGCGTCTATATTTAGCACATTTGAAAGGCAGGTGCAAACTGGCACACCGTTACGCACAGATGGCCGACAGAGAGAGAGGATCTTCCGTGTATGTGTCAACATATTTGGACTTTTATAAACAGCATTAACTGAATATTTTCTATCATTTACTGAATTTTTTAAATGAATGACAGGAAGATTCGGAGGCTGTTTGTCATTATGAAGGACTGGGAAAAGAGAGATGATCCAGTGTGCCATCATACTCATGCAGATGCATGTAAAGTAAACGCTCTGTTTTGTGATCTTAATACATCATGGAGAAGGTCATTTAACCAATGTAAAAAAAGATCCTCTTCAGGTCAGTGCTGAGTGCTGTGGCCGCAGATTTTTCTACCACTGCAGCTTGTGCTTGCAATCACAATAAATAATTTATCCAGTTATAGGTTAGAAGTGTTCTTCGCCTAATTCTCTTATTATTTTCTCAGCTTAGATAAATGGATTGTGCAGATTTTCAGTTAAAAGACATTACAGATAAATACTCAGTCTGTGTGTGCGTAATTGTAAGAGTGCTCTTAATGAGAAGCTACTGGTGATGAAGCTGTGTAACTGTGTGAATGCTGTCATTTAGATCATGTTTAATTGGAATCAGAAAAGAAAAATGGAAAATGTCGGATACAAGTATGGCATGAGGGAAAGTTGACGACCTTGTCTGTCCAAATGACAGACAGCAACAAAGGTTACCGCAACCTCTGGTCAGCAATAAAAATGGTAGAGACATATCGTCCATCCAGCAATGCCAGTTTTGAATTGTGTGCTTTTCACAGGTGGCCTCCCAAGTCACGTTTCTTCAGGCAACGCTTAGATGTCTTTGCTGAAGTTCACCAGTGTGTTTATTTGCCTCAAACTCCATGGCTTCAAACTTCATTTTTCGCAAAATCCTCATTTAATAGGGCAGTCCACTCCACTTTTGTGCCTGTTATCAATTGTGCAGGCAGTCATAGTAGATCACCTGCAACACGTACACTGATGGCACGCACTGATGTTTTCATAATTGTTTCTGTTGGTGTAATTTTCCCACAAAATCATTATTTTCTCTCATTTTTGGTCATGAAAACAGATCAGTGTTTGTCCAACAAGCCAATTTCTACTTTCCAATATATTTTTTTCTCTAAATCAGCAGTTGGGCATTCCAGATGTCTGTATCAAATTGGTATGACACAACAAATAAACATCTGCTTCAGCTGTTTTCATGCTACACCCCTTTGCCGATGTCAGGTGTTTGCAAAAAGCACCAATATCGGACAATACCCATGTTAGACTAATTTTGATGTGCATCCCTTGTTTTTATATAAACTTTGTTCAAATGTGTATTCTTACTGAATGATTAACCAATAAGATTGTAGATGTATTAAGGCAAAGGTTATTAGGTCATGATTGGTCCATTCGTATTAACCTGATATCTCTAACAACCTGGAAAGGTTTCTATAGAGCCTTACACAATTGACTCTTTTTTAAGCCTCACTATTTGCAAGAAGTGATCTATCAAGCTGTGCCATCCTTAATAATTGTTATGAGGGTGCTTGAAGGATTTTTCCTCAAGCTTTGCTCAAACATCCTGCAGCTCATAGTTGAACTGATGACATTTCAGAGATACAGGGTCAAAGGTCCTGGTGCCTCATGGTCATTCCTTTCTTTACTGATCTGAATTTCGAAATTATCAAAATTTCTACCATTCACAAAACAGCCCCAGTCTTCACTGACCCACAGCTGTACTGTCATCATCCTCTACTTGCTTATGTTGGAGAGGTGAAAAGCAGCCAGGCAACAGCTCTAGTTCCCAACAGGTTCTCTTGTGGGTGGATTTTCTTTGGTTAAAAAAAACATGTGGCGCTTGTTTTGAACCTGGTAGGAAATGGTGAAACAAGCATTCTCCAAACATAAGCTACAAAATTTACCTGCAACCCATGTCTCAACCAATTTTTCTCTCCATTATCCAGTCTTACCCTGCTCACCATCCAAATCAGCTCTGAAAAGTGCGGAGCTAGCTCCCCTGAGTTGCAGCACTCCTCGCTCAAACCAGGAATATGTGAACTTCCTGTCTATAAAACATAACAGTGCAGCCATTATATTCATGACAGCACAGTCATTACAGGAATGACAGCTTTTCCCGCTCCCCATTCTTGCTATTGGAGTTGAAAAATTGATGGTTTGTGGAGACGGTGCTGGGCAGTAGGTGGAAACTTGTCAGAACAGACTGGAGGTGGAGTGAACAGCAGGATTAAAACAGCTAATAAAAATAAGTTTAGATTGATTTTGAAGGAAAGCACATACACTCAGCGGTCAACTCAGATTGTTAATTGTGTGTTTAGTCATTCTCAAGGATCCTGCAGTGTTATTTTCAGTGTCATAATAGTTAAACAATGCTGATTAAACTAATACACATATGCTAGTCTTTGGGAGCACATACAGGCATTTGTCCAGAGAAGATGTATTAGAGGATTTTTTACTGTGAGAAAAGTTAACACTTAACAAAGATAGTCCACATAATACATTGATGTAAAGGCTGACTAATGCATGACTCATGATTATCTGATGCTTCTGTGGGAGGCATCGTGGTTTCCTGTTTCTCACCATTTACAACTGATCAAATCACTGTTATTTTATGAAATGCCTCAAATTAAGAAGTAATTAAGCTCTGAGTTGATATCCGTTTACAGTTCCTGTCATTTATCAATTCATATGCAATCAAACCAACTTGATGCCGGTTAGAAATAAACTAATTTTAGATTCATGTGTTGTACACATTATGACTTTGTTTTTGTAGATTTATATATTTATGTTTAAAAAACAAGCCATTGCAGAACCACTCTTTTCTTTTGTGGGGTGAGAAACTCAGGATATCTCAAAACAACACAATCATATCAGACATTTTTCAGAATTATGTGAGATACTTGGCTTGTACAGCAGATGTGACACTGGTACAGTTTACAGTTTTAGGATGAAGTTTTAGCAGTAAGAGCAATAACAGTATACACAATCTCTGCAGTACACATGCTGGGCTCTAGTGTCTGTTTGCTGCTTCCTGCTGGATGGGTGACATGATGGAGTTAGCCCTAGCTTACCCAGGCGCAGACAAAAAAATCTTGTCTATGATTCTGACCACAATGGAAACTGTGAAGTGAGGACATTTGACTCATTTATTTACAGTGTTGATTGAGAAACTCTCAGAGAACATTTAGGTTGCAGTGGTGCTGCAACTGTCATTGCATTAAGAATGGTTCATCATTAAGCAGGTAAGATGACTCACTCTTGCATGAACTCAGCTCCAAAAGCAACATTTGTTTGTGTAAGACATAAATATCAATGAATGGCTTAATCAAATGCCTCATCTACAGTTAATAAGCCACAAATGTTATTATCAAAACCCCTATTAAATGAACCATAAATAAGTAAGTAAGCTTGTCAACTAGTCACTGCATACCCAATTTAAACCCTTCTTACTGAAAGTCAAAGCATAAATGCAAAAAAAGAAACTGCAGTTGCTCGAGTGTCCACATACACTGGCTAAAATAAGCATTATAAGTCACATAAATAGACCATGTTAAAATGACCATTTTGACAGGAGAATTTAACACATATACAATGTATTTAAAAATTACAGTGTAATTGCCTGCTATGGTTACCAGCTTGCACATTGTGGCTGTTTGTCAGGAGACACGTGGCCAGCCTCAGCTCCATCTCTTTGTATTTTTGCTCGGTTGACTGACGTTGAGTTGATTTTTCAGTGTGGTGGCAGCTGAGGATTATCTTTAAGAAATGACTTCAGTAACCCAAGGACAGATGGCAATCAGACCTTATTCAACACTTTATACAGGTTGTATGTACAATAACTGCTGTTAAGCCCAAAATGACAATAGCAGGACAGGTAGTCTTCAATACACACAGCAGTGATTCACGATCAAGGATGATATACAAACTCCTATCTGACTGACTAAAGGGTATGAAATTCTTCCAATAAGGTAAGGTGCAATATTAATTTAGTCTCAGTTTCACCTCTCATCACATATCATCTCTAACCTTGTTTTTATTGATTGGTTCAACAGTCTCCTCATTTATCTAGCTGTCAGCTTCTTCTCTGGTCAATTAAACTTCCCCATTTATGACACAAGGGTCGCTGTGAGGAATCATGACGTACAGATGCAGTGAGTCAAATTTGCGGAAAAATCTATTTATAGCAATGTCTGTTAATAATTGGAATATCAGCCCAGCATTATTAAACTGCCATCTGTGAATACATAACTGTATTGTATGAGTCAGGACACATCTCAAAGAACCTTAGATCTAATATCCAGATCACTGCAAACATTATTGAACTGTTGAAATATTGACTGTGACCTTATCACATGAAGAATTATCTAGCAACATGCCACCACAAGTGACATCTAATGTATAGTCATCTGCTAAATTAGAATCCAAACATTTTGATGGTACAGCGGGTAAAGATTTTAATCATATCCACAAAATACACTGGTAATTGATGATTCTTTTTGATTATAGTTCTTGCAAAAATGTCAGTTCCTGGCTCTTTAATGTGATATTGAAAATGAAAAGTGTAGGGGAATGTTTTAGTGTTGGTTTGAAAAGAAAAGCAATTTAAAGAGGTTATTCAGGGCTCTGGTAAACTCTGATGATCTTTTGCCTTTTTCATATCTCTCTGACATTTCATAGTACATTATTTGTAAAAATAAAGACCCAATGGGACACCAGTATACTATTTCTTATGTTTGGACTCCATATGAGGTGACCAGCCCAGGATGGGGTCCTGTCTGTGGCAAATTTGCAGCATGTTGTTCCCCACTCTAACCCAATTCTCTCATGTCTCTTAGACAGGCAAAGACACAACAAGAAAAATAAACTAGGGATGTACAATATTATTGGCACAGAATTGCCACTGCAGGTATTAAAACATCTGCCAATATTAACAGCTGATGTATATGTCATACATATAAATGCCCATGTACTATATGGACAGAATATAGAAATGCACTATTACACTTTAAACCTTTTATTGCTTAATGTCTGCATTAAAACACCAATCCAGCATCATTTATCACAGAAGCTAACGTTACATTTGTTTCACTTTTGTTTGTTTCACAGAAAGACTTTCACTATATGAAAGGAATGTGATCATTCTGCTACAGAGAAGACTCTGTGTGGTTTAGTGAAAATGTGTAAATATTAATATTGGAAATAGATGAGACTGGAGATATCTACATATCAGAGATAGGCAATAATCCACTTCTGTGCATCCCTAATGAAAACCCCAAAATACAAAAACTAAAAATTAAAATTGCTAATGAAAATACTTAAAACTAGAAGTGATCAGAGAGCACAAACCTCCACCACGGCATTTTTGACATTTTTAGCCCATTCTTAAAAAAAATTTCTGGATTCATATCACCACCAAAATCTTATCACCTCTTGCTTGTTGCATTACCAACATGGCTTGAAAATGTCATGAAAATCCATTAAAAAACTTTTTTAGTTATTTGCATAAATGTGGAAACTGCCCCATCTCACATTCTTAACAAATTCTTTGAAAAATTCCTGGATACACATCCTGATTTGTTTCAGCACTGAAATTCAATCACTTCTTTCACTCGCCATGACCAACATTCCCTGAAAAATTTCATCAATATGCAGTCATAACTTCAGTTATCCTGTTAACAACTAACAAACAAACCAACGCCGGCAAATACATAAACTCCTTGCTGGAGGTAATAAACCAGTATTTTCAGTCATAAGCGTGTATGCTTGAAAACAGTGACAGCCTCAGTAGGTATGAGCTGGAATCAGGCAGCTCAACATAATGTAATGTAGTTTTTCTTTTGAAGTTGAAATCATGTTAATCAGTAAATGTTATACTAAACAACATTAGAAATGGTATATATATATATATATATATATATATATATATATATATACACTGCCTGGCCAAAAAAAAAGTCCCCACCTGGATTTAACTAAGCAAATAGGTACGAGCCTCCTGTTGGATAATTACTGCACGTGTGCTTATCTTTAAGCTGGCCACAACTTATTTAACCCCAGCTGATGCAATGAGTAGCTTCTCATTTCTTAAACAACCATGTGGAAAGACACATCCTGTGGTCATGGAAAAGATGTTAGTCTGTTTAAGAAGGGTCAAATCATTGGCATGCATCAAGCAGAAAAAAACATCTAGGGAGATTGCTGAAACTACTAAACTTGGGTTAAGAACTGTTCAACGCATAATTAAAACTTGAAGGATAGTGGGGAAGCATCGTCTTCAAGAAAGAAATGTGGTCGAAAAAAATCCTGCATGATTGTGATCGGTGATCACTTAAACGTTTGACCAAATCAAATAGAAGAAAAACAACAGTAGAACTTCCACACGCACAATGTGAAGGGAACTCAAGGGATTGGGACTGAACAGCTGTGTAGCCTTAAGAAAACCACTGAACAGTAAGGCTAACCAGAAAAAAGACTTCAGTTTGCTAGGGAGCATAAAGATTTGACTCTGAAGGACTGGAAGAAGGTCATGTGGTCTGATGAGTCCAGATTTACCCTGTTCCAGAGTGATGGGAGCATCAGGGTAAGAAGAGAGGCAGGAGAAGTGATGCACCCATCATGCCTAGTGCCTACTGTACAAGCCTGTGGGGGCAGTGCTATGATCTGTGACAAATCTTGTGACATTGCAGAAGCTTATTGAAACAATACCACAGCAAATTGTGCTGTAATCAAAGCTAAAGGCAGTTCAATGAAATATTACAGTGTGTGACCCTGCTTTTTGGTGCGACTTTTTTTGGCTGGGCAGTGTGTGTATATATATATATGTACACACACACACACACACACACACACACACACACACACACACATATATATATATATATATATATACACACATATATATATATATATATATATATATATATATATATATAAATACCAGTCAGAATTTTTTAGAACTCCCTAATTTTTCCAGTTTTTTACTGAAAATTCTTCAGTTTAAAGTCGTATTGCACTCTGAAATGAAAGCATAGTACTTATAAGCAATTGAAGTAAAAAAAAGAAATCATGAAATCAATTATAGGCCAAAATGTATTCTAAACTCTTGACTCATGAAAGTAGTCACCTTTGGCAGATATAACAGCTGAACACACTCGAGGCATTCTTTCTACAACAGAAATCAAATATTCTTCAGAAAGTTCTTCCCACGTCTGTTGCAGAAGTTCCCATAACTGTGTGGCACTTGTAGGTTGCTTTGCTTTTACTCTTCTGTCCAGTTCTGGCATGGCTTGGACTTATGTTTTAGGTCATTATCTTGCTGTAAGATGAAACCCTGACCAATTAGGTGCATACCAGAGGGTACTGCATGGTGCTGCAGAATGCTGTGGTAGCTGTTTTGGTTCAGGGTGCCTCTCACTCTGTCCAAGTCACCGACCCTGGATCCAGCAAAACAGCCCCAGACCATCACACTTCCTCCTTCATGTTTGACAGCTGATGTCACACACTGTTGAACAATCCTTTCACCTACTCGACGCCATACAAATATCCTGCGTGATGAACAAATATTTCAAACTCTGATTGAAATTTTCAACTGCAACAGAGCGCAAGACTTTAAACTGAATACTATTCAGTAAAAAAACTGGAAAAAATTGGGGTGCCCTAAAACTTTTGACCGGTAGTGTATATATATATATAAACATAAAAACAATCTGCATTTATCTCATGTAGTCGCCTTTTTCATACAATTGTAATTTATGTCTCAGCATACCTGTCCAATTAACCTAATTACAAGACTTTATTGGAAAGGTCAGGGATGGGAGGGTGGGTAGATGAAGTTATGCATCACAGGGGTGTGGGTGGGGGTGTTGGAGCATAAAGCCACAGCCTGAAGGCATTCTTGGTTCATCAAAATTAAACAGCACAAAACATGAACGAGATACAGAAACAAAAGAGCAGGGCGCAGTTGCAGGCCCTGCTTTTTTATGTGTCAGTTGATGATGTAACATCCAGTGTGTCCATTGCAATGATAAACATACCATGTCTGAAATAGGAGTGTCATTTTTTAAACTGATTTAGACATTTCACTTTCCAATAATCAGACAATTCTATATATGTATCTTCTTTAGAAACAGAAGCTGCAGATTTTTGGCCACCTCTCAGCCTTTTTAACGATCTCATTTCTGCAAAAACATCCATGTGCATACATCAGTTTTTGTGTTATTCATCATATTCTAAATGGATTTTGCTTCCCAGTGTGTTTGCTGTTTTAATGAAAGCCGTTCTTGAGCCACTTGCCTTTTTGCAGCAGCAAGAGCAGAGACACAGTCGCTCTCTTCTCCAGCGAAAGCATCAGAGAGGAGAAAAGGAAAGAGGAGGAGGAGGAGTGGGGGTGAGGACAGGGGAGAAAAGGGGGAGACGGCTTTCTGGAACCAGTGGAGCCTTTGGTGTCGCTACCCTTGCCACAGGCCTGCGCTGAGCTGGACAGCCTCTATCTTTGGCCATGACCACAAATTAATTAGTTATACATTTGGAGGGTAAACAGCACGTTGAACCACTGCTGACAAAACGGAGGCTCATTGGATCAGTGTCAGTCAGCTGGCTGCAGAGAGGGGCCGCTTGTGACTGGATGTGTCTCTACTAGGGCTGTTGTCAACCAAAAAAAATTCTGGTTGACTAAAATTACACCCACACACTAAGCAAGCAATTGGTTATTGTCGTAACAGCTGTTTTGACTTTCTGTCCATTAAATTACACCATTAATTAAATAAATTGCTACAACTAAATATATATTTGAATCAGGATTTAATGGTTCCTTCTTGCAATAATGTACTCCATCTTTTTAGATCACATTAAGAATAAAGATTAGAATAGAGAAATATGGGCAATCACAGGTAAATCCTTAAGACACCGAGTGACTTACAATTATTCAGCAAGCGTCTCTCTCTTTTTTCTTTTCTTTCTTACATTAAATAGTGGTTGCTGTGATTGTTTATTGCATTGAAATGTGCCTGACACTCTGGATACCTGCCTTTGAGGTTTTGGTGACGTGTGCGCACTGCACGCATGTCAGCCAAATTACCACTGCCCTGGGTGCGCTTCACCTGCGCCGAGAATAGACCAGGTTGGAGCTGGCGAGCTTTCAGCGCACCTTCTGCGTGGTTTTTTGGCACGAAATTGTCACTGCACCAAGCTGAATCTGTCGACACCTCCCCCTGGTGCGTCGTCACACCCATCTTGGCACAGCCGGTCTACCAAATTGCCAAATTGGCACAGTGGTGCACTGGACAAAATTACCACTGCGCGGGGTGCGCCAGGCTGCGCCACCCTGCGTTGCACCAGGAAATTAGGGCCCTGTATGACCTGAGCTTATTAATGCCTTAATTGTCTAGTATTTAGGTCTTATTATCTTTACTTTTAATTCATAGTCAAGGGAGAAGACACATCTGCTCATTACCTGTAATCAGTTCCAGTGAAATCTCTTTAATTCCTATGATATGATACGGTATTCCTGTATATATATGAAATATTTCGGAAGCTCTGAGCGATTGTTTTCCTGTTTTGGGTCGATCTGCTTGGGGGTGACTGACACAGAGTTGAAGCAGCTCTGGCTGAAAATTGACCTGCTGCAGCAGGACTCTGCTGGTACGCGTCGGGGACGGAGCGAGGCGCAAGCTGTGGAAATGAACTAAAGAGACTGGGGGCGATTTTCCGTGGATTGCACGTGTACGGACTGCTGCATGCAAAGAGTATGTGGAAATTGGGGCTGATGTCCGCCGAGTACATTGAAAAAGTTTACATGCTTAACAATTTATGAAATTTGAGCCAACATGCTGTCCTTCACTACCCCAACTGCTTCATCCTCAGGACTGGTCTCTTCTTGTATGACTTAAGGTGCCCTTCTGGCATCAGCAGTCTTTTGTCCTCTTGGCATGGTTTTGAAATACTGAGACAAAACACAGCTGTGTATGGTGAAATGGCATATATGTCCGCTTTATATGTTCGCCTTGTAAGACGCATGAAGTAGCTATATATTTGTACAACCTTTAGCAGTGCCAAGTTGAGTTAGGTCAAAGTTCCTGTAGGTTATGCATGATACCCATACATTACAGCATTAGCAAACAGTTAAAAATCTAAAATTAGTCAGGGGGTTGTCAGGAAACATCATACTCGACTAGCGCAACTCTCCTTTCCGCTTAAGATTCACTGACTTGCACTGAACAAAGCAAAACTGACCCCATGAATCTACATTAAACAAAATTTGGGTGATTTCCTAAAATTGGTCAATATCAGCTAATATATGTTGAACGGGCCTAAAGTTGTTTTGAGCAAACATTTGCCAACAAGCAGAGTGTGCCTCTATTTGCACTGTCAAGAGCTATATATATGAAACTTAGTTTTGATGTATTCTGGATATATTCTTAATTAAATATAAACAGTAAGTTTTTCACCAAGTTTATCTCTTTAGGGTGTTGGCACGTGGAGCAGGGGGATAGATGTATACTGTCAGCCTAATCAGGGGTGGAAACCATACCAGCTCTCTGAAAATATATCTGAACCAGACATTTAATTGCGTAAAGCAAGCTCATGTTCTGTTAAAATGAAATGAGTGCTCAATATTAAATACCTACATTAAAACAGGTATTTTGTGGCTATCTTTCGGAGCGATGGTAGGTCATGGTGACACAGTTGGCCACCACCCCAAATAAATAGTAGAGAAAATACTGCACTTTAAAGATAAAAACACGAAGATCAACTAAATTGAAATCATGTTCCCAGTTTTTTTTTTTTTCATTTAAATCATGTCATCCATTTTATTCTTTTTATCATTGCTTTTTGTACCAGGACTAAAACAACAGGGACACTTTTGACTCCATCAAACCACAAATAAAAGTACCCTGTAATGATCGCCTCTCTGTGTATTGTGTCTTTAAATGCTTTTGGTTACTATGGTGATGCACACCTATGTAAGGACGTAACCTGTACACTTTGAGGAGTTGCTCCCAGGATCGATACACTGCTTTTGTTTATAACTCTCAAACCTTTTATTTGCTTTTACCTTCACAAAAGTGTGCTAATATGACCAAATGAAGAGTGTCTAAGCAGTGCAGTGCAGTGTGACGGTAACAAGCTGTTTTTAGTCATGTTTTCAGCCCTTCTGACCTGTGGAGTCTAGCCTGACCACTACAGCCCTTCCACAGCAGTGATACCATTTGTGTTGTCACAGCTCGCTCTTATTAAAGGTACAGTGCTGCTGGGAGCCCCACTGCCACTGCACTGACTATTGTGTAGTATAACCCAACTTTAAAAAATACTGAATAATCCCTTTCAAAACTCCCACTTACTCCATGACAATCACCATCCTGCCTGTGCCTCCTGCCTTCTTTAATTACCAAATATTTACCCAATACATGCCCAAATAAATGATCTAATTATGGTTTTCTTTTAAAGTCATATTATCCCATAAGTTCATATGCTACAGCTAATTGTGAACATATATTTTTTTTAACATTTGCTAAAATAAAAATCTTGAATTTAAATTAATAAGAATAAAACAGCATTTACAATGTTCAATTATACAACCAATGAGATTTTTTTTGTATGAGATATTAACCAACTAATCAATCAACCATCATGAAGGATGCTGGCTCTTTTCTCTACCTCCAGCTAATGAAGCAACCACAGCTCACAGAGCACATCCCTCCCTCTCTTTGTAAGCTGTAAATTATTTCATTGTGATGATAAGCACCTATTAAATGAATTTACATGCAGATGAACGGGCTGCATCGCCTCCTTTGTTTGACTTTTTCAGCAGCCATTAGTGTATTTCATTGGCGAGAGGTTGGCAACACCGTCTTTCATGGATTTATCCAGACATTTATTGTAAACTTCCTGCCATCTTGTGCAGCAGACGCCCGAGTTTTATGGTCGCTATTTATTTGGCAGAGTAGGAACGACAGTATCAGCACATGCTCTCCAAACCCAAATCCTTCCAAGGGAATAAAATACAGATAGACATAAAACAGTTTCTGATTGTTCCTTAAGTGCTTTTGTTTGTTTTCACACAAATCAGCTCAATATATAATGTTCTAATCAATTATCATTCACCAACAAAAAACATATATATAGTCAGAAAAGAATCTGGTCTTTATGTAGAAGTTTATTTGTGCAGATACTTCATATAAAAAGATTGATTTTCCAGCCAATAAACAGCCATACACAGCTTTTAGGGCAGGCGTAGCTCTATATTGGCTTTATTCCTGCATCATGCATGTAATTCAACGGCTAATGAAAGCATAAAAAAGGTGCTGCCATGCATGAAATGAACATTAAAACATGCCTTTTTACATGCCATTTACAAGAATCAAAATAAATTAAGTCAGGCTCTGAAAGCATGTAAACAGACCATAATGACCATATGTCATTAGACCTTTGACACACTCCATGCTGCTCATTAGTGCGCATGCTTCCTTCAGTCATGAAACAGGTTTTATATTAGCTGTTAAATAAGCAGACCCACTTATTAGCTTCAAGACTACAAAAACTTGTTTTTTAGCTCTCCATTGTTGGTTTATATTTATACTGACTGAATCAGGGCCAAGTGATGCTCAAAAACAGAAAGTCAGTTCAGTTTGTGTGAATAACAGGAATGCCAATGTTACCTAAGTATTAGGAGCACTGAAACATGACCTCTCTACATTCATCTGGCCGTGTAATGGAAAATTTGTGTCATACTTCTGAATAGTCTACACATAAATCATTTCTACATCTTTAGATGATATATAGATGGCTTATAAAATCTGTTTCAGTCTGATCTGGCAGGTTGATTTAGGTTGCAGGTTGAACTTTATGTGATTGAGTGGTATAATTCTCATTAGGATATGTTGCTGGAACAGTTCAGTGACTTTACACCTATGGGTGCCCAAGTCACATGCATGACATTTTTTCCAATGTCTAATATTCAGATATTTTGAAACTGGTTTTAGCTGAAACTAACATTGATACCAGTATGTTCTCATTTCTTGCAAAGAAAACTCACCTCTTCTGTAACAATATTAACCCTTTTTCTTATTGTGTCATGCCTTTTTATTGCAAAACAATGTGTTACAAGAAAAACAATGCTTGGTTAAAAAAATGCTTTGTACTTTATTGATTTTTAAATATAGTCATTCAGTGATATTAAATGAAGCATTTTAGCGCTCATACATTGCCAATATCATGGCTGATAAGTGAGATGAATTGGATCGACATATATGGCCAGTATATTGACTGTAAATATATTGACTGTAAATACTGGCAGAAATTTGGTATGTGATTATACAATAATCATTTTTTCAGTAACTAGCTCCTGATACTTTTATGTGCAGATAATATTGTGTATCTCTATTTAACACTCATGAGTTTGCTGGTACACATGCAAGACGCTGTAATATTTAACACATGGGATCCGAAACTTAGGGAAAAAATATTGAGCAACAACAGCTGTTAAAAACAGCTAATCTATCTGAAACAGATTAACGTGATGGACTACATCACAAAAAGTGCATCAGCGATGAAAAGAAATTTCTCCCAGGTCAGCCAAAACTTAAAAAAAAAAAAAATGAAATTATAGTACAAGTAAACATCAGACATTAAGATTGCATCAGCTGGCAGCCAAACAGACCCTCCTACAGCTTTCAGAATTTGACCAGTTAAAAAAAAAGAAAAATACTCCAGACTAAAACATTTTTATTTTGACTGACTTCATGTTTGAGCTGTCTTACAAAGGTTTTTGCCATCATTTGTTAACAATAAACCAGACCTACAATTTATTAGAGCAAAACCCAGTGATGGACAACCTGACATCCTCAAAAATGAATAGCCAGAGTATCTCAGTTGATACCAGTGACTGGCAGCATCATGAGTGAAAGTGATGGATCTTACTTTTAATGATTCCCTATTAAAGGCTAATATGTTTATTAGACCAAAAATGTTCATATTAGGGATTCACAATATTGGACTTTTTCCATATTTATTTTAGACGATACCTTTCTGTTGAGCCAAAACCTCTTTCTTACATTCTTTATGATTTTCTTTCTTTTTCATAAAACAGAGGCATTGGTCGACCTCCATGTTGGTGAATGGGTTTATAAATATTTTACCAACTCATTTAACAAACGATGAATAGTTAAAAACATGCTATATTTATTCATTTAGTTGTAGAGATTTTTTTCATTTTCTGAAAAGTTACCAGTTTTGAAGACAAGAGGTTTGAGCCTGACAGTTACAATGGGGAAAACTGAAAGTAGGGTCTTTTGGATTACACCTAAACTATATCCAAAATTTATTTTTAACAGCAGTAGTAAAACTTTACAGCCACTTTAACAGCTACTTACCAAACAAAAAATCAACCCTGATTTCCGGGTCTCATTCTTCAAATTGACATGAATTAACATAAAATCCACAAACTTGATATATTGTTTCTGCAGTAAATATTTACAGAAAAATTCATATCTGCAGATTTGATGTTTAGCTTTTCAAGCAATTATCTACCAATGATGTTATCATACTGATAATATTGTGCATCCCTAATTTGTATAGTCTTAATTTCTATTGATACATGGCCCCCCACTGGATCTGTAAAGGTAGAAACTGACCTTCATACAAATGTAATTACTGGTCCCTGGTGTAATAGAATAAATGGTTCTCTGAAGGTGGCTATCATCTAAATATGCCTCATTGACTTGGATGTCAACAGAGCTACTTACCGCCTTAGACGCACTGTGTTTACAGATTTTAATTTGGCCTCTCATGTCAGCATATCCTCATTTGTTTTTACCATGGGCACTTGTGGGCAAATGCAGAAGAGGTAGCCTATTGCTGTGCTCTAAAGCCAGAATACCCTAAACAAAATCATTAGAGAGGGGTCCAAACAAAACAATTTACCGGAATATTTCATCAAAAACTATACTGAGAACTACAACATGGAGGAGGTGGCAAACACCTTCAATCACTTTTTTTTGTAAATGTAGGCCCTGAACTTGTGAGAGAAATACCTGATCCTAGGCCAGATGGTGAGCATATGAGTAAACTGCTGGAGAGCAACCCCTGCTCAATGTTTCTCAAAAAGGTGGAGGAAACTGAAACCACTGAAGTAGTGAAAAAATGTAAAAACAAAAAATCATCCGATTTTAATCACATTGATATGTCGTAAGTGAAGCTGCTCATTGATGAGATTTAGAAGCCACTCACACACATATGCAACTTATCTTTCCAAACTGGTTTATTTCCTGATCAAATGAAAATTACCCAAGTCATTCCACTGTATGAACCTGGGAGCAAACACAGCTTCACCGACTACAGACCAGTTTCACTCCCCTCTCAGTTCACTAAGCTACTGGAGAACTTTTCAATAACACTTGATGGATTCGTAGAAAAACACAACTTGCTTGCAGAGTGTCAGTATGGGTTCAGATCTAACAAATCAGCCTCACATGCAATAATACAATCAACAGAAGCAATTACTAATGCAATAGATAAAAAAACAATATGTGATTGGAATATGCATTGATCTGAATAATAATAATGACGCACAAAGCAAGAAACAATCAATTACCAGAAAACATTCAAAGTCTGTTTTGCAACCATGAAGGGGGTTACAATCTGAGGGGTGAACACAACTTTAAAACATTAAGTAGATGCACAACCATGAAAAGCTTTTGTGTATCAGTGATTGGGGTGAACCTACGGAACAGCTTAAGTGAGGAAATGAAGAAATGTCCAAGTAAAAACAAGTTTAAAATAATGTACAAGAAGATATAATGAAGAGAATTAAGTGGTGTGATAATTGCTATAAAATAATTATGGCATCAGAATTATTTATATTTATCAATCATAATTATTATTTAATAATGATAAAAATGTTTTTATATATGTGAAATTATAGATGCTGTTGTTGGTGGAAGTATTTTGCTTGCAATGTTCAAGCAAGAAATTAGTATGTATGGTTACAGTTGTTCATGAGTGTATGTGCATGTACAGTATGTGCATAACATCTGCATTGTTTCATAAATAATTGTTTGGAAAAGGGGTGGGAATTATTATTATTTTTTTTACTTCCTTCCACTCTTTTTGAATATGTTGACTATATTGTCTTGAATTGTTTTGTTTTTTCTTCTGTCTTTGACAGTGAATATATTTTAACTTCATATTCGAAATAAATGAAAAAACAAAATAGTCTTCAGTAAGCATTGCAGCTGCAATGACAAAAAAATGCATCACTCAGCTCTACCTGGTATCTATCTAAGGAGTAAAGGAGGCTTCACTGGTGCTCTTTTGAAAATGTTGACACCCCGTCCAGCATGACAGCTGGCCCATCTGATGTTACACAGTAGGTCCTGTCAGTTTGATAGGCTGATAGCTGAAAAGCAGCACAATGCTGCAACTGCTTTACACATACAGTATACACAGGCAAGTCATATTGATCTTTGACTTGTGGTGCATTAGTGATGTGTTTTATTGATTAAAACAACACTGACTGACATTTGTACAGACAAATCAGTTTTGCAAGCTTGCTGCATTGTTTTGGTATTCAAATTGGTTATAAGTGGAACAGGGGCTGATTAAAACTGGGACAAACACTATTTGTGTTTTATTTATCCTTGTTGGTACTCAGGACACACAGCTTAAATATGAGATGGTCAGGATGTAAGGTCACCCTTGGTAAGATGGTAAATATTATGTTGCACTTAATAACTGAATTGAGAGTTAGATTTTAGTCTAAAAGAATACCTACATGTTAGCTAAATACAAAGACTACTTCTAAGTTAAAAGTATGCTGGCTACATAGTGTCATAGGGTTGACAACTATGACACCCCTGGTGTGTGTCACATGCTTTTACTCGCAGTATCACACTCTTATTCTGCCCAGACAAATCTCACGCCAAAATCTGCT
This sequence comes from Cetoscarus ocellatus, assembly GCA_037902135.1. Taxonomy (NCBI): domain Eukaryota; kingdom Metazoa; phylum Chordata; class Actinopteri; order Labriformes; family Labridae; genus Cetoscarus; species Cetoscarus ocellatus. Next base: position 1,390,550 of record JBAMNC010000142.1, read on the forward strand.
CATCTGCCTGCACCCCCCCGACCATTACACCTTTTACTTGTACCAGACAATCCATTTTGGTTTTGTCAGTGTTTAAGAGATCGTCTACGTTTCATGTCACATTTTCACTGCTATGTAAGGCCTGCGGTGATCAGAGAGCAGAAACAGACGAACTCCCACATCATCGAACATGAAGTTATTGCCACATGTTCAGCATTTATGATGTAAGTTTTGGCACTTAACACACCTGTAACTTGTAGCTGGAAATAAACCAGAAAGCCAGGGTGACGATCCTCAGCGCAACAGGAAGTACATCCTCAAGCCTGCGCACTGAGCCTAATGCTTGGTAATAGGTTTTTACTCTTGCCGATTATGTTTGAGCTTAAAAAGATAACAATGAACAAAATATGTACATTTCATATTTTATGTTCACCACTGACCTTAGTATCAGCCATGATTCAAGAAAACATTAAATATCCTATAGGCTTTTAGTTGAGAGAACCAGTGCAGTGTGACGCTAACTTCCAGGATGGCCCACAAATACCTAATCACCCCTGAACCACACTGTAGCTTCAAATTAAAAGTGTTACACAGATCAGTTTACATTTTAGGATTTAAAAAGTCATATTTCATTCCTTTTCAACAAGTTGACACTGGTTTACTCTAGTCTACACACTGGTTTACACTAGTGTAAACTTGTCTCCAAAACATGTTTTTAAAGCTCCTTGCATAAAAATCCACAAAGATTTTGGAGTTCATATAAACCCCTCTATTTCAGCCCTGCTCAACGCTGGCTGTTTTAGAGGTAATCCTCATGAGCTGTGTCTGAACACGCCAAGAAATGGCTGTGGTTTCAGCTTCCAGTGCTGTGACATTATTAGGGGAAAATTAATTAAGTATTTGAGCAAAAGAGAGAAAGAATATATTTTCTCATGGAGAGAAGGTTTTTGGATAGGCCAGGGACACTTATTTTTGTTTTAAACATTATAACTATATATTGCTTGATATGTGACCTTTAAATAACTAACATTAGGGAAAGAAAGGGAAGCTCACAGAATAATGTTAATTAAGATGTTTAATTACGAATGTATAGTTCAAACAGAAAGCTTTAAGCACTGGATCCATTCTTATTATAGCTGAAAGTAATAAGCTAAAAAGCTCAAGTAGCAAGAAAAGTTAATCAATTATTTAAATTGGCGAGGCATTGACTTGACAGTCAGATTCCTTGAAATAAACTGTTAAAAATATCTTTCTATTTTTTTTATGTTAAGTAGATTTTCACGAGGGGATCATGTTATGTAAACACATTTGGGGAAAAAATAATTAGTTATGGGGTAGCTTAGAGTTCACGTTGAACAACAAATAACCACATATTGAAACCATCAGCGGGCCGCTCCAGACATAACTTTTTCACTCAGACAGTCTAATATTATCCAACAAAAGACCCCTACTGCCCCTACCAATCAAAGGCTTTGGTGAGTGTAACAGAGAAGTTGTCAGGTTTAAGCTCATATTCTAAAACTGAGTGTTATTCAGCGCAGGTGCAAAGATGGAAGATCATTATTTTCATGATATCCCCATAAAGAGGAGACAGGAACTGCTTTCCTCCCCTGCTATGCTCCAGTCTCACAGTGTGTGCAGTGCATATCATTCCCTGATTATATCAGCTGTGATGCTGACATATCCATTTACTATGGCTTCAGGCTAAAGGAACATAGCTTCCTGCATTCATTTTGTCTCAATGAGAGTTTGAATCTTAGGCTTTTTCAGAGGAACAGTAGCTTTCTATTTCTGAGTCTTTGAAAAACAAGGAGTGAGCAGAGAGGTAAGTAACTGTGTTCATTTATATTGGTTCTGCATTCAGAGCAACCTGCCCATCCTTGGGTATAAGCATCATGCAGATCTAAGCTGCAGGATGTTGGATCATCATAGCATCGATGCAGCTGTCCAACATACAATACAGTCTTACTTTTAAAAGCAGCATCCTATCCCAGAGTCCCTGAAATGAATGCTGAACAACAATAGCTGTGCAAACAGACATCAATAGCTTGCAGCTGCCTGTGTGAGTGCACTGAGCTGGAATAAAATCACAATTCTTCTATCTCAAAAGAGCCTCTGTTGATCCACTACAGGCAATAATATTTCATCCTTCATACATTACATTGCTGGAGACCGTAAGAGCAAACTTCGTCCTTTCTCAATTTTCGTTTGTCCTTCATTGTAAGAACACGGCTTGGGAACAATAGATGGAGGAGATGTAAGAGCAGTGATATTTAATACAGTTATTAAAGAAATCAAACTGTCTACCTGCTTGCTGGAGTGAAAGTTTTCTGATATGAAACATGTTCTCTCAAGAATATGACCTTTAGTTTAGTCTCTCCGACCTTAAAAAACATCAGAAAAATCATACAGCTTTGAGTGCGACATGGAACAAAACTAATGCATTCTGAAACACATTTATTATACTTAAACAATAGTGCACCTTTGACCAAGTGTTCCATGCTCATTCTAAAAAACTGTTCAGTCAAAACTTTGTTGTAAAAAATTAAAAAAACATGTTTTATTTATCTTTGTATTCAACATGACAGCCAGGGCTGAGGGCATTCTGTGTTCAGGTAATGTGTCTGTGCATCCCTCCAGCAGTCTCTCTGTCTGTCTGACTATCTGACTCTTATAAAATGATGTCCCTAGAGCCTGTTTTCTAACTTTGCCCAAGGATGACCTGATTTTTTTAAGGTTGTACGTCGAACATCAAGGTCAAAAGGTTCATGTTCCTTTTTTAATGTAAACATCTTATCTAAAAGCTGCCTCGTGTATTTTCTTTACATTTTGCTCAAATTTCAAATAAAAATAAAGTATACCCTTTATTTAGTTTGGAGGTCATAGGTCCAGAGTCAAGGTCATGTATCCACCTGTTCATCATTTACATGTGAATGCAATTTATTTGACTTTAGACATCAAAGTTGTTCAAGTGAAATGTCTTTAAAATTTGCACAAACGTCCAGTCTGACTCAAAGATCATGGTGTTGAGGTCATAGGTCAAGGTAATGGAGCCTCATTTCCAGCCTTTGCATATGAACATGATATATCTTAAAAACAGTTTCAGGGATTTTTGTCAGACTTTGTTCATATTTCCCACTTGACCCAAAGATAAAACAATTACGTTTTGGAAGTCATAGGTCTGATGTGAACGTGGAATTTGTAACCAAGCAATTTCTATCTTTGCACGGATGTCCACTCTGACTCAAGGATAAAATGATACAATTTTCTAGGTCTTGTTCAAAGCTCAAGATCATTGGGTTTTATGTGTTACCCTTGTTTGTGAGGATGACATCTCAATAGCTCTTTGAGGGATTTCTTCAGCTTTTGCACAAATGTCCATTCTTAATCAAGGATGAAGTGATTAGACTTTTGATTCTGAAGTTCAAGTTTTTGATCTCATGTTTTTTCTTGGGCTGTATGGTGGTGTTGTTAGTAGCTCTGTCACCTCAAAGCAAGAAGACACTGTGTACAAGTCATTTGGGACCTCTTTGTGTGGACTTTGCATGGTCTTCCTGTGCATGTGTTTGTGTTGCAGGTTTACTCATTAGTACACGCATACTCATTTGGACAAGCGGTATTAATAATGACTAGTCGAATGCTTATCCCTTACTTGTGACAATACTACTTATCACACCATGACAGAAACTCCCAAGTCCTTCCTTTTCACCCACAACTGCACTTTTACTCCTGTGCAATGGCAAAGTATACTTTTCAGAAGCATCAAGCCCACAAGCGGTGGTTTCAGTTTCAAGATTTTCCAAAGGGGTCAAGTTAAAACAGGCACATGTAGGACACAATGACTCGCTCGTGGATTGTCTTTGTTTAATTTGTTCAGGAATCATTACATTAGGGATGAACAATATTGGAAAATAATGACACTGCAATATTCCTCATTCTGTGATGTATATACACACATTTTAAGGAAAATTCCAGATCAATGTAGTGTTTTTCATGATCAGCAATTTAAATTAGATCTTCACTCATTTTTCTTGAAACCCTCTCTTTGCTCTATTGTACACTGCAGTAATTTGACAGTGACAGTGATACATACAGAGGGAGAGTGTACCACATTTCTACATAAACTCAATACAAACATGAAGCAAATTAACCAGTAGCTTGAAATTGTGTAACTTGTAGCCCTGTTGCTCCTTATTTTTGCCAATAATTAAAGTTAAATCATGAGCAGCCCCATATCTTCAACATTTATAAGCTCACTGTGTTGACATGGTAGTAGCAGTTGAGACCATAATGAAGACTGAATGTGTCCTAATTGATGTCTCTTTTTTTACCTGTTCATTTAAGACTCATTTTAGATGTACTTCCTGATTATAACAAAAGGAAGGCTATAGCAAGATAAAACAATCGGCTGAAAGTTGATTTTTCATTTATCATGGTCACTCTTTGAACTGTTCCACTGTTGTGTCTGTGACAAAGATTTTCTGTGGCTTGTACATTTTACCTGAAGGTGACAGGTAAACTGCTTTTGCACCATTTTCTATATGCTTTAATATGCCTCTGCACATTACTGCCAAACTGCTGCAAAACACACCACACTCCAAGCAGCACAGCCATCAAAATACTCGATATTAGAGCAAAGTAAACACAGTTAAGCTATCAAATATACATTAAAAGCCTACACTTATCAAGGCTGCTCTCTGTGACAAAGCTCATCCTGCTTTATTTCTGTATTAAGAGTCAAATGATCTTGTTTTGAACTACATTCCCCGGGAGACCTCATTTTTAAGTCATTGATCCTCCTGGTTTTACCACAAAAGTTTAAGAAGTAGCAGTGTCCTGTCCTGTTTTAGTAAAGTCAAGGTGAGCCAGTTTAGATTAGCAGGCCCAGCATTTTAAACTTTTGCTTCTTACAGTCTTTTTTTAAAAAAAGGCTTTGCAGCTTGGTCTTTCAGATACAGCCTTTTCCCCACAGATAAGCATTTATTCTTTGTGACTTAGATCCAGCAAGGTGCTGGAAAGGATATTGGAGATTTTGATTCCATATAAATATGATAGCAATTGAATTGCAGGAGAATGGACTGCTGTACTTTTTTGTGCAAGTCTCCCATTCTACCGTGTCCAAAGGTGCACGACTGAAATGAGAACTGTTGAGTCACCATGGAGCCACTGGCATAAAGTGAACTTATTGTCATGTGTAAGAAACCAGTCTAAGATGATTTGAGCTTTGAGACATGCACAATATCTGGCTGGAAATAGCCATTAGAGGATGAGTACACCCGGGTCATAAAGGGATGGACATGGCCAGCTACAATACTCCGGTGGGCTGTGGCATTTAAACATTGCTTTATTGGTGCCAAGGGGCTCAAAGTGTGCCAAGAAAATGCCCCCTGCACCATCACACCACCACCAGCCTGAATTGTTGATACAAAGCAGGATAGATCCATGCTTTCATATTGTTTGTGCCAAATTCTTAACAACCATCTGGACATCACAGCAGGAATTAAGACTCATTAGACCAGGTAATATTTTCCTAATCCTCTATGGCTCCAATGCAATTTGCAAATTGTAGCCTCAGTGTTCTGATCTTGACTGACATGAGTAGCACCAGGTGTGATCTTCTGCTACTGTAGCCCATCTGCATTAAGTTTAGATGAGCTCAGAAATAGTCTCCAGCATGCTTTGCTTGTACTGCCTTTATGTAAATGTAAATGTTCTTTATTTATACAGCCCTTTACAACAACCCTTTTGGTGAACCAAAGTGCTTTACAATAGATAGTAAATAAAAAGGAACAAATAAAAACAATAAAAAGCAATAAAATAGAAAAAAAAATGCAAAACAATAAAATAAAGTAAAATAAAGTAAAAGTGTCACCACGCTACTGGGTATTAAAAGCCATCCTAAATAAATAAATTTTCCGTCTAGATTTGAAAAGGCCCAGGTTAGAAATAAGACGCATTTCAGCGGGGAACTTATTCCAGAGCCTGGGAGCAGCAACGGAAAAGGCTTGGTCACCCCAGTGTTTGTACTTTGACCTGAGCACTTCCAGAAAGTTGGTTGGACGACCTCAGAGCTCTACCAGGCTCCCGAACATTTTATTGCTCAATTAAATACACTGGGGCGAGGCCATTAAGAGCTTTAAAAACAAACATTAAAATGTATGAGTTATTGTGATTCTCTGTCGACCTTAGATCAGTGGTCTGACACCAAAACCATACCACTTTAGAAATAGAACAATCTTTCTTTCCCATTCTGCTGCTCATTTTGAACATCAGCAGGTCATCTTGCCCATGATTACATGCGTAATGCACTGAGATGCTGCCATGTGATTGGCTGATTAGATATCTCATTAACCAACAGTTGAATGGGTGCATCTAATAAAGTGGCCAGTGAGTGTACAATACTTTTGAAAAATGTTTACAATCATATAATATGTGACCCTGACTGTGTCGAGGCCAGCAGTAGAGGCCTTGCTGACCTTGACGGCCCACTACCACCATCATGTAACTTGCCTCCACAGCCTGTCAGCTGTCTTCACCCCCAGGACACCATGCAGCCCACAATGTAACATGAAGCAGGACTGTTTTATTTAATTTTGAAAATAACCCTTTTACTTGATTTAATTAACATCACATCTCTGAGCAGAAATGCTGTTCATGTATACAGAGTGGATTAGTGAAATATTGTCCATGTCATGTTGTTTAAATAAATCTCATTGTGTTACAGGAGAGCTTGCTGTAAACACGCTGATTATTATTTGCATGAATAATTTAGAAAATCACTAAGTCATTCTCATTTCAAAGGCTGCCACGTCAGACAGAATGAAAACAACTTAATGTCTCCTTGTCATGTTAATGCTCTGAATGAGATGCTGATGAAGTTTACTGAGGAACAACAGTATCCACGTGTGTTAGTACTAAAGCCTTGAAATCCAGCATATTTTGCGTAATGTGTCTTTTTATGATGCAGTGCTCTGTTACAGCGCCTGTGTAGTCTATAAATCACAGAAATCTCCTGTTTTATGTCTTGTGTGAGCATGCTCAGTCATCAAACACACTTTTGTACGGTTATTGTCAGAATCAGTGGAGCTGCAGATCACTGCACAGTTGTAAATTATAGGCCAAAGATATTAAATATTAATATTTCCCAAGAGGTGGAATATGAGCAAGTTGTATCAGTGTGTGTTGTATTGTAACATGAAAGCATTTGAGGAATCTATTAATCTATAAGTGTGCTGTAGCAGTGAAAGAAACATCAAGGTACCTTATGTCATATTTAATGTAACGAATGTGCTGATGTACAATATTTCTAACAAAAAGCTGCACTGGTATGCTGCTCACGCTCTTTTCAGAGTAACTAAGCTGAAATTCTCACTGTGCAGCGCTCTGACTGTAGCTTGATTGATGGTCCCAAAGTCATAGAGAGAAGTCATGACATTAAATTTAGTACAGTGTGTGGTTAGTGCTGCGGGCTCCATTATGGGTTCACAGCAGTCGTCATTCATCAAACAGAAGCAGAAAACAAGCTTTCCTTAAAAATGGACTGTCTGTCTTGCCGCTGTGTGCTGGTGATTGCAGTTTACTTCAGTTTGAAATGGAAGAGGACAGAGCACCTTTACAAAGTGATTGACTCCGTCTGATCACAAACAAGCCAAGATACTGGACCTTTGACTCATATGCACTGTTTTTTAGTGTGCATGCATGAAAGTGGGCATGAAGAAACCATGCATCTTTTGAAGCATTAAAATGTAATTTAGTGTGTAGGAGACTCAATTTTGCTTTTGTAAGATTTTATTACCTTGACAAGCAATATTTCATATCAGCTTAATTAAACGTAACTGAAAATGCAAAACATTTACAGTCTGGTTGTGGTTGGTTTACTTCTGTTTAAGCATAAAAGGTAGTTGGTCAAGTTAAAAATATACACAAAGCCCTAATTCCAATGAAATTGAGGAGTCAAAAATAAAACAGAATGCAATAATTTGCAACTGACTTTCAACCTTTATGAACAGTAAGCGTTTGGGAACTGAGGACACTGAATGTTGAAGCTTTGCAGGGAGATTCTTTGCAATTCTTGTTTGATGTACAAATTCAGGTTCTTAACAGCCCGAGGCTTCTATTGTCGTATGTTGCACTTCTTGGGATTTCCCCCTGTGGGACTAATAAAGGAATATCAGTAGTTTAGAATGGTCCATGGGGCGGTGCTTAATTTTGTAGGCGTTCCTATTGGTCACGTGTTAGTGACGTCATATGGCGGTCACGTAATGATTTTGTTGTCCCTCCCCTCGTTGGTCCCTCCCCTCGCCGGATATGATGTTATGTGGGATGAGTCTATTTGATTATGCTGAGGACCTCCCTGTAGGCGTATCTACTATTTGAGTTGTACATATAGAGCTAAGTTTCTGGTGTTTAATTACCTTCTCTTTCTCTGAGACAAGGACATCACCGGACCACGCCGCCTTACGTTTTTTCTCCAGTCACCTGACTTTTTTTTTATTTTCTTCAACCATGATGGAATCCGGCCAGACCCCCAATATGAAGAGGCACCAGAAGAAAGTCGAGAGCCAAGGTTAAACCAGGAGGTCCGTATGTAAAGTTTGTTACGTCAATGCTAATATGTAGACGAATTAAAGCTGTTCTGCCATTCTTGCCCCCCCCCTCCATGTGTTGTTGTTATTAGCTCCCCGACTGTGTAGATTGTGTTCATGCCGTGCTAACCAAAACTCAGACTGGCATTAAATAGCGTTTAGTAAGGGATAATGTAGAGTGAGCAGGTTACTACAGAGACATATAAACACTGACAGGATTACATAAAACTCGACATGAGGCGGAATAAACTTTTATTGATAAGTAACACTTAACGGGTCGTTGCTACTTATAGTGAAATAAGACCGAGGGAAGGGGACTTCTTTAGCCTCGTTTCCACCAGAAGGTTCAGTTCTGTTCGTCTCGGTATGGCTCGCTTTTTGTGGCGTTTCCATTGCCTAAAGCCGAACCATACCATCCTATTTTTTGGGACCCTTCTGTTGGGGTGCCAAGCATACCAATCCGACCCCAGAAGTTGGAGCTAGACACACTGCAGCCCGTTGATTGGTCAAAGGAGACATCACTTCCCGTGCGACAGCGGTAAGAACAACGCAGCCCCGCCATAAATTAAATCTCCACTCCTCTTCGTGAAGATAACTCTCAAGGCTTTTTTGTTTGGAAAATGGCATCAAGATCGAGCGTCCCATGGTCTACTGTAGAGGTGTAGACCTTCCTCAGTATTCTCGGTGAAGAGAATCGTTGCTCTTTGTTTACTGTGTCACGTTTTCTTCTTCGTTGTATTTAATAGCGGGGTACACTGTGCCGCGCTGCTATGACGTCATGCTATCGGCATCCGGCTTACACGCCGCCTACCAAGTAGGGTACGGCTGGCTGTGGAAATGAAACCAGGATCAGGCTTTACCGATCCGGCCTGAGCCAAACCGTGCCGATCCATACCGGACCACTTGGTGGAAACGGGGCTTTTGTTGTCGTGAAATGTAAATAATGTTTGTGTTCTTTAGGGCCGATCGTGGCCACAGTGTTTTACAGAAATAACATTAATTATGTGACTGACCCATCAGAATACAGCATTTAATAGAGCCATAGCCTATAGTGCATGGCAGTAACGTGCTGCCACTGAGCAAATGTTTGTCATAACCTGTAATTCTAAGCAATTTTCTCTGAGCCATATCTTTTATGTATGCCACACAGTAGCTGTCTTAAACACCTCTTTACTTGCAATATTGTTTATTATTACACAGCCCTGTGTATATTAGTATTATATTGTCTATAACAAAAACAAGACATCATGATTGCTTAACTAGTACATTTCCTTTAAATAAAAATTCTACTGAACATCCTGTTTTCACTCTTCTCCTACGGAGGTGCTCCTGTGGCAATTGTGCAAAAATGCCTAGAGCCTGAAAATGTCTTCTGCATGGAGATACCAAAGGTATTGTGAAAACTGAGTGCAAAATAATAATTTTGTACATTACCTTTTTGTACTATGATGTCACTTACTTACCCTTTTTTAATTAACTAGGTCAGAGGAAGACTACAGGAACTCCCAGACCCACCATCCTGCATGGTGGACCATCCTGGACTCAGACCTCTATGCTTTAATGTGTTTTTTTCAGTGCAACATGTCTTCAATATTTATAGATATGACTATGGGCCTTTACATCTAAGAGGAATAATGCAGAAGTATTTTGACATAAACGCTCCTATTACTGTTACACAAAATAGTTCGGATTAAAAGTACATCACTGTTTCCGCCATCTTACATTTTCACAGTTATCTTTTTTATTCTTTACTTATTAACGCAACATGTAACATATGGAAGACTGAAAACACACCAAACAGTTCATGTAATCTTTTTATTGTGAAAAATATTTGTACATATAAAAACAAATTTGGGTTTAAGAAGAAGAATTCAGTTGAAAATTCCTCGCATGCTCGGATGCGGTGAACACCATACCATCTTGACCAGTGAACTTATTGCTCCATAAGAAAACAAACAACAGCATGAAAGTTATTCAACAATAAAGTAATGCATTGTGTGGATTTATAAGATTTTTTAGATTTTTTATTTTTTTTATTGTTTTGTTTTTTTTCATTTGGAAAAACCAGAGCAACCTGAACTTAAATGAGCTGTTAGTCAGGGCTCTTCATGGTCCTGTAGTAATTGGACCCTAAAGGGCACTGTGTCGGGGACAGGGGAAAGGGGACAGGGGACAGAGGGATTGAGATGTGATGAATGATGTGGACTACAGCTGAGACAGCTGCTCCAGCCTGCTCCGCACTTTGAACTGACGGAAAATGTCTGGGGTCAAGAGCTTCTTGAACTTTCTCCATCCAGAGATGTTCTCATATATGATGCCCAAGTTTAAGACTTGGTCTAGATCCTTCTGGAGGACATCAGCCCTCTGCGTCTGAACATCCTTCTCTGTCTGAAGCTCATCTAATCTCTCCTGTAGAGCACGCTTCCCCTCTGTCTGTTCCTCAAATCTTGAGGAGAGCTCAGAGATACGGAGGTCCTTCTCCCTCTGGAGTTTCTCCCTGTCCCTCTCTAGAGCCTTCATGGCCTCATCTTGGTATCGTAGTGTTGAGGAGAACTCAGTTACTCTGGTTTTCAGCTCCTCCAGCTCAGTGTTTGAGACATCCAGCTGCTCCTTGTGCAGCTGATCCTTGGTTTCTGCCTCTTTTTTAAGGGAATCAACAACCTGTATGAGTGATAACTGTTGTCTTTCTTTGTCTGTACACTCTAATTAAGTAACTCTGATTACCTCTTCTTACCCTGTACACCAGAGTACCTGCTGCTGAGGCAGTAGCTAATGGGGATCCAAACGAATAAATAAATATATCATCAATTTAAAGAACAGTAAACAGTAAACAGTGAATGTAGGTGGGGGTTGACTGAGTCACTACATCTTGACTCATTGGCGGTTGTTTAGTTTGCTTCAGGGCTCCATGGTGGCTGATTTTACATACTGTGCCTTTAACTCAGGGATGAAGTCACAAATATTTGAAAGACAAAGGGCAAAGGTCACATATGATAGGTTAAACACAGAATCAGAATTTCCTTATACTGTATGTACCAACTAGTTAGTATGAACAATGCAAAACTACATATCTTGGTGCTTGTCGGCAAAGGAACCATAACGATCCCATCTATGCTTTGCTGGCCTGAGTTCGGTTCCCACCTGGAAACCGTATGCTGAGGGTCCTCTCCTTCTCTCTCTTATCCCCTCTCACAAGCTAATCCACTCTCTCTTTTTCTCTGTCAAATAAAGACAGAAAATGTCCCAAAAAATGATAAAAACAAGTTTTTGACATAAAAGCATTTTTTTAATTCAAATGCTGCATAAATCTAATCATTATATATGTTCATGGATGCCTTTATGGGTGGCACCGTGGCGCAGCGGGTTAGGGCTCATGCCTCACAGTAAGATGACTGCTATTTTGATTCCCCTTGTTGATCTGGGCCTTTCTGTGTGGAGTTTGCATGCTGCCCCTTTGCTTGCGTGGGGTTTTTCTGCAAAATCCACTTTTTTAAGTCTTTTAAACACAATTTTGGGTCTTTGGCCTTCCTCCCAGCCCACAAAATGCTACCTTTTATAATAAAACCTGTATTTAGCAGGCTGCATGAATGTAAAATCATGTCCTTCAGTGAGTCTGTGGATATACTGTTGCGTAACTGTATATTTTTATTTGCATAAACTAATCTGATTGGTCCACCTGAGTATCTCCACCCCCACCCTGCTGCAGATATTCCTCTGTGAAGAGCAGCCATGTTGTTTTCATTGTTAGTGAGAGATCTGTGTTCAGCATGTCTAAGCTCAAAAGCTGTCACTGCTCAGTTTTTGGCTGTAAACAGCAACATATATATTCACATATAGGCTACCAGCCTCAGAGGACCAGAGGACCAAGTGGATTAATTTTATTTTTGAAGGGAATGAGCAGCTACAGTCGGCTAAAACGAATGTGTGTGTCAGTCACTTCACGACTGACTGCTTCTTCAACTTCAGTCAGTCAACACAGGACTGGGAACTAGACTTTTCCTGAATCCAGGCTCAGTACCAACTGTCTGCCACCAAACCACGGACCATGGAATTGTGAGTATTTTAATGCTGTGTGGTATTTATTTAGCTTATTGCTACGAGCTAATGCTAACAGCAGAGGGAAGTGGACCAGATGTAAGAGCTCAAGATTTTCTTCAGTGTTAAATTCCCTCTGAAAGCCTACAGTGTAAACTTAGATGTATGGATATTCCTACATTAGTCAAGAGGAGTTTAACAGTTGGAGGAATATAATTATTCCTCATACACCCCCTCCTCTCCCCCTCCCTCAGTGTTAGCTTTAGGAGGCTAAGTTAAGCCTGCGGTTAGCCTGTTGTTTTAGCCTGTATGTTTTGGAGGAAACGATCTTCGCTGTTTTCTATCCAGCAGGACTTTACAGTCGTGTTTGTTCAGGACTGTGATGTGAAGTCCCTGTTGTGTGTTACTGTGCTGTCCACTGTTAAATGTATAGAGATCTGAGTACGAGGCAAACTGCTCTGCACTCACTGAAGCAATGTAATCGGTAAATTATCTCCGATGGTCTCAAAACTCATTTTTGTGTCAAAACTGTGGATGAGGGGAAACGATCAGTGAAGACTGTGTTTCTTTGGTCATGTAAACATCAATACTAACAACAGGAGCAACTATATAATTGAGGCAATCAAATAAGATCTGTGAGATGATTATCCTCCTGATTTATTTACTAAAAACATATAGGCATAGACATTTGGTTATGTATCACCAATGAGACATTTGTAAGTGAAACACATTAACCCCGAAAGCCCGTTGTGTTATATTTGAAACATACTTTATGATACATACCTCTGTCTAATCAATATGATCAACAAATATCTAAAAAAAAAACATATGAATACAAGCAGATAAATGATAGAAATTAAAGTTTCTCAAGTGAATTATCAGTAGCCAGAAACACCTAATGTATTTAATGAGTTACAAACACTATATTTTACATTTCTTGTAATTTTTTTTATTTCAGTACAAAGTGAAACAAACATTTCAGCTCCAAAAAATAATACAATTTTATGGCTATAATTTGTGTTTTCATACTTTTAAAAGGTTAAACATTTTTCTTTCTTGTGTCTATGCTGGTCGACCTCAGGCAGCATCTTCTGATGGTGAATCCTGTTTAAATTCAGCTTCCCAAAATCAAAGACTGGAGACTGCACAGCAAAGCCAGTGAAAGCAGAGCCAACTATCTGTAAGTTGCAGAAGTCTTTATTAAAAATCTACAAATTTAAAAACATCGGCAAATAGGCATAACATGAAAAGGAAAACATAAAGAAAACTTCAATAGAAATGCTTTTAACATGGCATTTAAAATAAATAATAAATAAGGAAATTGTGTAAATAAAAGACGAAAAAAGTGTACAACACTGTAGTGAGGTATTTTTGATTTTAGTGCAATTTCTTTTTGTAATCAAACATTTTTGTTCTTGCATTTCAGATTTTGTTAGATGCACCGTTGGACCTTGTCTTTGAGAACATTTTCCAGGACTCTGCCTCGTAGCTGCAGAAAATACCAGACCCAGAAGACCTCGCTGCTCAATATGACAGACCTGACAAGGTGGATGTGATAGCCAGCTACGTGTCAAGGTTCAACCAAGGAGAGCTCTGAAGTCCTCATACTGGTCTTCTGCATCAGGAAACTCCGCTCTTATCTGCAGCACCACGCAGGCAGGCAGCACCACCCTGATTCTTCAGCCCAGAAGCTCCAACACCAGCTCACAGAGGGTCTGTAGGCCTGGTATCTGTAACGGCTGGACATGATGTGCATGTTTGTCAGAACTGAAGGGTTACTTTCATTGGTATTTTACTGTATATATTTTTGTCTTATGTATCTTTTAGTATGGTTTTTCTGTTTAAAAATTCCTTTTCTTTTTTTTTCATTTCTTTTTTACCTCCTTTATTAAAAATTGTCTGCAGTACCAGTCGGTACATTTGATGTTCGTATATGTACAAATATTTTTCACAATAAAAAGATTACATGAACTGTTTGGTGTGTTTTCCGTCTTCCATATGTTACATGTTACGTTAATAAGTAAAGAACAAAAAAGATAAACTGTGAAAATGTAAGATGGAGGAAACAGTGATGTACTTTTAATCCGAACTATTTTGTGTATCAGTAATGGAAGCGTTTATGTCAAAATACTTGTGCATTATTCCTCTTAGATGTAAAGGCCCATAGTCATATCTATAAATATTGAAGGCATGTTGCACTGAAAAAAAACACATTAAAGCATAGAGGTCTGAGTCCAGGATGGTCCACCATGCAGGATGGTGGGTCTGGGAGTTCCTGTAGTCTTCCTCTGACCTAGTTAATTAAAAAGAGTAAGTAAGTGACATCATAGTACAAAAAGGTAATGTACAAAATTATTATTTTGCACTCAGTTTTCACAATACCTTTGGTATCTCCATGCAGAAGACATTTTCAGGCTCCAGGCATTTTTGCACAGTTGCCACAGGAGCACCTCCGTAGGAGAAGAGTGAAAACAGGATGTTCAGTAGAATTTTTATATAAAGGAAGTGTACTAGTTAAGCAATCATGATGTCTTGTTTTTGTTATAGACAATATAATACTAATATACGCAGGGCTGTGTAATAATAAACAATATTGCAAGTAAAGAGGTGTTTAAGACAGCTACTGTGTGGCATACATAAAAGATATGGCTCAGAGAAAATTGCTTAGAATTACAGGTTATAACAAACATTTGCTCAGTGGCAGCACGTTACTGCCATGCACTATAGGCTATGGCTCTATTAAATGCTGTATTCTGATGGGTCAGTCACATAATTAATGTTATTTCTGTAAAACACTGTGGCCATGATCGGCCCTAAAGAACACAAACATTATTTACATTTCACGACAACAAAAGCCCCGTTTCCACCAAGTGGTCTGGTATGGATCGGCACGGTTTGGCTCAGGCCGGATCGGTAAAGCCTGATCCTGGTTGCGTTTCCACAGCCAGCCGTACCCTACTTGGTAGGCGGCGTGTAAGCCGGATGCCATAGCATGACGTCATAGCAGCGCGGCACAGTGTACCCCGCTATTAAATACAACGAAGAAGAAAACGTGACACAGTAAACAAAGAGCAACGATTCTCTTCACCGAGAATACTGAGGAAGGTCTGCACCTCTACAGTAGACCATGGGACGCTCGATCTTTATGCCATTTTCCAAACAAAAAAGCCTTGAGAGTTATCTTCATGAAGAGGAGTGGAGATTTAATTTATGGCGGGGCTGTGTTGTTCTTACCTCTGTCGCACGGGAAGTGATGTCTCCTTCGACCAATCAACGGGCTGCAGTGTTTCTAGCTCCAACTTTTGGGGTCGGATCGGTATGCTTGGCACCCCAACAGAAGGGTCCCAAAAAGTAGGATGGTACGGTTCGCTTATAAGGGGTCCTGTCCTGGTTTTAGGAAACGGAAACGCCACAAAAAGCGAGCCGTACCGAGATGAACAGAACTGAACCTTCTGGTGGAAACGAGGCTAAAGAAGTCCCCTTCCCTCGATGTTATTTCACTATAAGTAGCAACGACCCGTTCAGTGTTACTTATCAATAAAAGTTTATTCCGCCTCATGTCGAGTTTTATGTAATCCTGTCAGGGTTTATATGTCTCTGTAGTAACCTGCTCACTCTACATTATCCCTTACTAAACGCTATTTAATGCCAGTCTGAGTTTTGGTTAGCATGGCATGAACACAATCTACACAGTCGGGGAGCTAATAACAACAACACACGGGGGGGGGGGGGGAGGCAAGAATGGCAGAACAGCTTTAATTCGTCTACATATTAGCATTGAAGTAACAAATTTTACATACGGACCTCCTGGTTTAACCTTGGCTCTCGACTTTCTTCTGGTGCCTCTTCATATTGGGGGTCTGGCCGGATTCCATCATGGTTGAAGAAAATAAAAAAAAAGTCAGGTGACTGGAGAAAAAACGTAAGGCGGCGTGGTCCGGTGATGTCCTTGTCTCAGAGAAAGAGAAGGTAATTAAACACCAGAAACTTAGCTCTATATATACAACTCAAATAGTAGATACGCCTACAGGGAGGTCCTCAGCATAATCAAATAGACTCATCCCACATAACATCATATCCGGCGAGGGGAGGGACCAACGAGGGGAGGGACAACAAAATCATCACGTGACCGCCATATGACGTCACTAACACGTGACCAATAGGAACGCCTACAAAATTAAGCACCGCCCCATCGACCATTCTAAACTCCTAATATCTTATCTTATCTTCTTAATGCACCTCACCTTTTCAGTGGGAGTCAGGTCTGGACTGCAGGCAGGCCAGTCTAGTGCCTGCACTCTTTTACTACGAAGTCAAGCTGTTGAAACACCTGCAGAATGTGGCTTAGCTGAAATAAGCTGGGACGTCCCTGCTTGGATGGCAGCATATGTTGCTCCAAAGCCTGTATGTGCCTTTCAGCATTAGTGGTGCCTTTACAGAGTACAAGTTACCCATGCCAAGGGCACTTACAACCTTCAATCCAATCACAGATGCTGGCTTTTGAACTTTGTGCTGACAGCAATCTGGATGGTCCTTTTCCTCTTTAGCCAGGACGATACAATATCCAAGATTTCCCAAAACAATGTCAAATGTTGACTCGTCAGACCACAGCGCACTTTCCCACTTTGCGTCAGTCCATCTCAGATGAGCACAGGCCTAGAGAAGCCAGAGGTGTTTCCGGGTGTTGTTTATTCATGGATTTTGCTTTGCATGGTAGAGTCTTAACAATAGTTAGAAGATCATAGAAAATAGTTTTCTGAAGTGTTCCTGAGCCATGTGGTAATACCCTTTACAGTGCCACATGAGGGATCGAAAGTCATGGGCATTTAATTTTGGTCTTCAGCCTTACCACTTACATGCAGAGACCTCCAGATTCTCTGAATTTTTTAATGATGTTGTGGACTTTAGATGATGAAATATTTAAATTCCTTGCAATTGTATGTTGAGAAGTGTTGGTCTGGAACTGTTTGACTATTTGCTCATGTTGTTGTTCACAACTGTCTCCAGAGTGACCTTCTGTCATATTTCATTCCTGACTTGAAAACTGAACTGTTGAATTCACAGTTCAACAAAAATGTGAGCCTTATTATTCACCATGTTGAGGCTCATTAAGAAGAGGGGCGATGCACTTGACTTTCTACATAAATCCATTAGGAAGAGTGTGAGAATGCTGTCTAAATTGGTAAAAATAAATGCTAGCAACACAGTGCAAGAGTTTGTCCACAATTTATGTAGAAACAATAAATAACCCTCACTGAGATCTTAGAGCTTGTGGTTTACTGTTCCCCTTGTATGAAAAAAAGATGATATTGTTTAATCTTTACAGAGCCATTGACAAGATTTTAAAAATGCTATTAGGAGAACTTTGTTTTATATGCAGCTAAATAAAACACACTTACAATGGCCATACCATGTCCTTGCATTTCTGACCCCAGTCTCTTTAACCTGTGTGTGTGGTCTATACTTTATCTCTATCTTTCATAAGCACAGTGCACTTTCTCAGGCCTGACATGGTTGGACAAGATGGGCTTCAGCACAGAATGGATGCTCAAGCTCTTTGTTGTTTTTTTTATCATGCTGACTGTGAGACTCTTGCAAACTAAGCAGTGTTTGTGTTGCAGTCCAATGTTTCACATACTGTATGTACAAGAGGCAACCATGCTCAGGCCGAGGCAGTGTGGGTGCAGGCCAGCTGGTAACTGGGGGTGAAGGACAATTGGCACAGCCAGGGGCAGACTGAGCCTGGTGTGAAAACACCCCGAAGGACTTAATGGGCTTAAAGATGTCCTGACACCATGTTTTTCCTCCTAATACTGATTCCTCCTCTTAAAAACAATAAGCCATGTACAGGCAGAAAAACACTGACCAACGTTTTGCAAGCTTTTACAAAAAAAATACTCTGCTATTGTTAGACTGTTTTTCACATTATAATTTTACAGAACCCAGCTGACTTTTTGATGCTGACTGACTGTATTTTTGATTGGCTGACTGGCATACTCAACATTACTAGATACTACAGTTTAGGTAGCCTCAGAGGTCCATCTTATACTGGTATGGGCTGCATTTCTGGCATCAAAGACCAAACACTTAGAAGTAGCAGATCTGTGACGTGAGGATCCTTCAAAGAAATGAAATTCTTAGCGAGGAGGATTTTTAGAGAACTCTGACCCTATGTGACCCTGACTCCACTATTCCTGGGTCATGCCCAGTTGCTGAATCACAAACCATGGCGGAGTAGACAGCCTCTGTAACTATCTTTGGTGTTTTGCCCCCAGCTGTCCGGACTGGTGCTGCCTGAGTAAGAAGTGAATCTGTGTTTCTAAGGAATACAAGGTCAGAGAGGTGCAGAAGACTTTACTGTAGCTGCCTGTCAAATAGAGCTGGATACAAATTTCTTTTCACAAACACAGCAACACACACACTCCTGAGGTTGTCTGAGACGGCTGCTCTCTGATATAAATTCTGGTTTTAGGCATACTTGGAAATGATGTTTGTGGCCATGTGTACATTATGGTAGTGATTAGGTCATGTGGTTTAATTACATGTGCCTCAGTGCTGTGTAGTTATTTGAGTTCAAAGGTTGGATGTCTTTCCACAAATGAATGATAAGACTCAAACTTCTCCTTTGTCTCAAGAGCGTCAATATATATTCAAGTCCAAAACAGGACTCAAGTTTTTAAATCCTTTAGCTTTGTGGTAAGCTAGTCAAATGGCCTTACTTTGATGGTGCAAAGGCATGTGAAACAAAGCATTATGAAGGATGGCATTTTTTTATATTCGCCATCCAGTAGAGATGAAGGCATGGGAACTGCAGTATCAAAGTTTTGATACTTTTACAAGTACCAGTTTTGTGTTAGAAAATACTGATGGATGACTAACATAGAAACTGAACCATTAGTTAGTGAATGTGAGAGCGAATGGGTGTGAATGGGTTGGTGTGACCAGCAGTGTACAGCTGCTTTGAGTAGTCAAAAAAACTCAAAAAGCCCTTTTATTATCTCATGTCCATTTACCATTTACAAAACATCTTTTTTCTGTCTGTATTTGTACTCAGGGAATAGATATCAAGTTATAAAAAAATGTTCTTCACACCATTGTATAAGGAGACTTGAAGATCAACTCACTTTGTAGTTTGGTGGTTGGCAGCGCTTGAAGTCATTGGAAAATGGCAAATTCAGAAGATATTATGTGAGCATTTTAGGAGATGGTTAGTATCAGTATCAAAAATTACCCCAAAAAGTATCATATCAAGTTAAATAAAACTGGTTTTGCCCATCACCACTATCCAGATGATGCGCTACCTTGAAGCAAAGGCGCAGAGTGACTTTAAGCCAGAGCATGAGTTATAAGCCTTGTTATTCATAGGTGTGTTTTAGATGTAACATGAATCTAACCAATCAAAATGTTTTAGCCCTCATTCTCTGAAAGCGCTGCCAGCTGCTGTGTTGTTATTTACTTGGTGAATTACATGGTTTGGTGCAAATTCTGGCTGGTTAATCTGATTGTTCCCATCCTTTCATTGAACCTCTTACACATGAGATCTAGAAGGTTTTTCTTTAAACATCAGTGATTGTGAACATACCCCAGTAATGATCAAAATGACTGTTTACATTTGATTTAAGGCTAAACATGACCTCTTTAACTTAAGAAACATCCCTCGGCAGAAGGATATGTTAATTACTGTTTAACTGATGAGCACTGGGTGTAAAAATGTCAGTGATGTGAGGTTGAAGCTTAGCTCCAGGTTTATGATAAAGCTCTATGTGATTTCAATTTAGTAGCAAATCTGCTTTCTCATAAACCCTCCATCAGCCATTTTTGTTGACATCGATGTAGAGTTTTGTCATTTCTGTTTTCTCCTGTCGAGGGGATAAAGTTTGTTCACATCCCGATGATGTTCAGCATGAAATTTATTTCAGCTTCACTCTAAAATCTCAACAGCCCAATGCTCTCACTGCCGCTTGCCTGTTTTCGTGAGCACTTCACCCCTAAGTAGGTGTAACTGAACAAAATAATCTTACCTAAATGCTGTACATGCACTGAATTAATGGGAATAGAAGGGGAAAAAAGGTTTACGTATCATTTTTCATAAACTGAAAATAGCCTTCATAAAGAGAACATTATTAACACAGATTAAGGTTCAGAGATGGGGCTAAAAGGTTTATCCTTGGGACACTGTCCATGCTGCTGTTTTTCGAAATCTTGGACGTAAGAATATTCTGGTCTTGTTAATGCAATGGAAAACCCCAGAGTACACTCATTGGGCTAATGCATTAAGAATCACTGTTGTGGGCTGCATACTTAGTGACTTTGCCATAAACATGACAAATGGTTCGTCATTTTCCTCCTCAGATCACAGTCTCTCTCCTTCTCTCATCTCCCTCAACATTGTTTTCTCCTTTTTCTCTCTGATGTCGACCCCTCTCATCTCTCGAGCCATGTTTTGTGGTATCATCAGAGAGACAAATGAGAAGCAAGAGAGAAAAGGAGGCCTCGAGGCTCATGTCCTCACGTCGTCACCACTCCCTTTATCTCCCCTCTGTACTCTCCTCCTCCTTCATTCCCCCTCCTCCATTTTCCTGTCTTCCTGAGTGACAGCTGGCAGCCAGTAGGGTACAGTGGACATGCCAACCCAAGTGCAGATATTTGCCAAGTGACTTGAGAAAATACACATTTGAACGTGACTGACTCATGCGTGGTGGAGCTGCTATAGCGCTGCTCTGTTTCTCTGTCTTTCTTTCATTCTGGATGGCTCAGATGGACGATGCGGCGCACATTACACTGGCTGCTGCTCACAGAGCTTTGTGGTCATTAAAACGTGCAACAGTACGTTCACAGACGGCCCATAAATGAATCCAGAGGGACAAGCTCGAGGCAGAGGCCACACAGGCCGCCGCCATAAAAACAAGCAATGAAAGATGCCTTACTGGGGGAGGAATTGATTAGAGAAAACTATCAGTCGTGGGCTGATTTTACAAACATTAAGATGGATGGGCAGCTTAAAATCCTTCCCCTGTGTGTTTACCTATTCAACCAAAGATCTTTTTTCATCAAGATGCAGATGCTTTTTTGGAGAGTGCAGTTAGCTTGTTGTGTGGTTAAAGAAAGGTATTTACATCACAGCTGACTAACAGGTAGAGCTGATAAGTGGCAGAAATCATAGACTGGTGAAAATAATCAGTAAAAAGTATGCAATAAAAGACTGCAATTTAGCTGGGGATGTAGTCTCTTCAATAATTATTCCCTAATGATGTTCACTGCAGGTATAATAGATCCTCGGCTATTGTGAAATGACTATAGAATCATTAAAAGTCTTACCATTGTGTTAAAAAAGACCATATTTTGCCTTTATTCTGGTTCGTGTATTCAATTTCAATGACTGCTACAGTATGTGTATCCTTTGTTCAGAGCACCCTCTATTTTTCATTCACTCAGTAAAACTGGTCCACCTCTGTGATCTCTACGTCTGAGAAGCTGTACTAGAGATCCTGTCACTTTAAAGGGACATTTCGGTTTTTTTAAGTTGGGTTTGTGAGAGGTACATGGCATGAGACTTCTGTAGATGGAGAGTCAACTGGTCTGAATTGTAAATGGTGGAATCTGCAAGTGGAGGACCACAGAAACACACATTACACGTTGATTCAGGTGAATAAATCTTGAGCTCATGTCGTTAAACTGGATTAAATAAGAGTGTGACTGAGCAAAAACACTTCAGGATGTTCAGGATCCTATTGATACTATTAGCATTCGTCTGTCTGGAGCAGCTCTCATCTTGCAGAGCCTCATTGCTTTAATGGACATTTATATTTGCACAGACTAGATTCCATGTCTTGCAAACTTCAAGGAAGAAACAGAGGAGCCGAATTAAAGTTCTTCTTCAAAGTAAGTATTCGGCTTAAACTGACTGTTTGTTTTGTAAAGACAAGCCTTCGTTCAATGATAAGTGTACCTTATGATAGCACAAGATATGTTCATTGTTGTGCAAACTGAGCTATAAAAACATTCTTTGTTAAATTACTTTGCTTGGTCAGCAGGATAATCCTTAATTGTATACATTTAGCTGCTCTTTATTAGGAATGAAGTATTATTTGTGTATTTGTCAAAATTCAAGCCAGGCGGAAGGACATGTAGGCTGTGCCTTGTCTCAAAACAGTGCCTAATCGATGCAGCTTGGTAGTGGGATAATAGGCAGATGTAAACAAACTGTTTGTAGGGTTATTTACTCTGAGCTGTTTTTGTGGCTTTTTTCCTCCCACAATTCTTATAATTGGACAGAGAGTTTGGCAGCATGTATTGAATGTATAGCATTAGCATCTGTCCCGAGTTTTTCCAAACAGACAGAGTATTGAGCTGTGAAACTGGCACACGTTAAAGCTCATGCCATGTAGCTCACACAACCCCATTTCAAAAAACCTGAACTATCCCTTTAAGGTTTTCTTCCTCACGTGGACTCAGCCTGTTCTGATCAGTCCAGACTTACTACTCTGTGGTACCTGCTCAGCTCTGCATTCTCTCTGCACTCTGCACTGTTTCTATCCTGAGCCAAGGGGCATAAATCCATGGTATGCTGTAATACTGATACATTTTCTCAGTGAGGCATTTCAGGCAGCTACTGGTGCTGTAAACAGAGGTAAAGAGGGAAGATCTTATGCTGTAGACCTTGTTTTAACTGTCAGAAATTGCAGATAAACTCTTGACACTGTCTAAATGGCTCAGATATGTTGGCAAAATCTGAAAAAATGTGAAATAAATTACACTGTAAAGAAGTAGTGGCTGCTGATATGTTTATGCAATTTAGACAGTGATCCCTCGCTGTTTTGGTAAAAAATGTGACTGAAAATCATTTATTTGTTAGACATTTTGTTACCACCACTTTTTTTTTATTGCCCAACACATGGTGCCAAAATGTCTAATTCTGTAATGTCTTTTTTAGTCACCATGGTATTAAAAAGGTATTTAGAGTTCAAGAGAAAATTATCATTCATGAATTGATGATAAGTACTAACACACCTCTACTAACACATACTTGCACAATATGGAAATTTTCAACAGGCTGACACATTCTATCAGATGATGCTCCTGAAAAACTGAGAAACTGTGTACTCAACAATACCAAGTAAAAGTTAAAATAGATCAGCTCTTTATTTCAGATGAATTAGCTCCTTATTATCGCCCTCATGTTTTTTGTGTCTAATGGTAGGCAGGGATACTGTATTCATATACAGTACAGCTCCACTCTGGCAGCAGGACTGCATTACAGTTAAGAGCTGGGGAAAACAATGGAAAAATACATTTTGTAAAAAACATAGTAAAGTTGTGGGAAATCTTCAGATTCATACAAGAAAAAGCATTACTTGAATATCCAGTACTTGAGTCCCAACTCTTGTAGGTTTGCTTATTGCTTAATGTCTTCACATTGATTGTAATGTGTGATCGTCATGTGATGATACTCTTATGACCCAAATCAGTTCATGGGGCCAATTCTGTGTTATTTAACGGAAACCAAAACCACCACATTCCTCACCCTTGACTCATTATCAGTGAAAGTCTATTTGATGTCCTGCCTGTATATCTTCCTGTTTGCATTATCAGGCAGCAGACATGCTGCTTTAGTCATAGATGAATTAACATGACATGTATGGTTGATGCGCAGTCATATAGGTCGATCTTTTGAGTTTTCTCTGGCTAGCAGTACCTTGTCCTAATGCTTGTCTGTGCTGTAACTGACTTTATGGTCCAATAATGGTGCAAACATGCTGCTTTTATTGTTTATTTCACAGCTGTTGAGGCAGGCTGGTATGCGTGAGAGTCAAAGGAGAGCCCAACACAGTGGCAGTGTTGTGTCATTTCAGGTTACTCTCATGTAGACTAAGCTTAACTTTTAACATTGTTAGAAATGGTTGATGACATTTAAGTGACACAACAATTAACAAGTTTATTAATAATAAAGAACAAGTCACTCCACCTTTTCCTCTCACTACCTTTCCTCCTCTTACTGTGTGTGTGTGTGTATGTTTACATTGCAAAATACAACCAAGAGAAACCCAGTCAAAGTATATTTCCAAATGAGAAAAGACATTTCGTCTGCTAAGGAGGTTGTTTTTGTGTTGTCGTTAGTATGTTTGACTGTTACCAAGTTAACTCAAATAGTTAAAGGTCCCAATTTATGCAAAAAACACTTTTTTTAAGGCTTTTGAACACATTTTGGGGTGTTTGACCTTCCTCCCAGCCCACAAAATGTGTGAGTAGACAACAAAACCGGTATTTAGCAGGCTGCATAAATGTAAACTCATGGTATTTGGCGAGCTGTTGAGTTTGTGGATATTCTGTTACGTCACAAGCATTTTATTAGCATAAGCCTACGTCAACCTGAGTGAAATTTCTGTGCGAAGTGCCGCCATATTGTTTACATTCTTAGCGAGAGATCACATACACCATGTCTAGACCCAGACCTGGATCACTGCTCGGTTGTTGGCTGTAAACAGCCACATATGTCTTCACATATAGACTACCAGCCTCAGAGGACCAAAGAGCCCAGTGGATTTATTTTATTTTTGAAGGGAATGAGCAGCTACAGTCAGCTAAAACCTGTACATGTGTGTCAATCACTTCACGATTGACTGCTTCTTCAACTTCAGTCAGTTCAAACAGGACTGGGAACTAGACTTTTCCTGAATCAGGGCTCAGTACCAACAATCCATAGTCAAACCTGATGATGGAAATGTGAGTATTTTAATGCCGTGTAATAATTATTTTACTTGTTGCTACGAGCTAATGCTAATAGCAGGGGGAAATGAACCAGAGGTATGTTCGCATGTTCGTCAGTGTTCACGTTACTTGTTGAAACTCTGAAGGATAAACTTCAAAGTATGAACATTCTTACATTAGTCAAGAGGAGTTTAAGAGTTAGCTGAATATAATCAGTCCTTTACCCACCCCATTACCCCTCCATTTCTGCTAACGTTAGCCCGAAAGGTAGGCTAAATTGCAGCTGTCCCACTGCTGTGACTAAGCCAAGTTTAGCATGTTGTGCATTAACCTGTGATGTTTGGGGAAACCAGCATGAATTTGCGGTTCATGTGTGTTCAGGACTATAAGTGGCATGTGGCTGGAGCGGCAGTGCTCTCCGCTTCGCTCGAGATATGCTGCAGGTCCATCATGAAGTCCCCCATATGTACTGTGTTCGTCGCTGTATGCACTGTGTTCGCCGGTTTGCCTCTGGCTCATTAGCATAAGAAGGGGACCGCCCTCAAAACCATCTGTTCTGAACAGAAGGGTTATGTGAGCATGGAAAGAATGCAGCTGTAATATATTCATAGGCTTTTTAGACCAAAGCAAGTTACTAACGTTTCATGAAGACATCAAGGATCCATATTAAACTGCAGAAAAGGAGCAAAATATGGGACCTTTAAGAACAGATTTGATTAAAATAAATTTTAAATTTTGAATTAAATTTTGATTAAATTTTGATTAAATTTTCAGGGAGTGTTGCTCATGGCTTAACAAAGTAGTAATAAGATTTTAGTGACAATCTGAGTGGATCTGAGAATTTTTAGGATTTGTTAGCATTGCGAGATAGGGCAGTTTTGCACAGTTTTTCTAATATGTTAACAGTACAAGAAAGGGCAGGGTTTCTTTTTTTTCACATTTTTGACAATAACTCGTGCAATAAAGTTGGAAATACCTTTGCAGAGGTTTGTGCTCTCAAAGATCTGCTAGAAATGTTGAAGTACACAAAAAAAAAACATCACAGTGAAAAGTAAATTTTTTGGGGAAGTGTCTGTTTTGTTCCATATTTTAAAGGACACACATAAACTCTGTTTTTTTATGCTGGCATGGTGCTGACCCTCTGTTATTCTTTTGGAGAAACAAAGATGGATGAGATATGATATTTTGTCATTATTAATAAGCTGTAGCAGCTACCAAAGCAGCAACGTCAGAATCATTTTCTATGTTTTTGTTTTGTGAAAAACTCTAAGATACTCTGCCGGCGTCTACACTCACTTTCTTTTTTGTTTTGTTTTGACTGCAGTAATAATTAAGCTGCATTTAGTTGATCCTTTGCCTGTTTTTCCCTTTAGATAAAAAGAGGCCAATGCTTTGCCTTTAAATCCACAATCCTCACACAGCAAAAAGAAGAAGCTGTAATGATTCTGCGATATGCATACAGCACCTTTTATTATTCAAAAAGCGAGAGCCATTTGCTCCCTGGTGAGAGAAAAACACTCGCACACATATAAATGTCCAGTTTCACTCTACATAAAGAAAAATTGAAATTGAGCTGAATCTTACAGGAGGCATGCTAAGGAGCAGCATTTACCATGATTGCTCTTTCATAACATCCACTATTTGTGCATTTGAATGGATTCCCAAATGGCGCTCTGCTTTTTTTATTCATCCTTTTACTCTAAATAGGAAGTGACATTTGGGTCAGGATCTGGGGTTTATATAAACCGAAGAGCAGCTTTGAAATCTAGGACCTGATAAGTGTTTTTTACAGGGGGCTTTTTGCAGAAATTAACAGCTTATGAAGGTGCAAAGATCTGATTGAAAAGACAAGGTTACAAGACACAAGATTGCATAAAACATACATGTAGAGGGAAAAAGCAGCATTGACAGACACACACACTCTTACACACACTGGATATCCAAGAGTAATCTGGGATTATTCTTGTACAGAAGGAGGGCATGTCCACGACTGTACTGCCTAAAAAATACAAGAGAAAATAGAGAAAACACAAAGCTCAGACTTGGACCTGCAAGGGATAAAGGGAGACAGGCAGTGATGAAAAAATATCAGGGATACAGAGATTTGTCGTTCTGCTTTGATGCAGGAGACAGACAGACAGAAACAGAGTGTGAGACAGAGACAGCAGAGACAATAATCTCCTGGAAGCATCAGCAGGCTCCCTCTCTCTCACACTCTTATACATCAGATATCAGTGTGAACACCGCTCTTGCCATTAGCACCTGTGAGAGGTGTCAACATGCGGCAGTCTATCACAAATCATTACCACAATACCAGCTGAGACAATTACAGAAACAAACAGGGTTGATACCACAACGTCTTTGCACTACAGATGACATAACGTGAATTTGCATTTCAGAGGGTATTAGACTCATTGATTTGTGAGACACTGAAAGACAGATTGTTGACACTTTGAGAGCGCATGGGGAGAGCACTGTTTCTGCTATGGCACAAAAACAACTCCAGATATCCTGAATAGAGCTCAATGAAAAGGTGATTATTGGTAGATTTTAAGGACATTTGATTTTGAGTATTTTCTGAGCAGGTTCCAGTAGTGCTGAGTGATTATTGGATTTCATTATGATTATGATCATGGCCTCCAACAAACACAAAAACAGACCTAGCAGTGCTTCAAGAGCACAATCCCCCACCAAGGTAATTCCAACATTGTCGGGTGAGTTATTGTCAAAAACTTGGAAAACTGCCCTATCTCACACTGTTAATAAATCCTTGAAAAAGTTCCTGGATCTGCATCCAGATTCAGATCACCACCTAAAGGTATCACATCTCCCATGTGCCATGACCAACATTCTCTGAAAATGTCATGAAAATCTGTTCAGAAGTTATTGAGATATTTGAGGAAATGCGGAAAACTGCCCGATCTTGAAATGTTTAGAAAAACAAAGTCACTTTGTGAAAGCACTTTGAGCTGCCCGTCTCAAAATAAATGACAAAATAATGTAGAAAAGACCAGGCTATGTGTTGACTATGTGCAAAGCAGCTAGCCCACTCCTCATCTATAACAAATCTGAAGGCCCATTTGTCAGCTCTACACACACCGCAGTCCAGTGGCGCCTTGTGAATGCTAAATCCTGTGCAACCACGTCCTCCATGGTAGGCCCTTCAACAGAGGCATGGAAAAAGGCCTTCATGGACAAGACTGCATGATAGAAGGGGCGGGTTCTAGTATCTTATTAGCGCGTATGCTTGAATACCAATCAAATTTGTTATTGTATTACATATTGAGAAAAGTGGCAGCCCTATATGCCAGTAACACTTCCATGGTGTATTTCAAAGTTAAAGGCAACTGCAATTATACACAATGATTTTACAAAAGAGTTTTCTGCACTGTTATTTAGTTATTGATGTGACTCACAAAAATGTGTTGTCATTTCTTTGTCTCTTCTAAACGTTCTGTACAAAAAAGTTTTGAATCAGTACGGTAATTGTACATAATGCTTTGACAAATTAAAAAAAATATATAATTATGGAGATGTTCATCAATAAGCAATCCTTGTCTCTACCTACCTGTCCACCTTTCATGCAGTCTTTTTATGCCTGTTCGGACCACGTTTTTATAGTAAATTAGATCATTTCTAAAAGCAGAATCTTGACAACCTTTGGAACAATTGAAATCACCTCTGTACAGACTTGACAAATACTGGTTGTCATTCTATTTACTGCCCGTAAGAAGGAAAATTATTATGTCATTGTGTAAATCAATTATGATTTTAGTTAATCACATCGCTCCTCAACCTTTTCTTTGTAAAATCAGTCAGAGCACTCTTTGGGCCACTTTGTACCAGTTAAGCATTTCTTAAAAGTTGAGTATTGTTGTTGACCGTATCCATCCCTCTATAACCACAGTGAACCCATCCTCTGAAGGCTACATCCAGCTAACCTGACACACAGATAGACAGCTCATTATATTTAGTACAGGATAAAGTTCACTGGTCTATCTTTTCAACAGCCCATAAAAAATGTGGGGGCAAGGCAGAACACTTCAAAACACATCTGGAAAGTGACTGGACGATAGTTCTGTCAATCACAATAAGTACTGGCCAAATGATGTTGTGGGTTTGTGCTGCTGCAGAGGAGTAAAGTTCATGCTGAGAGCCACTTTGTAAATCAAACTATATTCTTTTTTAGGCATTTTGAGCCTTTATTTGAAAGTGGAGAGACAGTGAATAGGCTCATGAAACAGGGTGAGAGAGAGCAGGGGAGGACACACTGCAAATTAGCCTCAGGCAGGAATTGAATCTGGGCCGGCCAAAGCATATATGAGACATGCCTGGTTGCTTCCCACTCCGCCAAACCAGCATCTCAAAATTATCTTCAAGAAGAAATGCTTTCAGTGCCGGTCTTTGTTTCATTTCTTAAAAAAATGTTTTCAAGCTCTAAAAAAATGCCATCTTTTCATGATGGATCTGCCTGATTACAGACTTTGAATCAGGTGGATCCAACTGCTCTGCAAGGCTAACTTCAAGCAGGATAATGTGCCATGTCACAAAACTCAAATCATCTCAAACTTGTTGTCCTGAACAGGATGAGTTTACTTTACCCCAGTGACCTCCAGAGTCACCAGATCTCAATCCAAAAGAGCACCTCCTGGAAATTGTGAGATTTGCATCAGGGATGTGTGGAAAACAAATCTGCAGCAACAACACGGTGCTTTCGTGCCAGTATTGACCAAAATCTGCGAATGTACCGAAGACAAAAGGGTTCCAGGGTGTACCTAATAAAGTGGCTGTTGAGTGTATTTCTCATTCAGTAAAATGAGATGTTCGAAAAAGACTTGAACATGAAGTAGGAGCACCTTATATCTCAATTTTTATAAGGAACTGAACATCCTCAGCTGTCTGATGGTGAATAATGCTGCAGAATTATATTCATAATGTGTTTAATTTCCTCTTTTAGTTTAGTTCTGCATGTTCTTAGCATCCCCTGGTAATCTCCACCATTCGTACTCACAGAAGCAGTCAGAATGAAAACTGCTGTGAGCCACAGTGACACATTTTCCCTGGTGCACCGCCTGATCACATCAGCCCTCAGAGGCTGCTCCGCCCTTCAGTCATTTAAGTCACACTTAGGTTTCAGTGGTCATTGGGATTCCTTTTTACGAGCCTCATGATCAATCAATCCCGTAATTCAATCCCTCGGTCAATCATGTTTAAATGAATTATTCAGAAACCATCACAGAAAGCTGAGTGAAATGGCTCACCACAGAACACCCGCTTTAATCCTGCACCGGGGGCTGAATGAATCAGACCAAATAAAACAGGACGGGTTATAAATGCATAAAAGAAAAGAGTCAACAGTTTAACTCATGAATCCAATCTATTATTCATTTGTGAATATGAGACGGTGATTATAGATCCTCAAAGTGTCTCAGATGTTTGAATAAATACAGTGATCTTTAAAGATGGGTTCATTTTGGTGACTTAGGAGACTCTGGCCCTGTCCCAGCATCCACCCTGAGGCCTGAGCACTAAAACCTCAAGGACATAAATGACGTCAGGAGAGCTGTGTGTGAGTTCATGAGAGCAAAGGATGGCATTTAAATGAGCAAAGGAGACAACATGATTGGAACACAAATGTTGCCCACTTTAGTGTCGACCAGTGGTTTTCAAACTCTTTTGCTTTAAGGCTTCTGTACCATCAGCTTAAAATCTCAAGGCAAACCATGGTCATGAAATGAATCTTCTAAACACCTTTTCTGTTTGACGTCTATCTATTTCTATCTATGCTTCTTGAAATATGACTGAAACCATATTACTCTTCTAATAATAATACAAAGAAGAATTTCGAATGACAAAATGTAACAAACTTCAGTTCAGCAACACATATTTAAACCTGACAGGTCACAAATTAGTTTCAGGGAATCCTATTAATGGGATAACAAAAACAAAATCTACATCAACAAATTAACACTATCAGAGTTAATATTAACATTTCCTAAGTGTTAATATGGGTCTACACTATGAAGTATTGTTTTCACTTTTTTTGGAGAGTTGTTTTTTTAACTCTCACCAAGTGTAGTTGTTGACTCTTATTAAAATTCAGATTAACAGTGTGACATTTGATCAACACTATGTCATGTTAGGAATGCTCCATCTTTGATATATCTGTTTCTTCTTAAGTGTGAACTCTATCTAGATTAACACTGCAAAGTGTAACATTGCTGTTTTTATTTTCTGTACATTAATGAGGGGAATGAAGACACCACATTTGGTATGACCTTTGCGCTGCAGTTTTCATTACCAGGGCTTGTGACATCTGCTGATGTTCAGCAGTGAGAGATGGTGGGGTGATTGACTCTACAAGTGTCACTTACAGGTTCAGTGAGTTTATAGTGAAAAGAGTTAAAGATCTTACCAAGATAAACCTAGAAAATCATTTTCACACTTGTTTCTATCACCAAGTCTCTTTCGACTGAGAGTACATTTTTCGGGATTTGACTCTATCCAGTGTATAATTAACTCTCTTGCTGTAATTTTGACAACACCAACATTTGAACTTTTCTCAATTTGTTTGCCTTGTGTCTTGCCACATTATTAGACTTTTGTAGATGATAATGACCAACAGCTTTCAGTCATGTGACCAGTTCAGAAGCCTTTAGGCCTAAGTGCTTTGGAGTAAAGCTATCATCACTGAAAGCTACATTGAGCTGCTGCACAGGCTTTTCAAATTTGCATCTCTACAAAATGGCCCATGTTTACACCCCATGGCAACTACAGAAAAACAGAAATATCAATTTTGACTGTAATTTTAAATACCCTGAATCCCTTTTATTTACTGAAAAATGCATCTTTAGCAGATCTGCTCAATAATGTTTAATGATGTTTACAAACCAGAACAGCGGAGAATACTTCCCCTCACACCATCGCAGGATGAATCCTACAGTGAAATTTTATTAAGGTTAATTCCAGAGCACTGCATCTGTCTTTTTATGTGTTATTTATGTTAAACAATATCCAAAAGGAATTCATAGTTTCATCAAGTTAACATAAAATTTAACAGAAGAATTAGTATGAAGTATGTTAAGCTTTACAATCAACTTCAACCTACCACAACTGAGAAGCTTTCAGAGGGAATGTCTAACAGCACTGATCTGCTATTCGCTCCTTGCTGCATTTTATCTCTGAGAAAAAGCTCTGTAGAAATATAATTCAGCCGTGCACCACAATGATTAGTCTGCAAGTACTGCAACCTTGAGTCATTAATAGATTTGAAATCAGTGAGGCCCCAACGTGTTAGTAAAATAGCTTTAAAACACTCAGCTGAAGATTATTCAAGAGTTTACTGCAAGACTTAGCAAAGCAAAGCCCCATCAATGATAAAAAAGACTTCTGGAAAGATTTTCACAATAAGTTTTCATCTGTAACTATAGGCAAATGCTTTTATTTGAAAGCAATCAAAAAACCCAAACTATCTCTTTTATTCATAGAAATGGTATGATTGCTGCATTGCTAAGAAACAACAAAGTAGGTGAGTAACAATAAATTAAAAACATCCTTTGTTATGAGCTTTAGGTCATATAACTCCACACTATCATTTGGTTAGCATTTTTGATTGTCAGTGAATCATTTTTAAGGGTTTTCTAGCACATTTCAGTCTCTCCTCCTCTATGCACCATTTTGATGAGGATTTTGTCAAAGCAGAGACAAAAATTTAGGCTTTGGATTAATTTGGCATACAAGATTGATTATTTACTTTTTCAGTTTCTGCAAATTTCACAGTTATATCATTTTTGTGACATCTTTTATCTCGTAATCTTGAGTGGATGCAATGTCGTGACAGCCTTATTGCTAACAAAAATAAAACTGCAATATCAAGTGCCTTTTTTACTTAAAAATAATCAATAACTGATGCAAATAGCCACAATTTCACAATGTCTTTTCCCCAAAAATCTTTCAATCATACACTTTTTCTTGCATTTTAATTTCCAAAAATATAAACTTCCAGTGTTAATGTTTTAAATTCAAGATATATGTAACTTTGGCTTACAGACAGGGCCAGACAAAGAAAAAGGAATTATATATGAATATACTTTGTATTCTTAACAAATTATGCAGATTTGGCAGTGAACCACTTGAACCATGACCCCTCTGTGCAGCAGCAGTGTGAGTTTGGGTTTTATACCAACATGTGCTTTTGATGCATTCATCATACACAGAGTATTAGATGGTTATACAAGAGGCAATCAGCTGGAACAAATCACTCATCAGTTCGGTCGCTGTAGTCAAGTCTCAAAGTCAAACTTTCATAACTGCAGCACAGCATGACTAATACATGCTGTCGAACAGGAACATATCATGGACATAAATTATGTACATTATCGTAGCTCGCTCCAAGGACCCATAAACATCACATGTGATCATTTCCCTTAAAGAACTTTATGAACTAATATGTCAGGCCACTGCTTAATTTCCTGTGTGACATTTTCGGCAAAGATTTATGCATCGCCTTAGCTGGCTGTGGTAATTATTGTGTTACAACAGCAACATACGACATACATAATATGCTTTTTTTTTAAAACTTTGTAGCCTCAGGAGACCGGAACATTGAAGCAATCAGAGCAATGTGTTGCACCGCCCACTCCAGGTCAGGTTGCTGCGACACATCAGCCACTCACGCTGTGGATGGGGTGCAGTAACCAGCCGCCCACGCAGACAGGGCCCAGATGGACAGGTTTACTGTTTCTGATTTCCTGCTGCTGAACGCCTCCCCTCTCCACGCTTCAGGCTTCGAGCTTTGTGAAATGAAGTGCGATGATCAATTGCAGTGAAAATTTCTCAGAAGGTTCTGAAATGGAGCTCAGTGGCCCCCCGACTGCCTCCTGAATTTTTTAACTTCACTTGGCACTGGGAGACAAATGTGCCCCCTTTATGGAACAGCCTCAAGCAGTCTGATTGTTAATACTGTAGGTGTTTAATATTACAAGGAGAGCTCTTAAATATATAAACACATTACACTGCTTTTTTTGATTTATGAGCCTTTTAGAAAATTGCATCATACCCTTTCCACACACGAGCCGGCTTCCTCTATTTCTGACTAACAAATAGCAGTTTTTGACCCTCTGGGAGTCCATTGTGTGTACTTTTACAGTGTCACAGTTTTCAGATTCACAATAAGTCATGCCGACATGGATCTCCTCCAAAACACACACTCCCCGAGAATAAAGAAATAAATTGGTTATAAAAAATGCCGGGAAAACATAAAATTTCCTGACATTGAGGTTATTGGTTTTGTGACTGCTGAGAAGGTTTATGACAGCGAGGGTTTCACAGGCCAAAAGGAGACAAAGGGAGCTAATCTCACTTAGAACGTTAAAATCTGCTATATAGCTAATGAAGTATTATACTGTGGTCAATGAGGTAGAGGCACTGCAGAGCGCCCACACACTCTCTATAAGTGAGTGTGTGTGGACACAGTGTGTGCGCTCTGTAGTCTGAGTGGGGGTTTGTTTGTTGGGGGGCTGCGGTGAAAACACTGCCATCAAAAAGTGGAGTCTTTCAAGGGAGACTGAGCAGAAGGAGAGGGAGTGAAAGGTGGGACTTCAGAAGAAAAGTGTAAAAGAAAAAGGAAGTTAATGATGAAAAAACCTGCATGAAGTGAGAGGAGGCTTCCTGTCATCAGCTTTATGAGAAAAAAGAGGAATCTTGCTAATATTAGACTTGAACAGCACATTGAATAAGGAAGCTTTAAAATTTTTAAAGTTTTATTCCTCCATTCTGTCCATTGATTTGATCATTATATGGGCCATACAGTATAACAAGATGAAGCCAAGACTTTCAACCTCTGTACTTCACATTCATTTACTCTGCATTCTGCCTTCACTCCATTTCAGTGCACACACCTTCATCACACAGAAACAAAAAGAACATACAAGCACCAGGTCGCTACAGTTGTTTGTTAATATCTCTGTGACTGAACTTTGGATGTTTATGAACATAACTTTGTTTGGAAGCTAAGCCTTTTGTCAATTTAATGAGGACTTTAGGTCAAATATATCACTCACAATCTTTTATACTTATCTGGCGATTAAGTGCAGTCTGTTATTTTTATATTATTACATTTTTTTGTGGATCCACAGTGATAAATCTGTATGAAGAGATTTTTGTCACATTTTCCTAATGTATGCACAGCATTGGCATTATAAGATATTAATATTGGCCCTTGGAGAGAGTCAGTCCTGTCAGGCTATCAGATTAGCCCAACTTCTTCTTCCCTTGCTTTTGTCGCCAGAGGTCAATGAAAGACTAAGAGTGAATCCCAATTCTACCCCTTAGCCCTTCCCCTTCGTCTTACCCCTTCCCCTACCCCTTCCCCTTAGCCCTCTGTTTTGAGGGCCAAGGGGTAGGGGTGAAAATGCGACAATAGCTGTAGCTATGACTGCAAAGGCTAGCTTGTTATAACGAGAAATTTTAAAATACGACCAACAGTTCAAAACATGATTAATATATACTTGATGAATTAAAAATTACTTATAATTAAGCCCTCCTTCAGTCTCCGCTCTGCCTCATGTCGGCGGGCGCAGTGTATTATGAGAAATTCTCATAACCCTTCATTTCAAGTGAGGTCCCGGTCTGTCTTTGTTTCGAGGGCTGTGTAGCCCTTGGTCTCAGCCCTTCCCCTTAGCCCTACGGAGAGTTGGGACACCACTTCACTAGACGTGAACGCGCAAAACCAAGGGGTAAGGGGTAAGACAAGGGGTAAGGGGTACGATTGGGATTCACCCTAATTAATTACGTTAGTTCATAAAATGATTTTAAGGGAAATGTGAGCAATGTGATGTGGCTTTTGGTAACATTTAGGACAGAAACTGCTTCCAAGATCAGCACAAAAAATTATACAGAGCCCACATTTTCTGGGCGGAACAAGTGTAAATATGTTAATAGTTTTTGCTTTGAGTTTCTTTGTATAACTTTTTGTCCTTCTGAAAGCCAAGGCTTGGAGGAACCATATTCAAAACGTGAGAAGGCTTTCATCATTTATGTGTGAAGTGAATAAAGTTCTGTTATTTTTCAGTATCATTTCAGTTATTTGTTTTGTCTCTTTGGTCAAACAACTTTATTAATCTGACATCATTACAGCATAAATATTCTGATTGCTCATGTCCTGAAAAAAGAGATATCTTTACTAGGGCTGCCTAACCCCCAGTGAGGACAGGGCTTTTTAGATGAAACTCCAAGTTCGTGACAGCCCTAGGTTTTACATTGATTGTGCTTGAAAGTGTTGAGGTTCAGGATGCATCATTACAAAGCTTACTAAAAACAGTAGAAAATGGCATTGAGTTACAAGGGTTAAAATGCCACATTGTGATATCATTACCATCCTAGGCTGAGATGGAATTGTATTTTTCCATCATAAATATATATATATATATATATATATATATATATATATATTTTCTAAGGCTTACAATTTGTGACTTTTACTATAGATTATTAGATGTTGCACTGATGCACCAGCCTTTTGAACCAAAACAGAACTCAACCAGTGCAGCTAATTGTAGGGATAATTTTCATTCAGATGTTTGGCCTAGAGTCGATATGATTTTTATTTATTAGGAGTACCTGAATCCAAATTAAGAATCCTGAACAGACAGGGAAGGCAGGGTTCATATGTAAAAAAGGTGTGATGGTAACATGCTCAAGCCTCCTCACAAAATACAAACAGGATGAAAAGCTCATGGAGGCCCTGTTCTGGTGGTGTAAAGACAGGACTGAGAACAACAAACTCAGAGGGAGTTTCATTATTTATGCTAAACAGTAATAATGCTTAAAATGACAATACTACCTTTAAGTCCAATTGAGCTACACCTCTGTCTGTTTTGACTGAATGAAAAGTTGAATCAGACATTTACAATATGGTGACCAAAATGCCTTGTCAGAAATACAGATTTAATACAGATTTTATGCACAGCAAAATAAATCAGAAAATTAAATAAAATCATGTTGGGCCAATGACAAGTGTGAGTGAAAAGCAGAGTTACTGACATTTTATTCAACGTAAAGCGTGTCAAGACTGTTTTTACAAAAAATAATCAGCATGCTATTAGTTGTCATTATCAAGTACAGAGAGCGTCATGTAATATTTTTAAAGCTTCTAAATCAAGGTTAAAATCTGAGGAAGAACTTGCACCTGTTTTAGATTATATCTCACAAACTTGAACTCAGTGTTGTAGCTCAGTGACTTAGGGCGGTCTGGGTAAACTTTTTTTAAGGCTTTGAAAAAGTTTGCTCTCTATTGCTTGAGATGTATCACGAAAAATAGAGTCTGAAAGCAGTGAGAATCAATATTTTTATTCTAAAATTTTAAGACATCACCACTTGTGAAAGGAAAACTTGCCGAGAATTTTCACCCAAATAAAAACTCTTCGTTGTTTCTTGCCAGAAACATTGTGCTTTATAGTCTCACCACTCCCACAGTCTGTTTTTTTAGTAACAGCAGTAGCATACGGGTGTTTTTATTATATAGCTCCAAAATCATATATTCAATTTTTGCTCAGTGGAAGATAGTGAGCAGGAAAACAGTATGTAGAAGAGATGGTGAAGTGGACGTTCAATCCTCAAGTGGGCAGAAACACGGCTCTGTGTGAATGTTAATGCTGTTCTGTACCTGCAGGATGTGTAAATAAGGATCCGCTCTGCCTAAGAGGTGATAATATGTCTGTGTTGTGTTAACAGCTTGTTTTCACTCTTTGAATAGCCAGAATAATCAGTTTTTCAGGTGAGATGTTCACCTTGATGAGTTAAACTAGTTTGAGGATAAAGGTATTGGAATTTTACAGCACAGAGAAATGAATAAATCTTGAGCCATGCATACATACAGAGTTAACATACATCTGACCTTGAGGATGGATACTATTGTGTGGGCATTTTCTGCAGGTTTTCTTTGAATAAAGTGCATTTTATTTAGCTGTACAAAATAAATCTATTATAATCACGCAAGTCAGGGTTAAGCTGATCTGCAAGCTGTGAGTGAAGGTCAAGTACTTTGAAGGATGACAACAGTATTTTACTCAACAGGAAAGAAAATGTCATTCAACCTGAAAATACGGCCGAGCAGCAGTGCTGAGGTCAAAGGTCAGGGGAGATGGCGTTCAGCTTTTTTCCCCCAGAAACCTAATGATGGTCATGTAGAGGCCGAAAGGTTTAATGATGGAGATAAAAAAGCATGGTCGACCTGCCAGAGGGGAAAATATTGAGTCCTTGTGGTTCAGCGTAGCAGCAGATGATTGACAATATCCACTCTGAAGAAGCTGTAGCTACATGTTCACTGAGAGCCACAATGTCATCCGTCCACATGCCTCAGTGGATTAGTATTGAGCATATGACTGCCTGATTAAATATTTGAGATAACAAGCAGTTGAACATGTCTACCCCCTAAAATAATCAGTGAGTGTGTGTTCCATCTGAATGTGTTTTTCAGATTTAAGGTATGAGCAGCAACACCGCTGTTATCTATGTTGTGTTGAAGATATTTTTGGCAATTTAGCCACATGTACCTGCTCAGTTTTGCAGATCATAAGTCTGGAGTTATCTCAATTAAGACCACTTTGTCAAGAAGAGACACTAAAGCTATATGAATTAAGCTTTATTTGCAGTTATTTATTAGCAGATATTTGAATATGTTGGTATGGCTCAGATGAGGGCTCTTCCTGCCTTTCCGATATTGGAGGCCCCTAGGCAGAAACAGCACACATTCCTGCCCTCCTTGCAGCTCACAAGGAAAGCATAAGGCAGGGAGAGAAGCAGCAAAATCCCCCAGAGCAAGCATCAATGTCAGCTGACAATTGCTAGTTAGAAAATGGCAGAGAAGTGGTGCAGGGGTGGAGGAGGGTGGCAAAGCAGCTTGCAAAGAGAGCACAGAAAAGTAGGCAGGCTAGAGCTTCTTAAGTAAGGCGGTCTAAGTGCATTAGCCAATGGCAGCTTAGAGGCAATTAGCTGCTGTCAGCAGTGGTGGGGTAGTTTTGGATCAGCTGTTTAACAAGGAAATGATCACATGTTATTAATCTTGACTCAATGACTGCGCCAGCTATAATATTCTCTTCTGTGGATACAGTGCTTGACTACTGTTTCCTTCTGCCCTAATGTAACATAAGCTGTCTGCAGCTAATGACAACATGAGCTTATGCATTGTCACTTTGTTTACAGTCCAAGTTGCGCTGGATCAAAATTGAGGTTCTGTAGTCTGTTAGACCAGCTATGGGTAAACTCTAAACTAAACCCTGAATTGAAACTAGTTAAGATGTAAGTTAAGTTGTGTCTTTTTTTGGCTGCACCACTGAGTCGTCATGTAAATCTTAACAAGAGGGGTGCAACGTTCAAATCAACTTATCTCACCTTTAACCCTGGCATTTGTATTTATGCAGGACCTTTCATCTTCTAGGCGGTCGATGTGAGATTGAATAACTCAAGCCTATGTTTAAACTATCTCTGGTGGTGCAACATCTCAAACATTAATGAAGGATAAACTCCATTTTATGAAATTACTTCACACTAGGCTATGTTTGACCTTACACGCAGCTGGCTCGAGGCTTAGCTGGTGGTGCAGAGCCTTAAGGATTAATGAGTGTAAATATTTAAATCATGGTTAATCATGACTTGGTATGATAATTATTGATTGAAAAGGTACTTAAAAAGATTGTGAGATCAGTTTTTGGCTATTCATGGAAAAATCAGCTCATTACACAAAAGCTACACACTGGACTAAGCTAAGATACAGCAACATGACAAAATTAGCTTATAACATTTAGTTACGTTTTATTTATTACGCTAAAATACTACTAATAATAATAACATTAATAAAGTGTTTATTATTATTTTCATTACTGAACCAATTGTTACCCATGTTTTGTTTTTTTTATGCATAATTGGACTGCTTTGTTCAGCCCTTTTGCAATGTCTTCTTTGGAATGACTCATTCATATTTAGTGACTTTTTTGCATACACTCTAATAAAAATCACTGCGGTCAACCACTAAAATCTAACACTTTTCCACAGTGCAGAGATAATTAAACAACTGTTTAAACAGTCATTTATCTGTTTGTTCAATTATATGAAACATTTCTTGAAATCCTAAGGCATGTTTTTGTTAGGAAACCCTGTAGTAACTCGCCCTTATTCTGGAAACAAACAAAAATATAACCAAAACCAAAAATACAACCAAAATTAAAAAAAGGATGCCGATCATCTTACCTCAGTGACTTACTGCCCTTTCTCCCTCAACCTAATATCCAACTCCTCCACTTTGTCCCCTTAAATTGAGGACCTCATCCCTCCATAATGGTCTGTAGTTGTTGTTAATACATCACTTGCTGCTGTTTGCTGACTGCGTTGTTAACATAAAAAGTGTTGGTGTCATCTTATTTGGGAAAGGCTGTTTATGTGGAGTTTGCTTGTTCCCCAGGTGCATGCATGAGTACTCTGGCTTCCTCTCATAGACCAAAAAAATACACGTTAGACTAATGTTAGGCTAATAAAGACTTTAAATTGCTTGCATGTTTGAATATAAGAGTTACATCTTCTTGACTTCATATGTCAGTCCTGTGATTGGTTGGCGACTAGTCCAGGGTGGAACCTAACTCTGGCTCAGTGACAGCTGGGATAGGCTCCAGCTCCCCTGCCATCCCAAGGTGGAGTAAACAGTATAGATGACTGATGGATGGATGCCTTGGATAGCTATTTTTGTTGCTGTGATTTCAAAACAAGTTGTCACTATTAGGCCAAAAGCTCACATCTCCAAAATTACATTTTTTAGGAAAATAAAAATAAAATGCTTTATTCACATAACTGCAATAACCGTCAGTTTGTTTTGATACTTTTGAGTGGTTTGAAATGTACACCGTTTTCATAGATCTGAGAGGTGGCCAGCATGGATTTATGAAAAATAAGGTATATCATTGAAAGGGTTTTCTACCTGACAGCAGAAAAAGAAATGGCAAATAGCTTTTGAAATCATTTGATTTTTGAATTATCTGTTGGAAATATACATTTTCTGTTATGTTGTCACCTTAATAGAAAGTACAGAAAACTTTAATATTTTCCTATTTTATGTGTCACAAAATGCTTATTTTAAAATGATTGAAACTTTTCCATCATGGTCAATGAGTTTTTCAACAATCTCAGGTCCTACAGGCCGTCTGAGGGCTTCCTTTTCTCTATCAATAACACAGACAGCTCGGTGAACGCGAAGGAAACGGCACCTCCTCTTCTTTTCCTGGCGCTCTCGGTTTGTGCCGCTCTCCATTTGTCAAAGTCCTGCCGTATCATTTCATGCTTGACTCTCCTTTCCTATTACCTCATGTACACGACAGTGTGGCAGCCCACGGGACGTGTTGACATGTGGACCCGATAAATTATTAGGTCTTGTTTATTATGAACTCTGCAGCTTACTGAAACTGCGGCTGCCGGCTTTTAATATTCATGCAGCGTGACTGTTCCCAACTGATGCTAACAGGACCAAGTGGGATCAGATTAACGCCGGCACGTCCATGTGCAGACTGAGACGTGTTGAGCACATTTGGGCATGTTGTGGGTTAATACTTAGTGCTGGGTCAGCCTATGCACATGCACTTTAGGCAAGAGTGCACACACATGCAAGGGTGAAAAAGACAAATCTGTTGTTTTGCTCAGATTGACGTGGACGCTCAGATCAGCTCGGGCTATTTCTGTCCCTTTTTTTTTCTGTCCAAGCTCGCTGCAGGCAGGAGAGGTCGGGACGACGTTCGCTTGGCTGAGTGGTCGAGAAAGGGCAACCTATCACGCGAGAATTTCCTTTTTCTTTTAAAGAGGAAAAACATTTTGGAAGGTGAAAGCACTTGCTGAACTGCACCTCCTGTGAACTACGTGAAGCGTGCTGGTTATAGCAGCAAAAAAACAGCAAACGGCTCAAAATGTAGTTGAGTCAGAGTGATAACACGGTCTGTTGCTCGCTTTCTCTCTCTCTCTTAAGGCTGTAAATTTGTTATTAAACAGGCCATCCAGATATGAGTCATCTGTGAGATTAGTCTTTGTTTTCCGTCTGCCCTCTGTCCGTCGCTATTCTTATCCTGCCTAATTTCCTCTCTGTCTCACACACTTTTTTCCTCCCCAGCATGTTGACCTTGTCCCTTCTTCCACCTTGTTCGATTGTGAGATTCTCCTCAGTGTTTGTGTGTGAGGGGACAAAGAGATGGAAGGGAGAGAGATGGAGGGAGCAGCGGAGAGAGCAGGAGAAAGAGAGAAAGCAGTGAGGTGTCCAGCACTTAAATTGCCTGTTTATTTCCAGTCATTGCATCAATTACACTGATGCAGCTCACAAACGAGCATGTGTGTGTTTTTGTGTGCGGGCTGGAGAGATGGTGGAGGGAAAAAAAGGAGTGATTAAGAATGATAGATATGGAGATTTTTGTGCTGTACCCTGCAGTTTCTGGCTTCCTGCAAGTCACCAAAAATCCACACAGGGGGGTAGAAAGAAAGAAAGAGAGATTTCTTTTTGTCCTGTTGCCGGGGAGAATAGCAGAAGGAAGTCAAAGAGTATTTTTGATTGCGATTAGAATGAAAATCAGTGGGTTCTTTGCCTGAAGTGTGCATGTCTGAGTGTGGGGAGCAGGCTGCAGGAAGTGTGTTACATGGGGTCCGGCTCGTGATGGTGATAGTTGGCGCTCTCCAGGGGGAAGGGAGAGGAAGGGGAGGGGGGCGTGTCTGTGACAGGCTGCAGTGATTAGTCGAGCTCAGCGGGCAGAATTTATCAGACTCAGCCGGGGCTGTGAACCATTTCAGCCTGCAACTCGACAATTTGTCTCCCACTTTGCGTCATATAACAGCCTCAGCTCGCTTTTTGTACTTTTTACACGATGGTCTCACTCCATAAGTTTCTGAGTGAGGGAAGTGTATTTTTATTCTGGGACTGTGATGGGAAAAGAGATATGCTGGACTTCTTTCAGTACAATCAGATTTTTGATTACTTTTACGATTCTACTCTTATTCAAAGCAGATCAGGGAAATAAAGACCTCTCTGAATATCCAAAAACACTCTGAAGAGATTCTGACACATTATTGATTGCTTGTTAACCATTATTTTGAGCATTGATGTGATTACCAAATTACTCTTTACTAGGCAATGATCCCCTCATTTTGTGATACATGAACTTTTAAAATCAATGTGCAGGATGCAGACCCCATGAAAAAGTTGTTGTAGGTTTTATTTCACTTCCTCATTGGAAACAAACCAATAGTTGGAATGTTACGAAAGGGAACATTGTTTAATTAGCCTCTGTTTAACATTAAAAACTACAAGTGCTCCAAGAACACAAACCATTGCCAAAGCATTTCTGACATTGTTTTATGAGTTATTTTGGAAAATGTGGGAAACTGGCCCACTGCGAAATGTTAACAGATCCTTTAAATAATTCCTGGATCCACATCTACATCCGTTTGACCGTTTTCACCTAGCCGCACATTGCTTCCTGTGAGTATAAACAGCCTTGCGGGAGCCTGAAGCTAGCAGCTAGCCTTAGCTTTAGGGAGGACAAAGAGAATATTTACTCCTCCCATGGCTGTTTAACAACAATTTAGACTACTCAGCTTTATATGCCAACCACATTTTCATTTTTATCCATATACGACCCACATAAGTTAAATTCATCTTGAGAAAACAATTTCCTCTTGCTCGAAAAAAATCATTGATACTGTAGTAAAGCTTTAAACAGAGTCTGTAGGTGGACAGAAATAACGAAGCCAAGTGTCAGGTGTCTGTATAGATGCTCTCGGTGTATCTTTGTGTGTCACCGTTAATATATCTAAAATATGAGCTCAACGGAAGACAGAAGCTATCTCTACAGCTCCCTCCCCTAAACTTTGGAAGCAACTCTGTCCATTAAAATGGTGCCCAAACCCCTCTCAATGTAAAATAACTGAAGATAATTTAAAATATGAACTTCATCAAAAATGACAATGTCATAAAAACACAAACTACTTGCTATTTTTAACAAATAATTAATGGTTGAGTAAGGCCAAAAATAACTATTCTAGTCCACATATGTGTGAATGTATTCAAATTATATTTAGAAATTGGGGGGAAAAAATCTATGATGTAATACGTAAAAATGATCAGAGAACAGAAAAAGATGCCGGTTGTCTGTATCATTACCAAAATCTAATCATTTGTAAGTTGGGCCATTACCAACATCTCCTGAAAATTTCAGCAAAATCTGTCCAGTAGCTTTTGAGTAATCTTGCTAACAAACAAACAAACGCAGGCAAAGACCTAGCCACAGTGTAAAATACAAAAATAGGCCACTTTATAGAACAAACTGGCATCAAAACATGTTGGAATTGAAGCAAAATATAATTTCTATCAAGAAGTGTTTTCATTGTTGTTGTTTTTCATTTTTATAAAGAAATGTAGACCTCACAGTCATTGTAAATTGGAATTTGGCAAGATGGATCTGCCTGATCACAGACACTAAATCATGCAGGTCCAGCTGCTGTGCTGGGTTAACTGTAAAGAGTCAAGGAGAGCAGAGCAGTTCAATGCCAGAAAAAAACTGTGGCAGCATTGGAGTAATAAAGTTTTGGT
The DNA here is from genome assembly GCA_037902135.1 of Cetoscarus ocellatus. Lineage (NCBI taxonomy): Eukaryota > Metazoa > Chordata > Actinopteri > Labriformes > Labridae > Cetoscarus > Cetoscarus ocellatus. The sequence continues at coordinate 1,435,466 of JBAMNC010000142.1, forward strand.
GTGATGTGAATATGAGACAGAGCAGGTGTCATAGTGAGTGATGATAACCAGTGATTTCTGTTCAGGCCAGAGATGATTATTATTGTTTAAAATATGATACCCCTTATGCACAGAGTCACCACGAACATAAAGGCTGCAGCTTTAACATCTTTTCCTTTTCTTCCTTTTTTTTAATCATTTTTCAAATCATCAACCATTTACACTATGATCATTGCTCCTCTCAACTATGCAATATTTCATTCATGTGTGCATGAGATGACTGAATAAGTTACTGTGTGCTAAGTTCATAAGACCAGTGCCAGTGTAACCAAAAACAAAAAAACAAAAACAAAAACAAAAAAACGTGGCTGAGGACACAGGCTCATATGCATGACTACACTGAAAACAAACATATTTATAGATACTTACTTTGGTCATTGGGTTTGTCTACAGGAAGTGTTCAGAGCTCATGTGGGGAAAAAAGACATCTTTGGAAAACTGAAAACCAGATATTACAAAATTAAGTTCTTTAAAAAATGGGCCATTGTTGGTAATTGTACAGCTGCATGAAACTATTAAACTTTCTCCTGATTGTCATAACTTCTTAAACTTGGGCATTAATCCTTCTCTGTCTGTCGACATGTCACATGAGCTGAAATAAGGAAAAAGATTTTTTTTTTTAAATTAAAAATGTAACATTTCCTCACAATCCAAAACCTGATGTTTATCTTAATTTGTCTTTGAAGTTTCACATTCTGAGGTCATTTCCTCTTTATTGGCTTAAACTTAACATCTTAAGTATTTGATCATCCAAAAAGCTCTTAGGTCTGTTAATTGACTTTTCATCACACCAAACAATTTGTCTCTTGTCTGACCTTGCACCAAATAACAGCCTTAGCTTGAATTTTGTGCTTTTTATAGGATTGCCTCATTTTTGAGTGAGCTATGTGTATTTAGTCAGGGGACTATGAAGTGTCACGAGATGTGAAGGACTACTTTGAATGCAGTGTAGTTTTTGATCACTTCTGTGATTATCCATGGATCATTAAAAGCTAATCAAAGATGACTTTGTCGAGGAGCTTGATCTAAAACCACTCAGAGAAGATTCTTACACAATGATCTTGATCATTAAACAAATAGTGATCATAACTGATTTAATTTTTTTCCCTTACTTGGCAATGAATCCTCCATCGAACTGTAAATAGTTAAAATTAAACTGTCTTCCCTGTTCCTCACAGACTAGTCTAGCCAGTAAAGATGAGTGTTTGATTATCAAAATAGCTCGTGATTCTGCTAATGGACTCATTAAATGATTATACAGTTTGTCCCTCACTTTCTGTGATCTAACAGCCTCAAGTCGCTTTTTATACTTTTTATTCCACTCACTCTCTTTGTTAGTTTCTGAGTGAGGGGTGTAGATTTTTGTTCTAAACCTTTCAGATGTTGAGAGATGTGTAGGACCACTTTATATGCAATCTGATTCACAGATGCTTCTGTCATTGTTCAGAATACTTTTGTGTGATGCATTCACAGCTTATTGGTAAAAAAAAGAACTATTTGAAAATCTGGAGCTAAAATCTTTAAGGGTAAAAATCTAGTTAGTTGCAAAGCTGCAGCCAATTCTTACAATGAGTGCTGATGTACTCATCCAGTCATCTATCCATTATCTATACCGCTTCTCTCTTTCAAGTTTGAAGGGAGGCTGGAGCCTGTCCCAGCTGACACTGAGTGAGAGGCAGGGTACACACTGAATTGGTCACCGCTGATCTCATGACCACATAGAGACAGACAACTATTCACACACACTCAAGCCTAAGGGCAGTTTGAAGTCAACAGTTAACTTAATGAGCATACTTTCGGTCGGTGGGAGGGAACCAGAGTTTCCTGAGCAAACCTATGCATGCACAGGAAGAACATGCAAACTTCACACAGAAAGGCCCTCTACGACACAGGGAGTCCAACAAGTCTCTTCCTTGCTGTGAGGCTTCAGCACTATTATCTGTTTTTATTAAAAAATGGGATTAAAATGTACACTTGCACAACAGTCACAACCCAGGACAAGCAATTAGGGGCGCACCGCAGCATTGGTTGGACATATGGACCCCTTTTGTTAAGGCAATCTAAAGAAATTCTGCATTTGTGTTTATGACATTGTTTAAATTTATTTGACAGTAATTTATGTCTTTCCCACCAGAGGGTGACATCAGGATCAGGTCAGACTCCTACATGCAGGTAGAGAGGGGGATGGTAGGGCTGAAGCAATAAGTAGGCTCAGAAACAGGTGTGTCACCCTTTTGTCACACAGACAGAGTGTTTGGTGGCATCACCACATGGAGACCACAGAGGCACAGTGGTGAGAAAACTTTAATTTAATCACACTCACAAAAAGAATAACTTTAATTTAGTGACTAAGAGATTAAAATGTTTGTCTTTATTGGTCATTTAAGCCCTGTGCATTTGAAATGTAGTGTTTAATACTGATATAGTGGCACTGGTGGTTTTAGGCCTGACATATTTTAGGATTTATTTTTTATTCCCTTTCATTGTTTAAATTCATGTAGAACATCTGATTTAGATTAAGATGATTTGATTTGAATATAAACCATAAACATAAATATCAAGTTTGGATTAATTTTAATCATTAAAGTAGTTAAAATAAGTTAAAATGCATTAGTTTGAGTTAAAATTATGAATTGGATTAAACATTTAAGCATAAAGCATGATTTAAAAAGGGTGAGTGTAATAATTTAAAATTGTAAAACCCAATGATTTTGTGATATCAAATAGGGTTGGGCATTTTATCCGATGCGCAATCAGTGCAAGGGTCTATGGTAAATTGCATCGGTTGGAGTGTTGTGCATCGGATTAGAAACTGGGCTGAGACCACGATGCATCGCCTTGTAAAAGCTTTGCATCTGTAAAATCCAATGTCATGTTATTATATGTATATTTTTTTAATTATTATTTTCAGTCAATTCACTTCCATAATTATCTCTCAGCCATTAAATTCTCACGAGTCCTCACTGCTTAAGTAGCCCTCTGTAAGTGATCTGTCTTCATTTGTTTCAAGCTTCTTAATGATAAGTACGATACTGCTTATGTTCTTGAAGGAACAATAAAGTTGAGTTGAATATGCACAGATTTGCATTGTTATTGCATCGTAATTGCATCGTGGTAGGAAGATAAATCGTATCGTCTTGAATTGGTAGATGCTTCATGTGAATCATTAGTGTATCGTACCGTAGCCTACATATAGAGATGCATATTGCATATGGAGATTTCCATCCCTACTTCAAACAGCATCAAGTCCTAAAGAGGGAGCCTGTGCCTATGTTTTCATCTGTGGCTCAAAATTACCACCTTAATACACTTCTGGTCATCAAAATAGCAGATTTTGTTTATAGACACTTTAAACAACTCTGAAATGTTCTCCTCTGCATCATAGAACCAACTCAGCTCCCTTTTTTACCTTTATACAATTGTCTAGCTCATTGTACTGTATGTTCTTGAGCAAGGGCTGTATATTTTTAGTCTTCCATTGAGAGCTGTGGAGAAATATGAAGGAGTTCTTCGTATAAGATCTGATTCATAGACACTTCAGTTCGTCTCTGCTCCTGCAGTATGTGGGAAAAGCTGATCTCTCTGAAGATCTGAATCCAAAAATCATTAAGAAGGTTCTGGAAAAATCAAGTGAATCGATTGTTGTAAAGCTGCACTAACCATTATTTTCATTATTGATGTAATTACCATTTTTCCCAAACAGGCAATTAATCCTCCTGTCTATACAATGTCACATGAAGAAGAAAGTGTACTCTATTACGCCTCGTGGAGGCATGCTGCACAAACACAGGGCAGAACTACACACACATGCAGTGATACACTTTTACAGACATGGAGAGATAGTCACAGTGAGGGGGCTGCACACCCAAAAAACACAGTTTGTAAGAGACGGATCAAGAAACTAGAGCAATCCTGCACTGATCATTAAACCTACAACCCTCAGGTTTACTTTACAAGTCCCTGCTGACTGAACTATTGTGGATGGTTTGAAATATTGAAAAATGCCTGAACCAATTCTAACAGTGCAGAGTCTTGACTTCAAAATCTGTTCTGTTTAAAATCATCAAATTTAAGGGTAGAATCAGAAAACATTTTTCATCATTGGCTAAAATCAACCCCAAAACAGTCATTCATAATCAGAAAAGCTCCTGATTTGGTCTATAGTCTTACCATTTAGTCTAAAACATTTTGCATCATAACAGCCTTAATGTGGCGAGCAAGAAATGATGAATAAAGTTGGAGCAATTGATAAGCTGGAAGATTGATAGACAACATTTATTGTCCCAAAGAACTAATAATAGAAGATGATTGTCCCTTTATTGGGAAATTGTTTTCACCATCTGTGCCAATGAGAAAAACATTCAAAACATATCAAATGCAAAAGAAAATAAGTGACATCTGTACATTTGCTCATGGAAACACTGTTCACCCGAAATAGGCCTCAATAGAAAGCAACATTAAATACTAAAGACTACTGAGTGCTGCGATGGCAGAGGGCACAAAACTCTTGCTTAAGTAAGCCCTTCTTCAATTCAGAGTCCTGTTTCTGCGGCCTGAGGGTAGCAGTGTTCAGTTGGGGGAAGGGGGTGATGGGGGTCATTAGCTATTGAATGTGTGTTCGGGAATTGTTAGGCAATAAGACAAATAATAGTTATTAAAAGTTATTGATTCTCATATGAAATTGGTTTTCGATTCCCATTCCTACTCACTATCAGAACCGTAACCCTCAATTACCCCCAACTACAGATGGATGTGGGAGAAGTTCTGAAGTCCCCCGGCAGGTTATTTAGCCTGGAGACAACACTGAGCTGAAACTTCATCAGATGAAAGCTGCAAACAGAAAAGTTGTACTAGAAGCAGTGCCACCAAGGAAGAGAGTTGGTAGAGATACCAGTGGAAAATGTTGACATTCAATACCTGTTTTGATACTGCAGCAAAAACTGCGATAAAATTACAAACTAGGCCTTGTAATGAGATCAGTTTTTTCAGCATGCTGCATTTTTACATAATGAAAACTGCCATATAAATAAAGTTGAGTGTGTTTTGTAAACTTACAAATATTTTTTCATATGAAATCTTATTCTAATAGTTATTTAACTAATTCTGAATTTGTTTTGAATACAATTATTTTATGACTTCCTACAACAGATTTCAATACTCAAAGTATTTCATATTTTTGGTACATTAGATTGAACCATTTTATATTAAATCTATGAGCAAAATTATTTATTTTTTTAAGGTTTTATTAGCTCATTGATACAATGCAGTCAGCATGTTTTAACCATATTAAGTACATTTAATGCTTTTTTGAGTGATTAATCTTGCCCAACTATGGCAAATTTTGTGCTTTAAGTAATGAGACTTATAATTCTTATAACTGATCATTTGGCCTCATAGAAGTTAGAGCTCTGATTACAGTAAAACTGTGAATATTTCCTTTGGTTAGAGTACAGATTTAAAACAAGTTGGTGCTTCACTCCTTCAGTATAATTCTGTGGTGGTGTGTGTTTACCTTAACTTCAGATAACAGCTCATGCTGAACTGGACCCTGACCACCTTTAAACAGTCTGTGTGTATGAGGTCCACATCAGGCTGCCTTTGAGAGCCTGCACAAGTTCAGTATGTTGAGCTAACAGCATTAGCCTCCTCTGAGGGAAAAACCACTCGTCTGACTTTAAATGAACAATAAGCTGCTAATGTTGCAGCTTATTAGGGAGGTGTTAATGTTACTTTGAGGCACACACTAGGCTGAAAAATCTAATTCTATGTTTTTTAAGTTTTGTTGGTTTTGGTATTGCTGAATGTAAAATTTGATGACATTGTACAGTTTTTAAAATGTGGTATTGAAACAGTATTGATGTATTGTTTTTTGACAACTTTAGTAGAGAGTGACAACAAGATAAGCACAACGAGTAAAGTAAACAATTCTGTGTAATAAGCTTGATATTGATGCAAAATCCGTCTGAGATAATAAATAAGATTATGAAATTGACTGTGTCTTGGCCTTGTTGACCCTGATGGCCACCAATATTGATGTGTTGATGGCAATTCTGATATTCTGACATCAGTAACACGCTTTTTTTCCTTGTTGTTTTCTTTGATTTTGATGCCCAATTACCAAAAGCCCACAGTGTCAGCTAGCTAGTTAAACACTGTTTGCTGTGTGGTGGTGTTTAGTTGTGTTTTCAGAGCCGTTATTGCTGAGAAAAACTGTCTGCTGCAGATGAAAACAACACTGTGAAAGAGGTGAGAATGAGGCAGGACAGTGAAGCAGTGGGTGACCGGCTGAAACTCTCTTTTTAATCTCAGTGAGGATGATGGGTAGATTTTTTGAGATAACTCTATGTAGGTTTATCAGTGAAAACTGTCACATATTGAGACTTTTGCTAATTGAAATGCATTAGCTACCAAGCATGACACCTTAGTCTTACAGAGGACATGATATGTTGAGTTTTGACATTTTAAAACAGAAATATCTACATTAATTATTAAAAGGACCTTTGCTCCATTATCTATATTTTCAGTTGAGAACTTATACTACCACAGCCAGAGAAATCCTTAACTTTTGGAGCTGTAATGTGATGTCTTGTCATAGCCAGCATGAGGATCAAGCTGGCATGGATGTCATAACATGTTGGTTGTTGTCATTTAAGCACTAAATGCTGCATCATAGACCGTGACATTAAGAAACAGGCTCTAATAACAGAAGCTGATCTGTTTTTATCTTATTCCTGTTTTATGTTGCTTCCTTGTGACAGGTCACGATTATTCTCTACCCTTGGCTACACATTCTGTCACCTAAGGTACCTCTGACGGGTTACTATGTATATCCTCCCCAACACTCCACCTCCTGTTACCACGAGGCCTAATGTGACATTTAGAAGTTGAGTAAAGACTCCCTGTCAGCTCAGTTTGCCTTTGCTGTTGAATACCTTTCATGCAAAGACGACTCAATTGAATAAAATCTTCATTCTAGTGCAGGGATTCCAGAAGTGGAGTGGGGGAAGGAGGGAGTGGCTTCCAAAAACATAAAGAAAAATTCAGAATCATATTAAATGTTTGAGTTTGCCTTTTGGTATGAAAATACACATGTTTAAGAAGCAATGAATATGCAACATTTGGTGGAATTTATGTTTAAATAAATTATTTTAATGCTTTAACCTTCCACCTTCTGGCACTTGTATTTTTGGGGTCAATGCATGACAAGTTTGGAAACCTCTGCTTTAAAAGGATAATCCTATACACTGGATAAAGATTTCAGTGTATACTAAACAGGATGTATTTCACTAGTCCATACATGCAACAGCCCATAGAATTTAAAAAACTGCCCCACTGATCACATTCTGTAATATTAACAAAAGTTAGCTGCCTGGTGGCTGTCTGGACAGTTTAATCTTGTTATGTTTTGTCATTCCCTTGGTTGACAACCCCCTGTTAGCAGATTTGTACTTGCTGTGTATTAAAAAATAGTGCCAGGCTCTTGCATCGCTGCTTTGTAGGGCCACCTCCAGCCAAAGTGAGGCTCTTTGTCCCCTCATGCCCTTTGCACAAACTCATCGTAGTTCATTAGCAATTATTTTTCACTTAATTAATGTGTGGATTTACTTTTTCCCTGACTTGATTGTGACAGAGTTGGGCATTGAGGAAGAAGGTTTTTTATGATCATCACTGGCATTTTAGGCATACAGAATAATGTGAACCAACAGCTGCAAACAACTGTTTGTTAAAAAAGGAGACATACAGAGAGACCACAAATGTAGGAGAGGTGTAGGAAGAGTTTCTTCTTCAAGGTATATTCGTGTTTTTGTGCCAACGAGCAAGAGGCTTGAGGAACAGAGGCAGGGTGTGTGGTGATCATGCGATTTCAAAAGTAATCCATTTAATATAAAGAGATGTGATTCCCTTACAAAGCCCAGTGTGCGGACGCCATAGAACACTGAGGTGCTGTTATATTTATCAAACAGAAAAGACTTTTAAGAGAAAGGGAAAAAAAAAAAGATGTTGAGGCCCTACACACTGCACATGTTCTGCATGCAGTGAAAGGCAGGCGTGCTCCTGTCTTTCAAAATAAGTTGACATAGTTTGACAGTTTCACCAAACTAGACGTGCTCCAAGAGCACAAACCTCAACCAAAGCATTTCCAACATTGTAGGGTGAGTTATTAAAAAAAAGTAGAAAGCTGCCCTATCGCACACTGTAATCAAGACTTGAAAAAATTCCTGATTCCACATCCAGAATTGGATCACCAACATGATCAAATCACTTCTTCTGTGTGCTGTGACAAACATTCCCTGAACATTTCATAAAAATCTGTTGAGAACTTTTTGAATTATTTGCAAAAATGTTGAAAACTGCTCTATCTTGCAATGATAACAAATCCTTAAATAAATTCCTTGATCTGCATCCAGATTCAAATCACCACCAAAATGTGATCTCTTCTTCCTTGTGCCATGGCCAACATCCCCTCAAGACTTTTTAAATATCCATTGAGAAAGTTTTGAGTGATCCTGTTCACAATTTGGCTAACAACCGACAGCAAGCAGCAGCAAAAACCTAACCTCAGCGGAGGTAGTAGTTTAATGAATTTCACATTATGTGGAAAAAAGGTCGTTAAAGAGGACTTGCTTGTTCTTGCTGTAAGAGATAACAGAATGCATTTTTAAAAAATCTAAACTTGAACCAGGGAGTTCATTTTTAGCACCTTTTCTTGCTCATTATGTGACAATGTAATAAAACTAAAACTTGTATTTATTAGCAAATGCAGATCATGGAGTGCAGCTTTTATTGTACAGAGTCAGTTCAAAACACGAAACAAACATTGAAGGTTTTTGGTTGAAAGCCCCCTGGAGGCAGATTTTACATACTGTGTGTTTAAGAGGCTATGATTGGCATTTTCATCATCCTTAAATCCTTAAAAAAAAATCAAATGGCTCATTCAATAATCTAAACAATAACAGGGAAATGACTTACCATGAAATATTATTATTACTCCAGCCACTTAACAAGGCACGACAGGTTCTCTGCATGACAAATGTCAGAGTAAATCCATGTATTAGAGGAAACTACTTTTAATCAGGCGCTGAACAGCCGATCACACCGGCCCGGCTCATTACTGTCTGAGGCAGAGAGCATGAAAAACATGGATGACAGATTTAGTGGCTTTCCTCTCTCCCTGTGGGATGCGTACACAGTTTTTATGGTAAGGGAAACAATTCATCAAAGGGCAATTCATCAGTGGATAACTTTTAATTAATGTTCAAACGTGCAGACCTTTTAAAACAGCAACCTCAGCTCGCCCTCCCCTCCCCCCACCTCCTCCAGTGTCCGCTCTGTTTGTTTCCTTCATATCCTCCACACCTCTCCTCTTCTTCCTCAATGTCCTCAAAGTGCATTTGGTCTATTTACTCATCGGTTTCCACTTCGACACTATCCCACTCCTTTTTTCACAGCTCCTCTTTCCTGTGCACTCTCGATGCATTCCCTCAATGTTTACATAAGTTGCTCTGGGGAGACCTTGAGGGTGGACCACATAGGGAGAGTAGAGGGTAAAACAAGTCTGTGGAGCCAGTGTCAGAGTTTTACAGTCACAAGACTGGCTCTCTTTTAATCAGACTAGATTACCATCACGTTTCTAAACTCATTATCTGGTCTGTGCCATTTTTCTCAAATATTTCTAATATTAATCATGATCAATAATTGTGGTTTACTGCTTGTTGCAGCTGGAAAGTGATACCATATATCAGATGTATAAACAAAAAAACAGCATTGAGTGTTTTCTGTTATCATCTTCTTAATCCCATTTTGTCATTTTCCTCCATGCACACAGCAGCTCTCCCCTCCTCTAAACTTCCTCTCTGTTGTGTCTTTACTGATGAGCAACAGCAGTTTGTATATTAGATTAACTCTTGTATCTATTGGGTCTGTGCAATTTATCCTGATTTTATCATTAACTTTCTTAATGTAGTAAAATCAAATGCTCTGCTGTAACAGCCCTCTTTTTTCAGCGCATAGTGCAGTCAGATGGAGATGAAGCTGGCTTTAAGTCACATTTATATATATTTAATTGCACCAGTTCATTGGAAAAAAACATTTTGCAGCAGGAAGTAATGTATAAACCAGGAAGAATAGCATAGGCAAGGACACTAAGTAAAAGCTTATAAACACTTTTTATCTTTTGTTTAATTATTGCATTATTTATATTGTTATCACAGTATTGCACAATTTCATGACATATCAAATCTTGTCTCATAATGTGCAGACAAGTGATCTTTAAATTTTTTTCCACAGACTTTTTTGTTTTAGAGGCATTTTTCAGCGTCATCACTTCAGTCCTGATGTGTTGGTTCAATCTTGTTTGATACAAATACGTAGTCTTTCATGATAATTGGTTGAGTGACCACGCCATTTAATGTGTTGCGGTTTGCCTAATCTGACATGGGGACCATCAGCACCAACGCAAAAAGTGCTTAGTCTGCCTGGAGCCTTATGGTACTTATTGCTACGAGAATGTAAGCACTTTAACGGATTACTTTGGTATGCCTTGTTCAAAAACACTGTCAAACTGCATAACATTTGTGTATTCATCATTTTCCTCATTATCTTAATCTGACAGAATCAAATAGCTGGTGATTATTCATTTTTGTGTGGAAGAAATGCCAAATGATGCACCAAACACTCTTTTTAATGTGAGAGTGTACAGAGCTCTGAGCTAAGAGGTTGAGTAACAGAGTTTGACCAGAGAGAGTGAAATTCAACATTTTGTACATTGAAATCTTTTCTACCCCTGTCATGATTCTACCTTGCCAATATTTATGTTTTGGGGAATAAAACCTGTATTTATTTGCATTCTCTCGTCTTAATATCCTATCTTCAGTAGCTCATTTATTTTTGTAAATCCTGTTTTTAATCCTCCACTCCCCTCTGCCCTGAATTAGCAACATCAAGGCCTGGAATTAAGAGAAATGGCCGATGAGAGGACGCAGTGGAAGGAGAAACCGCTCAAAAGGCTCAAAATGGAGCCGTCGTGAGCAGTAAGAAGAGGGTAGATGCTGAAAGTCCACATAAGAGGGGAGAAAGAGAGTGGGGCAGATTGATTCAGAATGAAATTAAAGAGAGCGAGGGGGGAGAAAGAGATGAGTAAATTGAGCATTACATACTGCACTACAGTGTCTCTTAATTAAGCGTGTAAAAGCTTTCTTATTAGGACTGATGCAGAGCTCAGTTAACGAGGGGAGAGAGAGGATGCTCTTTCAGTTGTCATTGAGATGGGCCTCCGAGGAAAAAGTCAAACAGCAAAGCTCCGAATAAGAAAAAAAAAAAAAAAAAAGAGTAGAATAACTTCGGGGACAAAGGAGGCGAAGAAGAAAGGTCCGTGCTAACTGTTCATGTGATTTTTTTTTTCTCGCTCAGTGTGTTTTGTTCTCAATTATCTGTCATCTTTGTCATCCCAGTGCACGCTGCTCCCAACCACGTCCCCGTCTCTGAATAGACATTATGTGCAGCCGCATTGAAAGTCTGAGCACATCGCAGGGTATCTGTGTGTGAGAGGGAGAGAGTCAAATCAGTTCAGCTCCAAGTTCTGCACCTCCGCTGTCGATCACTGTTGAATCACTGAGGTTAAAAGTTTGAGACACACTAAAATGTTGAAAATCTTTTATTTGCACGTGCTTTGAGACAATATTATATAAAGACACAGCTAATAAAAAGAGATATGGTACAAAAGCCTGAGCCTCTGTACAAAAAAAATACATGTTTGGGAGGCAGAGGGGAAGGAAAAATGAAAATCATGATAAGTCACTACACTTTTTGAAGCACAATATACAGACTGAAGTTTCATTAACAGTTTTGGGGAACATTTGAAAGTTACTCATTCAGAAACAAGATCACTGCCAATTAAAATCTGCCAAAATTACTGAGAAAAGTAGCACGAAAGAGTGTTTTTACACCTGCAAGGAGTAAAACACTTGAACTGCTTAGTACTAATTTGTTCATCTATGATTTTTCCAAACCATCAAAATCTACTCTGCGGCTTAAAATCTTTAATTATTCAGCTTCATAAGTGATGAACAATAAGGACTTCTGACTATCTGAGCAGTTATGACATTGTACAGTCATACCATTCATGTCCCTGTGTGTAACTGGAAATACTAACAAAACAGGTATGATATTACACATTTTAGCCCCTTTACAGTCAGGGGAATAAAATACAATATCTACCCAGATAAAAGATGTTTGTTGAAGCAGGCTGTGGATATGTTTACTAAGGTTTTAAAAAATGTATTTTATAGCATATACAGTCATGAAACTTATGGTGTTTTTGACAGCCAGCCTCGAGTGGACACTCAAGGAACTGCAGTTTTTGGCACTTTTGTGACTTCAATAATATTTTTTAAGTTAAAAAATAAGAAAAAACCTTCTATAATTTATATCTAAAATGAAGAATGTTTTTTTAAAAAAATGTATGAAATAGCTATCAAAGGAAACGTTTCTGTAATGTATATTGCCAATAAAAAATTACAATGGAATTTTGAGGAAAAATAGAAGACAACATTAATAGATGGAGACATCTGCCAGCATCAGTCCCAAATAGGACATCGGTGATTAAATTGAATATCCTACCCTGTATTCATTTTACCAGTTCAATGATCCCTCTTGCTCCACCAGTAGGATATTGGCAAAAACTGGGTAATTTATTACGGAGCTATGTTTGAAATGGTAAGCAACCCAACATAAAGTGGTCAGTTCTTCAACATAAAAATGAAGATGGAGGCTGGTCTTGTCCAAATTTTAAACTATATCACTGGGCATTTGTCCTGAGAAATATTACTTTTTGGATGGAGGAGGATAAAATGTCAGTATGGGAGTGTAAAAACCAAGAACTGCTTACAGATATAAGACTAAAGGATTTTCTCCATAGTTGTACTTGTACTAAAAGATGCCATTTATATTATGGGCCAATCTTAACCTATACACTACATGTTTTTACAGCAGTTGAAAAGTTCAAAGGTGGTTAGTGCAAGTCCTCTTCATTAGGAAACAAAAGTAACCTTTTATCTGGAGGGAAACCGTTCAATAACAGAAATTTGAAGATAAAGGCATTATGACTCTGTAGGATATTAACTGGGAAAATTCTGTTCTTAACTTCAAGAGCTTGTCACTCAGTATGATATTGATAAAAACTCTCCTTTCTACTACTTTAGAATAAGATCTGCTGTAAAGCCTACAAGGTCTCAGGGGGAGCAGAATTACCAGAACATCCCATTTTTACTTGGATAAAAATGCTCCAAAAAAGGAAGTGACATACATCTAGGAAAAATTAAACTCTCAGAAATGTACTCCTATAGCAGGAGTGTAAGCTTGGGTGAGCTTAGCTTTAATAAGGCAAAGTCTAAATGGCAGACAATTTGGAACAACATCACAGATGCATCAAAAAACTCAAATCATCAAACCTCTGAAATGTTGTCATAGAGCATACATTACACCAAGATTAAGACACTAAATGGGACTGTTACTGGATCCGTATTGTTTATTTTGCTCTCCAGAAACTATAGGTTCATTTATACATGTAGGGATGAGATTTCAATATATTTGGTTACATCTTTTAAATGATGGCTCTCTTCTCTCTCTTGCGGAAAATGCGAGTAAAGTCTGGCTGGCAGGACTTACAGCAGTTAGGAAGATTATAGCATCGCTATGGAAACCTCCTCATGATATCTCAAGTACTAACTGGCTTCAAAGTTTTTTGGATATTTCTTTACTGGATCTTTCGTCTGCAAGAATCAGTGGTGCAAAACGGAACACAATTCATAACAAGGCAAATCTAACATCTAACTTAAAAGATCTGTTTTCTATTCAAGGATCTTTGTCTGTGTAGTTGGTGGTGCCCAGTGGGTTGATTGTGGTGGTGCTGGTGGTAGTGGATGGAGATAATATGTCCCAAATGTCCAAAACTGTTGAAAAAATAATATGGATAAGATGCAATGTTTTCTTTTTGCATTTTTTGTACAATAAAACATAAGTCATGAAAACAAAGCTTTTATAATTATTATTTAATGCATATTTTATTATGAGAGTATGTGAGTGAAAGTGCAGCTCCATGGTTTAATGTCTTAAAGATGTAAAAATTCAGTGGAGAAAACTCAGCACTCTTCAAAACCTTCTTTCACCTTGTTTCACCTTGCATAATGTCACATGCAGCTGGGTTGAGTTTCTTTGAGCCTGCTACAGTATTCATGTGGTAAACTCTGGTAGTTTTTTTTTTTCTTTTTTGACAAAGTCTGTGTTAGATTTTACTGTTAACTTCACACTGAAATACTGCAGTTTTTCTGGATGCACAAATAAAGCCAGCTTTCAAAAGAAGAAAGAAAAGCGCAGCTTACTTCAAAAGAAACAGAATGGATTATACATCTTTTCATCTACACATTTACCAAAAAAAGATGTGCATTAAGTCCATTTGGGAGCTTTAGTGGTAGATTAATGTGCTTTTATTTGTGAGGCTTATTTATAGAGTACTTAGCTGCTTCCCACTGATGCTAATCTGTTACGCGATCTACCTATAGACATCAAGTTTTCTTATGCTATATTTTTAGTCTTTTAAGGGAAGCTACTGTGTTGGTTAATCATTTGTGAGGTTTATCAGTCTTATAAGCTTCAGTATCATGATTTTACATACATTTTTGACAAACTGGTCGGTTTGGTTTGGAGGTGGAGGTGAAACATTTTTTCATTTTTGATTTGGTTTCATCAGCTTCCACTCTGCACTCTGGCAGGACGACCAAAGCCTCTCAAATGTTGTGTGGCAGGGCACAGTGGTGCGCCTTGGAAATTTGTGCAATCAAAAGTTATTACCACAGTTAAATAGGGGCTGAATAATCAATTTTAAATCATTCTAATACAAATACAGGTAAATAAATGTCAATATCAAGAAGCAAATTAAGCCAATTAACAGAATTTGTGGGTTAAGGGAATTGTCACATTGTTTTCTCTATATTTTTATCATACAACCTAATTAAAAATGTGTGCAGGGTTGCATCAATTATGAAATTTAAGAAAACGTAATAGTTAAAAACATCCTCACTGTTTATGTTGAGAAATATTTTAGAAGCAGTGCAGCTGTTTGTCAAATTGCTATACAGCATTAACAGACACAAAATCATGTGCAGGCTGTTAGGATAGATTAAAAGGATTCTTTGTGAGGATATAAAAATGGAGTGCCTTGAGATATTGATTTTGTTTTAGGTGTGCCTCGAGCACCAAAAATTCTGAAAACTACTTATCCAGACAACCACCTCTAGCGGGGGGTGAAGGTGTAGTTTTTGGTCCTGCTAACTGGTCTATTGTTTCATTGTAATCATGAAAAACAAAACTGGGCAGCAAGGAATAGCATTGTTTAGCCCAAAGAATTTTGGCAGTATTTTGGACAATAAAACAGAAATACAATATGCCTGTGCTGTCAAGCAGCATAGGCATATTGACAGGGGTGAGTGTGGCCATGTTTCACACAGGCTTGTAGACGTTATTCTCTTTGGAGGAGAGGAGGCTGGCAGTGCTAGCAATGCTAAAGCTAGCCACACTGCTATGCCTGATAGTGTCCATGTTATCTCAATTACTGATGTATTTGTTCAAATTAAGTCCACTATGCACTGCTTTTTGGGTTTGCTTCACTTGCTTGGTCCTTGACGGTGAACCAAACTCTGAACCAACCTCTGGTTCACTTGAAGCAAACTGAGCCCCCATTTTGATTCTTGGTCAAAATTATTAACATTCTTAAAATGCAATCCAAGGGTTTTGCTTTCGACCAATCATATTAAGAGTAAACGCAACCTGTCTCATTAGAATTTATCTGTTTCTGTTTACTTACAGCCAGAGAAAAGTTAACTTAGTATTGATGGCAGAGTAAAATAAAGGTGACACAGCCAGCGAGCGGCTGCGGATGATGACGTAGCGGGAATCGAGTGGCGTCTCGTAGGGGTTTGTTTTCACCCCTTCCCCTTGGTCCTCGAAATAGAGGGCCAAAGGGAAGAGGTACAATTGGGATTGACCTTATATTTAATGTGGAGACACTTCTGACATCTGAATGGCTAGAACATCTCCACAAGTTGGGGGTATTGACACATTGGCTCTGTAAAGGTGAAAGACTTTCCAAACTCTCCTCATATGTTGATTTGCTGCTTGCAACTTTCTTTGGAACAAAATTCTTCTAACTATGACAAAAAGCCACAAAGGGGTGGGCAGCTCTATTGTCTCTGTTTCCTACTTTGTTTTTGAGAGGATGCCATGGTAGTTTTGTGCTGCCACACTAGGTGGTCCCACCATTTTAAAGAGGTACTAATATAGTCTATGCTGTAAGGAAAAACCGGAGCAGGTAGTATCCAAGTCGAGGTGAGCCGAGTTGAGCAGATACCACAAATGAAAAAGCACCAGTTTGGTGATAAATTGCTAACTGCAGCATTATCCTAGTATTGTATTAGTAGCATCATACTTTTACTATGGGTTCAAATAAACACCAAACCAAGATAGGCAGTGTTGATTCAGGAGTTTTAAAATCAAACTTTCGGTTGTTATATCACAAACTTAATCATTCATTTTGACAATCAAAAAACCCTTACAGAAAAAAAAAAACTTAAACTACACATATGTCTCCCTCTGTATCTAGTTTTTCATGCTAAAAATCAAAAAAAGTAAAGTGCATCAAATTTAAGCAAATGCAGTACAAGTTTAACTGTCATCACGCTGATTTATATGGCAGAAATAGCCTACAACAACCGTGCAAAGGCTCTGCACTGCAAAGCCTAAAAGTCTTAAGCAAGTAAATACTATCCCTGATTGCTTTTACAAAGTTGTCCTAAGGATTCAAGACAGGAAAAGTCTGACTAAATATGTCGACATAAAAACTGTACATCACCAAATTTAAAAAGTCCTTCTCGTGACTTCTTGTACTCTGAAGACCTGAGTGCATTACACTTTACCTTTTAAAAAAGTATAAGCATCTAATTCTCTCCCAAAATTCGAAGGCTTAGTCTGACAGTCGTGCTTTGTCCAGGTTGCACGGCCAGACTGGAGCTGCAGCAGTCCAGATGGTGGACCAAAAGTGTCTGCACAAGCAACTGTCTGAGTCAGCAGATTTTACACTTTGCAAACTGGCGGCAGCAGCTGTAGAATTAGTTGTCTAAAGTCAAACTAAACGCTGGTGTGAGCAGGAGCGGCTGTGCAGGTGTCACTGTGATTGACGGCTCTTGTTAGGGGCAACATTTCTAACAGAAATGAACAGCAGCTCAGTCTTGTCAAGGTCAGTTGGGAAGTGTTTGGCACGACTCCAATTGGAGATTTCAGCGAGAAAATTGGAGATATGCAACCTGACCTGTGTGTCAGAGCTGGGAACCAAAGGGTCAGAGGAGGGCCACCGCAATGAGAGGGGGATTATGGGAGGTGGTGACAGAGCCTTCAGAGTTTGGAGGAGCTAAAAATGTGGTTTGGCCTTATCAGACCTCCTTGGAGGGGGAGATGAAAAACTTTGTTTTGATACCAGTAACACAATTTATCTAAAAGCGGACCACAGGCTGAGTGGCTTCAGATATTTCAACAGAGCTTTTTCTCTACAATTTGTTTTCATCAATTGATGTTTTGAATTAGAGAACTTTAATCACAAGACAATCTTTTCCACTTTATGCAGCGTACATACTGTCAGATAATCTGGCTGATCATGGGCCTGATTTCCCTCTCCTGAGAAAAATTCTGTCCTCTCACGGTTTTAAATATTAGCTTTACAGACATTCTTGTTGAGCGAGGTGAACTGAAGTAATCTGAATTGTCAGTTTCAGATTTAAAGTCAGAATATATGAAAGATGGCCCACACATAGATTTGATTTTTTGAGCTTACATTTTTATCAGAAGTTAAATTAAAATGTTAGGACTTCATGTCCTCAGACATAAGGACTTTTGGTGCTGAGAACCCCCATTTTTTGACTCACTGAAGATGATATTTATGAGGGAATACAAGATGGAGGATGTGAGACAAACACAGCAGACCAAACAAACACCTGGCTTAGGAAGGAGGTGTTATCTCACTACATGACCTCATTTAGGGCATTATTAATTTCATCAAAAAAAAAAAATCTTTTGAAACTGTTTGCAACTACACTTTTATCATGACGAAAAGAGGCTCTAAACTGTTATTATATTATTTTATTTTTAAAAAAAAACTCTGACAAAATGTATTTTTATTACTCACACATAAGACAAGAAGAGAGTAAATTGTCAGAGGTGAGCTGTTGGGACACTCAAAATCAGACAAATGTGAGAGCTAAGTGGACACATGATCCTGGCTTGTCTATGGTGGGACAGACCTCCTTCTCATCCACTGACTGTAGCCATGATCACTGCTCCCAAACCTTTAGATCATCCTGAAACCTTTTTTTCTGTCTGGAAATGTCAAACTAAGGACTGTTCCTTGGCAGAAAATTTCAAATCTGAAAAACTCCAAGTAAAAACTGCATTTAACCAGCTCGTCTGAAGTCGTTAAGCATTCACAAAACACTCAGAAGTAACACTTGCTTTGTTCATTACAGGATCTCAGCATCAGCAGGTAAACAGTGCAAAGTTTGTTTACTGAGTGAGGTCCAACTAAAACTAATGTTAGCAGTGACAGCACTTTCAGTTCGCTTTTCAGTCTTCATGTCCATATTTCCGTGCTAAATAGGGTTACTTGCCACTTCCTTGTAAAGTGACTTTGTGTGAGTACGACCTAACAGCCCAGATGCTATTCATTTTCCATTCTTTAGATTAAAATGCTGCTTATGTCCCCGTGTCCACAGGCAGTGTATTTAATTAATGTTGTTTACTTGAGTTGCAGCAGACATTCCTAGACTATTGCTTTTTTAAGTGTTGATAACTGGACTATTTATATGATCACACATACTATCAGCTGCTCCCTCACTATGATGCTGCTTTAACAATGATACAAACACTGCTGACGTTTTGAGGAGACCTGGTGTTACTGTTTCACAATTGACTGTCTTGACTGGTCATGCCTTGCCACATACTTCTGTGGTTGCCAAGGTCAAAACAGATGCTGAAATCAACAAGAATACTCATGAATGCTTTTAAATAACCAAATCTGATCAAGATTACTAGATACGTCTTGGACAGAAATATAAACAAAGATTTATTTAAGAAATGCTTACTCAAAATGGTTGGAAAGAGTTGAAAATGCAACAGTTTTGGCAAAGAAATGGTAAAAAACAGTTCATTATCACTGATAAATGGTAATAAATAGTGTTCAACTGTGCATTTCAGCATTTTTTGCATGAACTAAATTGTTTTCAAACACCTTGTGCTTGTGGATGGAGTTATGAAAACTAATTAGGAAAACCACAGTTTTCAAAAACATCCTTTAATGACTAAATCTGAAATAGCTGCCAAAATTAGCTCTAATTTGAGCAAAAACTCTAATATATCTGTTCAGTGTCGTATTGTCTCAATGGTGGAGTGAGTGAAAGAGGAAGACATTGGTTTCTTTCTCTTTTGGCAGGGATGAAGTCTACTTTGAATAAGATGCGACCTTTATTAACATTCTGATCTCCAGTTTGATGAGAGAGCACCCAAGGACAGCACTGTAAACACAATGTGAATTTTTAAGTGCAATGAAACGGAGAACAGTTGCAGTAACAGGCTTAAGATGAAAACACAAACTACAGCAGATCAATTATATCAACACTGAGGTCTTGCCCTTATACACACAGATCATTTTCAAGCCACCTCCCTAACTTCACCTATAGGTTTTTCCATGTACAATAAATGTAATAAAAAGGAAATCCAAAAATAATTCACTAGTCTCTTGGCTCTTCATCTGCTGTCACTGTTTAGTCTAAAGTCTTCCTCCATCACATACAGTGCATAGCAAAAGTCCTGCTTTGAAGTGCTATCAAATATTAATAAAGCAGTGTATTTCCATGGATAAAGTCATGATGTGTTCAGAGGAGATAACAGTGTCTTTCTTTTTGGAGATTTTTGACCTAGATAGGAACTTTTTGCAGTGGAAGAAACCTGTCTGTCTCCCCCCTCGACTGCACAGGTGTCTGCACTAGGGCTACAGCAGGACATGAGATATTCAAGATTGTAGTGGCTGAATGTTTGTGCAAATAAAAAAAAAACAGCCTCAAGGCTTCTACACATCAGGGGTAATGAAAAAAGACAGCAGAAATGATATATTTCAAAGGTGATTTTTGACGTGTCCCTCTGTTCCCAGTAAAAGCGACAAACATGCATACATGTTGTCTACAGTCAAAAAAATAGCACAGCTGAAGCCAAAATGGACTCAACATCAAGTGGCTTTGACTTGAGGCTGATTTTGATTAAATAGAAATTAAATGTGCACATCTTAATTGTCATCTTTTGTCTTTAAACTCATTATCTTTGCCATTTTGATGACTTTTTCCAAATAAAATGAGCTGCCATGATGCAACCATACCATCATGTGGACATCACCACAGAGCCATGTTGAAGGTTTGACTGACTGAGGTATGCGCCAACGAGTTCTTTCGTTGATCATTACGGGACGCAAGACTGTAGAAAAATCAATGTGGTATTAAAAAATAAAAATGTCTTTTTTGCTCAGTGACATTACATTGTTGGTGCGTAAGCTTGCCTTGATAAGTTATGGGTTTCAAAAACAAAGTAAAAACATGAAAATGATCCATGCGATAAAATTGTGTCCTGTAGGCAAAGACCTTTAGTCCTAGTTATTGTAAGACTGATCTAGAAAACCTTTTTATGTCCATAGCGGCCCAAAGCAAGGTCATACCGCTTCGCTTATTTATTAACAACTCAAGATAGAAGCCGTTATAGGTGTAGCTCATGCTTATTAAGTGCGTTTGTGTTTGAAGCCTTTATACACGGAGGCTCCACTCAGTTTATTCTATCAATACACCCTGATCTAAAAGACTGCTCCCAATGGATCATTTAAAACATCTCCATATGAACAGAGTCAGCAGAAGCAATTCACGGTTTAAAAGGAAAACAACACCACACAAACACGCACAGCAACAAATATCTACCCGAAATGGCATATGAAGCTTTTCAGATGATAGACAAGTCATTTTTTTTTCTTCTGAAATTAGTAGTTTAAGACTTTGAATAAACTGGTTTCATCAGAAACATGATTGCCATGTGTGCTTTTTATGCGGTAGTGCATGTCAAGAAGCTCGCTGACTTCTGTTGCACTGAGAGTGCAGGTGGAATCATGATTATGGGTGAAGATTACATGGCAGCAGCTCAGTTATAGTGGGTTTTCTGAGCCAGAATCACTTTCACGATGAGAAAATGGAATATATGAGTAACATGCTGTTTGGTCAAATTTTGCTCCTCTGACACCAGAAACAATCCTGAATCTGTCATTGTTTGTCATCTTGTGCGTTCCAGGATAATTCCTGGTATATTCTGATGATAAACCGTTGCTTTATCATTTGTTTTGTACTATTACAGATGTGTAGAGCCACAATTATCAAATATGTGTTATATTCAGAATGGTATCAGGCTCTTGCATTGTGCTGATGAATCAGTTTAATGTGCCTCAGTGTGCTGCTGTTTCATCTAAATGATTGTTTAATTAAAACTCCTTCATAAACAAACACACACTGGAATTAAATCATATTCAATATGCAGTGTCTTCACAGCAGGTTGATTTTTGGCACCTGTTGCATTTTCTCCAGTTCCAGTTTAGTGGTGAAAGTGTCTCACAGGTACGGCTTTGTTATCCACATCAGAGGGTTTCGAAGAGTGAGTTGCTCCTCTAAAGTGGGGAGAGGGAAACATGAAAGGTGTAGTAGGGGAGACCGGGTATGGTTGTAACACTTTTTGCTTCAGTACCTTCAACTCACTGAATTTTTGAGTTAGAGTTCTCAAACTTTATTACAAAGTACCCATGTTTGTTTACTACAAATTGAACCAATTGAAACCTCTACAAGAATATCTCAGACCTCATGAGGTGACGTCAAATACATGCTGACCCTTTGTTACAACCTACCCAACTACCGGGGTTGGTTGTAACACATTCTGGGGTAAGTTGTAACAATTAGACAATAAAGCAAAAACAGAGGCCACACCATGTGATATGCCTCAAAGAGAGATTTATAGAAATAAAAGAACAATCCAGAAAATTTCTCTCTCTCTCTCTCTGAGTGACCATAACTCAAATCCACTCTCAGTTTGACTTAGGAGTGTGTGTGTGTGTGTGTGTCTTAACTAGTCTAGAACAAACTTCCTTAACGGCATGCATGCTTAATGAACACTACAATGTATCTGGGTAAAGAACATTTAGATCTAACAAAAAACAATGTCTGTGTGTGTTTGTCTCCGTGTATATATTTTTAATCAGAATCAAAATGGTGACAAATAAATGTTTGTAACCCTGGAGTGCAGGCTTGGTGGGCCCAGAGACTGCATAGGGCACATTTTACCCAGACTTCCTTTGGCTTCGAGTTCCCAAATGGCTCCATACAGACAATTACATGGCAGATCCTATGTGCCTTTGTGACTGATTTGACTGACTTGCCCTTCTTTGTGACCTCATCAGATGCTTTTTAAAAACATCTGCAGGCATACCTCTGTCAGTCTTTCTTTTCCACTGCCCAGGCACTCTGTAAAATTATTAAAATCAAGACAGTGGTCTTAGTTGTATGTAAGAGGATTGTTGTAACACTTTTTAAAGATTTGTTTAAACCCACCCCACCACTGTTAGCCATTGTTTAGCTAGCTAAATTACTTTCTTACCTAAAAATCAATTTTTTCTCTGTATAATCTGCATGTAACTGTTACAGCCTTGACAATCGGCATGTGTGATCTGGGAGGAAGTGGGTAAATACTGAAATGATCATATGACTACTATCTCATCCCTGATTGGTGGAATTGGCGGTGTTACAACTCTCCCTATGTTACAACCATACCCGGTCTCCCCTATAGATAGAAAACATAGGTGAGAGCTGCAGCTGAAGTTCTCTGTTGATTTCGATACTTAGTCTGAGTAGGTTCATTATGTCTATGTAGATAATATGCTTATACTTTATTTTTTAACAGACAAGAAAGTTTTTTAGTTCATACCTTTACATGTTTCGACAGAGATCTCCTGTCTTCATCAGAAGTGTCTCCTGATGTTGGTGTGATGTGTTCGTTTTCACACTAACATCAGGTGACAATGCAATGCGATGGGAGCAATTAGGATTCTTATCACAACTTTTTGTGATCAGTGACAAAATTGACACTTGATCTGAGTCATATCTGTCATATTGGAGCACAGACAAGACTCACGTGTTTTTAGATTCAGTGTGGCTTTAGCTCACTGAGGATTTGTAGCATACCATTCAAAATGATTATAAATTCGCCCCAAAAATGGTATCACAACTTTTAAAGATGTTCCTTAGGATCAGTTGAGCCTCAAGTTTTCTTTCATATCAATAAATGATATTTAGGCACAATTTATGAGTGGAATTATTATTTAATTCAATGTATTTTTTCCCTGTACCTTTAAGAGAATTTTAAGAGGGGTGGGAATACTAGGGTAACTACTGATTTTAAATAGTTTAGAATGAATGCAGAGTCGTTGACAGCATGACAAAGAGCAGTGCTGCACTGACCAAATACCAAAAATGTATACATTTTAACAAATTAGAAAAAATGCATTTATCAACATATGTTGAAAGTTTGTTTTGCAGCTAATGATGCAGTTGTCTCAATTTTCTTCTTTAGAGAAAAACCTTCAGCCACTTCACAAAAAACCTTTTCCAGATTTCTTGTGAAAATGACTGAGCTATTATGAGATGTGATTTGAACCAAGGTAGCAGAACAAAATGCAAAAACAGACAGAAGAGCTGCTTGTAGGTCTGATTGTTCTTTAAAAGATTTGTTTTAATTTCAGAGAGCAATGGAGGCAGCGTGTTGAAGAATTGAAGAGGGATAACTGCTAAAGGAGCATCGCTGCTGTGCAGTTTTAGCTGTCTGATCAGATAAGGTTTGCTTTCACGACAAGAGGAGTAAGCTGAAGTGACTCAAAGGAAGATGGCGTGCTGTCTTGTGTCACAGAGCAGGCGGTGTTAGCAGAGAGAGAGAGAGAGAGAGACCCCATCAGCATCCATGTGAAGTCAGACACTGTGAGATCAGGGTGGAGGCGGCTGCTGGCAGAGTTTCAGGGCCTCGTCTGGGAAAACAAGAGAGATGGGTGGTGGTGGTTGGTAGTTGGGAGCTTTGGATGTCATTAAGCATTTTCTCTTTGCGGTTTTGTGACAAATTCTGTGTGGAGGAAGTGTGGGGGAGCTGGAGGAGAAAGGATGACTGTAGTTTTGTGACTTAGCATTTGGATGATTTTCTGGAAAGCTTTTCTTATCAGCATATTATGGCTCAAATTTATGTTACTCTTAACATTTGGTGTGAACTTTTTTTTAATTTAACAGCCTTATGAGTACCCACAGTGATGCTTTAAAAGAAGCACAAAATTAAACGGCAAATCAAGGGGAGGAAATGGGCTCTCTAAGTTTGCTGATCCCATACTTTTAGAATTGCTATTTAAACCATTTAAACAGTATGAGCAGAAAGTTTTCCTATTTTGATTAAACTGCGTCATCGAAATTGTGATTGCATATCTGATTTACTGGAATAAATGCAATGACATTTTGGAAAATGATGAATGAAACTTTTAATCTTAGATTGGAACGGTGGTTCTCAATCTGACTTGTGAAAAAAAAAAATTAGATGAAGTCTGAGAGACATCAGCTGTTTGTTTTCTGGATGATTTTTAGATCTGCAGTCTTTACCAATGATAACTGTCTCAAGCCAGAGATGGGGACTCAAG
This sequence comes from Cetoscarus ocellatus, assembly GCA_037902135.1. Taxonomy (NCBI): domain Eukaryota; kingdom Metazoa; phylum Chordata; class Actinopteri; order Labriformes; family Labridae; genus Cetoscarus; species Cetoscarus ocellatus. The sequence goes on from JBAMNC010000142.1 coordinate 1,460,343, forward strand.
TTTGAGACTGAGACTTGAGTGAACCTAAAGCAAGGTACACACATAAGGATTTTCAAAATCTGAAGAGATTTTTTATCAGCTAGAGACCCCACACATGAAGATAAAAAATCAGGCATTGAGCAGTTTTGATCGTACTGTGTGTGGTGTGCTCCGATAATCTCAACACAGCACACCACACACATAACATTCTGTCCCACCACTGATCTAGGATCTAGTCCTCCAAGACAGAAATCTTGCGTGATCAAATGTGATCTAACAGAAATGAAGAAGAAGAAGCATAGCATACCCTAAACTTTGTCTATGGCAATAACCAGAAAACACAACACGCAACATGGAAGAGGACATATGAGAAGAGGGAATGATGGTGGTCCTTGGATTATTTTTGACGGAAAAACAGGAACTAAATAAAAGAAAAGACTGTGGAAAAAATCCTGGAGACAGCGTGAACATGTGAGCTGGTCCTCCGTTTCTTAGGTCCACCGAACTTTATGTTTATGTTTCAGGTCGGCCGTGCTTGTTTTTATTTATGACTGCTTCCTTGTTCCTTCGTCAGCTTGCTTCTTGATTGGCTACATCCAGCTCCACGTCACAGTTCACAGAGTCATGACTCAGGAGTCGTTGGCTTTCCCCACACACATGAAGATTTTTGGTGTAAATATTGAACAAGTTTAATATTTACGATTGTCGGCCCGACCCGTTCCAGAGCCGATTATCGGGACAAATTCACTCTTAACACACCTCAGACCACAGGATGATCATATAGGACAAACTTATAAGACAAAAGATAATTGGGCATTTGCTGTCCTTGGTCGGGAAGGGGGAAAGTCGGGACAAAAACAGCCCGATAATCTTTATGTGTGTACCTCGCTTAAGTTCCACCCAGAGGTGACTTTAGACTTGATTTGGACTCGCCCCTTTGGACTTGACTTGGAGACTTGTGCCAGATCATTGTGTTTGTAGGTCCGACACACTGTAAATAAAGCCACCTATAGTTTCCATTCATTGCTTGTCAACTTCCACATCTAGTGAGCAAGCAAATCTGATGTGCTCTTGCGTCTAAAATAAAGTAACAAATACAAAACTTTTACTTCACATAGAAAAACCTTTAAGCGTAACAATTGCAGTATCACACATGCTACAGAAAGGATTTTGTTTAATCTCTATATCTTGTTTTCATGATGCTGAGAAGCCAAAAATATAAGTTATTCAAACTTTACCAAGAACTTTAGTGTCAGGTAGATCTCTCAAAAGGGTACATTAAGTGACAGGGTAGGCTTTCAGGAAAGCTATGATAAGTTGATACACAAGATTACCCATGTGTCATGATGAAGATGACGTTTGTGTTTCAGAAACACTCAGACACTGTTTTAAGTTACTGTTATTACTGATTGTATGCTTTTAAAGCAAACTGTTTCCAATGAAAGGCACAGTAAATAAGTTCTTAAGTCAGTGCCAGGAGTGAACATAATGCCCCTGAATGATTATATAAATTGTTTTTGGGTTGCTCGAGCAACTTTGAGGCTCATTTTTTCATAAGCTTGTTAAGCCGACACCTCAAATATATGGCTAATCTTTAAACTAATTCACACTAACATTTCAACTGGAAACATTTACGCCCCTGTGTCGCTTTGCCTTCACTGTGAACATCACAGAGACGAAATGCTGGAGCAAGGTGGTCCCCTCTTTGTCATGTCTCCAGAGGTAGAAAAATGGTGTGATTTTGGAGGTAGGGAGACATTCGCTGAGTCTGCGCCAGGGAAAGTCTATGAGTATGTGGGGCTGCACACCGTGAGCATGTAAGCCATATTGCAGAATGAATTGATGCAAACAGGACAGCCTCATGGAATTAATGTGACTGTCTCGAGATGCAAATATAACTGAGCCTTGTTGTGATTTTGTGTAAAGGCACACTGAATGGGTTTTTTGTGTGCAAAGTTTCTGATCCATTTGACCATGAGGGTCAATTGCAAATATAGTATATTGATGATGATTCTGTTATTGGTGAAAATGTTTGTATTGGGATAATATTCATTCCTAAATTTTATTTTTCTCCATTTTGCAGTGAAACAAGGATTTATTCCCTCAAGATCTAAACTCATAAATCTATTATCTGTGGATGTCAAAACTGTTTTTCCAGGATAACATGTTGGTTTATAGAGATCTCTAGAGAACAGCCAAAATTTACATATTTTCTCTGCGAGCCCCCACCAGATAAGAACCACTGGATTAAAAAAAAGTAATAAACACAGTGAAAGCAGTAACACTCAGAGTGACATATTGCAACAGCAGACGGTCATAAGTAATGCCATTAGAGTTTCATCAGAAAAGTGACATTTGTTTGGCACTGATGGTCAGACTTGATCACTTATGATCTTTCTGTCACTCTCTTTCTCCACAGACGACAGAACTTAAATCAGCTGTGACGACTACGAGACTTCAAAGCTGAACATTAAAAGCACTGAAGAGAGAGTTGTTCCCGTAAGAAGTGAGAACATCAACTTCTGTGTCCACTTCTCAGAGTTTATGGACTCCATGTGGACAAAGAGGGAGGATAAAGTCTGTGGGCTTTGAAGGATCCACACTGTGCAAATGGTGCTGCTGCACCTTCATCGCTGGCAGCCCCACATCAAAAAGTGAGCATACATCAGTTTTCTTTAGGACTGAATGTACATCATGCATTTCAAATGTTTCAGCCGCAGTTTTGTTCTATTTTTTATGTTGATGATCAAACAATAGCTTCATCAAAGTCTTTTTTTTCCCGAATCCTCTCCTCAGTGAGTGATTCTTCTCTTTATGTTGTTACACTACAGATCTGTTTACATTCATTTAAACCAAAGTGCTAACCCCCTTTTCCCTGTTAAATGAAAACTTCAAGACCTTTTGTAAGCCTTCACTGTCTCTGAACAAATGAACAATGTTCTGCAAATACTAAGAGTATTTTGGTTCCCATGTTATGTTCTGTTTTTTAGTTTCATTCACCCTTTAGTGTGCTTTACATTTCTGCCCTACGTGATGCATATTCAATCTCTGATTGGTGGAGCTCAGGGTCTCCTGGGAACTTTCCTGGTCAGCTGCTTGAACTGAATTTTATTGGGGAAATCGTGGTATATGAACTTGGAGAAAGCATTTATGAGTATGTTATTAACAAAGATAAAAAAAATCATACTTTTGTTGTGCTTTAGAGTTACATGAACTACACCACCCACCATCCTTGATTCACTGGTATAAATGTGGAGCATTATTGCCAAAGCATTTCAATACAAATAAAACACTAATAATAAAAAAAACAACAATTATAATAATGTGATAATGATTATGAGTATGATAATAGAAATAATAATAGTAATAATAATACATATTCTGAATAGAAGGGAAAACATTTATTATAATGATAAAAATGGTAAAATTTTGTCATTAAAGATTGAGAGAAAGTGTAGATAGAAACAGTTTGTTTTTAGATATTAATTAAAAAAATAAAACAAATAATACAAAAATATCAAAAAATGTGTGTGATTCAGGTTCAGGCCTGATTGTCCTCAGGTCCTCACACACTGATTTTTTTGGCTGCAGTAATCTCATATCTTCGAATTTCTCCCAGTATGTACAGGATTTTATGAGTCTCAATTGTAAGTTCAGAGTCTGGGTGAATCTGTGTTATTTGGTGATGGTATACCACTCTCACAATTTGATATTTAGGGCACGATGTGAGGTGGCAGAGCTCTGAGTCTACCTGTTTGGCGTCACAGTGGGGACAGAGTCCATCCTCCTCTGGGAGCCAGCTCTTCTTGTGACGACCCTTCTCTATATCTAGTCTGTGGTCAGTGAGTCTGTACTTGGGTCAGGACTTTTCTCAGTGAAGGATCTTTTCCAGAGCTCAGGTAATATGCCAGTCTGTTTGTTGTGTTTAGAATCAAATTTTTCTGTTCTGAATTGTTTCTTCCCCGTTTCACATAAATCTCTTTCTGTTGGTTGATAACTTGATTTGGTCTAGTTTGTGAGATGTTGGGGTCCTGAGTCTGACTTGGTTTGATCAAATCAGATATTTCTGTGATTGGTAGATTCCAGTGTTGTACATAAATGATACAAATGAAGATAACAGAGGTGGAGAAAGTGGGTGTGGAGTGTCAAGTTCTGAACTGACTTGGCTCAACATCATCTGCCTTCTGTGATCAGCTGATAGTAACGTCTATGATGGAGCAGGTTTAAACTGGTAGACTACAGTCTTTAAATGATGAGATGTGGACACTGCATGTCCATTTATTTAGGTTTTAACTAAAATGAAAGACCTTAAAGTTAAGTTGCTCTCTAAATAGGGTTATTTGGGATCATTTATCACACGTCATGCTGAGGAGCTGTGGACATCAATCCCCTTCCCAGTATTCAACTGGAAAACCTCAGTCTGGAAAACTTCCTGGGAAAGATGTGTAATGGAGGTTGTGAGTCCTCAATCAGACTTTATCAGGTTCAATATAATTTTGGGACTGCAGATGGAAATTAGCATTGTGCTATATCCGGCATGTTTATGGCAGCTTAGGTGATTTCCAACAATATTGTACATTCATCACACACACACACACACAAACACACACACACATATATATATATATATGTATATATATAAATATATATATAAACCATGCAAATTCATGTAATGCAGATCATTAGTTCTAGATTGTTTCTTTGGCAGAATGATCCTTGCTTTTGATAGGGGCTGAGCCCCCACACAAAATGGACTGTGATGTTTCCAGTGTCCAACAAGATAGATATGTTGCATTGTGAAAAGCAAGAACTAACAGATTTGTGCTTTTATTACCACATCAGTGTCAACAGGGATAGACTTAAACTGTGGCCTAAAGAAAAAGAACATGTTAGGGGCAGTCTGTTGAAATTTTCGGAAGTGCTTATGAGAGGTAGTCACTCCATTTTTGTGATATTATTTTTTTTATTTAAATATAAAAGTAATAATATTTTTACTTTTTGGAACAGATAATGGATCTTAAAAATAAAAATGCAATAGTGGCCTTCAGACATGTTTCATTCAAATTGTGAGGAGAAATCTCTCCATGATCATCAGAATGTTAATTGTCAATCTTCCTCTTGGCCTGTCTAATGATAATTTCAATTAATAAAGATGTAAAATAAACACAATAGTTAACCTCCAACAGACTAACTTTCATCTAAGTCAGAAAGCACCAAATAATTACCAATAGATGCAAGACTAAATGTTCTAACCTTTGTCATTTTCTTTCATTCTGTTAAAAGAAACAAAAACAGGTTAACTCCTCTCTTTCATATCAATCCTAAAATGCTGAGCCCTTGAACCCAAAGTAAAAAGAAACAAAGCAAGAGCAGCACCTTGACTGTACCTCAGTTTGAAATAGTGTCAGTAATTAAATTAGAGATAAATAGAGCCATTAAACAAACTAACACTTATCCCTGGCTAAACAGTGAGCAATAAAGCTCCATTATCCCGCTCATTTTCTCCTGTTGGGCAGGAGGCCAAACAAAGCAATCAGCAAAGGTTGCTCTAAAAGCCGGCACACATTAATGACACATACAAACCACTGTGATTGATCAGTATTTTAAGATGGACTCTGTCACATGAACATGGTGACTGTCTCAATTACTGCTGCACTGGTTTTCCATCATAGACAATGGCTCTTTCAGTGATAACACCGCATAAACAATTATTTATTTTGCTGTGCTTTCAGTGTAAACAAACTAATCAAGTGAAATGGAAGTCAGAAATATTTTTTAAAAATTGTAATTTTTGTTTCTAGGGCTCTCAGGGTATTATGGCCATAAAAGTCACTTTGGCCGTACTATCATGTTATTTATGGACAAGTTGGATAAAACCAATCCAACAGGTCAAGTGAGTCCTTAGCTTTATTGTCTCTACTCTGGCAAAATAAGCTGAACAATAATAAGGTGGCAGAGCAGGAGATTTAGCCATAATTGTATAAAAATGCAAAAGTAAAAAGAAAAAAATAAAGCTGAAATATGTTCTGGCTTATGTAGCTGATGTAGGATAAAGCAATTGCAATCAGACAGGTTCACAGCAGCATGTTTATTCTGTCTTCTCAGAGCAGACTCAGGTGTGTGGCTGATTGACCTTGATTAAGACCTGCTGTTTTGAAATGATATGTACTTCTAGGTCTTGGTGTTCGGTGCTGACTCATTGCTTTGCCATCCGTGGTTTTGAGAGCTTCTCTGTGTTCGTTGGGTTGATGCACTTGAATTCTTGTGTGTGTGTTGTGTTTGAACTTCTCTAGTAGCTTCAAAAAGTTGTGAAATTGCTGGAAGAGCCCAGCCCCTTAAGTTCTCTTAAAACACCGACAGGTGATTCTTGGGCTATTGAAGGAGTGTGTACATAAACCTCCTAAAGTGTAAAGTTTATTTTCTGCTGGCAGCAGTGGTGTAGTTTAACCTTTACAGAGAACAATCAAACGTGAGCATTTCGTTATTTAGCTGATAGCCCTCCTACTTGTGTTATGTCTTCCCTTCCCTATGAATCATTTGCGATCCTAGTGGTTGTTCCTCTGGAATAACTTTAAGAAACCTGAGTCTGTAATTCAGCCCAATTCCCAACCTCCTGACACATGCCTCAATTCAAAGAGGCGACATTTATACACACCCTGATTCCACTGAAGTTGGGATTTTGTGTAAAGCTTAATTAAAAACAACCATGATTTGCGAATCATTTTCAACCTATATTCAATTGAATGCACTGCAAAAACAAGATATTTAATGTTCAAATTATTATTATTTTTTTGCAAATATTTACTTAGTCTGAAATTGATGCCTGCAACACATTCAAAAAAGCAGAGACAGGGGCATGTTTATCACTGTAACATCGGCTTTCCTTTGAGCAACACTTCATAATCATTTGGAAACTGAGGACACTTATTGTTGAAGCCTTGAAGGTGGAATTCTTTCCCATTCTTGCTTGATGTACAACTTCAGTTGCTCAACAGTCAAGAATCTTTGTTGTCATATTTTGCACTTTATGATGCACCAGAAATTTTCAAAAGCATTTGTTGCTTCAAAACCTGTATGTACTTTGTAGCATGAATGGTGCCTTCACAGATGTGTTACCTATGCCATGGGCACTAACACAAACCCCCATACATTACAGCTGCTGGCATTGAAATTTGTGCTAATAACAATCTGGATGGTCCTTTTCCTCTTTAGTCCGAAGGACGAAAAGTCCATGGTGACAAAAAACAATCTTTAAATGTGGACTCATCAGACCACAGAACACTTTTCCACTTTGCATCAGTCCATCTCAGATGATCTCAGGCCCAGACCAAGTGAAGTGTTTAATGGTGTTGTTGATATATGGCTGTTGCTTTGCATGGTCGAGCTTTAACTTGTACTTGTAGACCTAGCAATGAACTTTAACTGACAATGATTTTCTGAAGTATTCCTGAGCCCACGTGATAAAATATCCTTTACATGATGATGTTGGTTTTTAATGTAGTTCCACCTTAAGGATTGAAGGTTAAGGGCATTCAGTGTTGGTTTTCAGATTGAAACGAGTTAACTTAAATTCTTAAATCATGAAACTGGTAAAGTTGCTTCACATTGTCACTGTAGGCTTTGAAATTTGTTTGAAAGATAAAATTATACATTTTAAAGCATGCAATTAATGGAATTAATTAATTAATTTTATGGCATGTTGAAATACTGAACCATTGGACACCCCTAGCTTTTAATCTTCATTCTGTGTTGCCAAAAAAGAGGCTAGTTCTTTAAAAATAAATCAGTGACGCTCCAAAAGAAAGCTATAATGGTTTAAAGTACAACTGAGCTTTTGTTTTTCTCAGATATCAGTTTTGTAAAAATAAATATAGACTCAGCATGAAGGATGACCATCTTACTCATAAACAAACTTTCAGAGGAGGTGCAACTGTCTTTTGGGAAAGTGCTTCACATCTTCAATCCCTTGAAGGCCAAGGTTGGAGCAGCTTGTGGGATTATGTAATCTCTTGTTCCTTTGGGCTCCGAATTTAAACTCACTTTTATTTTTGGACTCAATGGGATTTCTCCTCATCAAAATACAAGTGCACCCTCGCTATCTTGAGAATAAAGTGATGTGTTTTGGTTTGAGACAGAGATCTCTGAGCAAAGTCTTGCACAAAACTGTTAATAATTTCATCGCCCTGTAAGGACACTATCAATGCAGTTGTTTTTTCAGCACAAACCTCTAAAGATGACAGCAGCTTTTGATCTGAAAGACAATCCCTCCAGTCTTTTTGTTTGATTTTAATGTGTTTGGGCCTTGAAATGTTAAAATTCTCTCCAAAGAATGATGATGGAGAAATGGCAAGCCAAAGCGACCTCCATCTTCAGATTGAATTGGACTTCTCAGCAGGAAATGTTGATGTCCTGCCTGAGGGCCTCCAGGTCTTGTTTTGTTGAAAAAAAAAAAATCATAACCATCTTTGAGATTTTTTTACCCTGCTGATTTCAGGCAACTGCTTTTTTGATAGGACAGCTGGAGATTGATAGGTTATGTTGGGAGGAGGGAGTGGGTCAGACATGCACTTAATAGTTACAGGCAGGGAGTTAAACCAGTTGCCACTACAACAAGGACTTTTAGTAGGTTCAAGGAGTGTCTGCTATAACAAAACAAACCAAAGAGACCAGAAGAACTGTGAATTAGCTTAAATGTATGTGATGACTTGAAGCTCGGTCACATTTGTGGGTATTTACAGCTCATTTGAAGAGTTATTTGTGCATTTTAATGAGATATTTACAAAGCATGAACAGTGGCGCATTTAAGGACTTTTAGAAGTGTGCTAGAATAATTACTGTAATGTTGGACACAAAAGGACACTCTGGAGGTCGCCTTTTTTCTTATCACTTAATGATACACAGTAATTAGCAACTATTAGAGAGGATGTCAGTTTCAGACGAAGCCTTTTCCTCGGTCTGGAAGGTCTGTTGATTCTCCTTGAGTTGCACTCTTAAGACAATACTCTACATTTATGTCCTCACAAACACTGTCCTGTGATGGGCGTGTGTAGGGATGTGTTTGTGGGTATGTATGTACTTTTTGTTTGGTTATTATTTCTGCACTCTCAAGGATTGAGCCTGTTTTTTTTTCCAAACCTGTACAGCCTTTAGAAAGGATGGTACCCACTGGAATGGTCTTGTTTTGTAGCCCCACAACCTATCAAAAACAAGGATGTGTGTGAGTGTGTGGTGAGTGTTTTTCCATCATGTGGTGACAGGGCTAATGGTTGGAGAGGGATGAGTATATGTGAAAAAACGTGTGTGAAACATGTCTGAGTCTCTGGGGAAAACATTAACTAACAGTGTTCTGAGAGCACAAACCTCAGCCAAGGCCTTTCTGACATTATTAGCTGAGCTATTATCAAAACTGTAGAAAACTGCCCCATGACACAACATGAACAAATCCTTTAAAAAATACATGGATCCACTGTTGTATTAACCCAACACACCAGATTGACTGTTCAGTATTAGAGTTTGAGGCTGTGCTGCTATGGGCCGAGCACAGTCATTGTAGATTGTAGCTTGGCAAAATGGATCTGTCTGATTAGAGACATTGAATCAAGCAGATCAGGCTGCACTACGAGGTTGCATCTGTATTAGGATGACCACCAAAATGTAATCACTTGTCTCTTGTGCCTGTTGTGAACTTTGAGTTCCCTCCTTCTTCCTCAGAGGCAAACAGACAGGGAGACGGAGAAACGGACAAAGGCTGCCAAAATGTAATCACTTGTTCTTTTGCTATGACCAACATTTCATGATGATGGCATCAGAGTTCATTGAGAAGTTTTGAATTGTCAAGAATGTGGAAAACTGCCCTTCATCGCGAAGTGAACAAATCCATTAAAACACCTGATACATTGGTCACCACAAAAATCTAATCACTTCTTCCTTCTGCTATATGACCAACATCCCCAGACAATTTCATCAAAATCAGTGAAGAACCTTTTGAATTATCTTGCTCACAGACAAAAACCAACAAATGGACAAGCACTGGCAAAAATATAACCTCCTTGGCAAAGTTAACAAGCTGACAGTGTGAACACAGAGCTGAGATAAACAAAAAAGAGTTGCACTCCACCTATTTTTAACAGTTGTCACTCAAACATATATAAAGTGATGATATTTGTGATACCTAATTTATAGTCAAAATATCGAATATCATGCGTTTAATTACATAGCTATTTCCTGGCAGTGCATGATGCTGCCATCATTATCGATCCATCTATTATTTAAACGGCACATCACTTTTTTAAGGGTGTCTGGAGCAGATCCCACTGGTCTCTGGGTGAGAGGAAGGTTAGCCCTGGGCTTGCCAGCAGTCAAGGACAGAAGACAAACAGCAAGGCACACTACCATTCACACCTACAAGCAATTTGGTGTAACCAATTAACCTAAAAAGCATGTTTTTGGTCTGTGGGAGGAAGTACCTGTAGAGCATGCATACACGATGAGAGCATGTTAACAACTCACAGAAAGGCTCTGGCCAGGAGTCAAACCAGGAAGTGTCTTGCAGTGAAGTAACAGTGCCAGCAATGCTGTGAAGCCCCTGATAATGTGTCATCTTAAATTTTTAAACCAGGCCTCACCTGCTCACACATTCATGCACTTTTATTCTACTTTAATAATTAGATTATTTTTCAAATTTGGCCAGAGTGAACGAATAAAGTCAAAACTGTAGTGAGGTGTATAACATACACTGTTAAAATAAATAAATAAATAAATAAATAAATAAATAAATAAATGGTAATTTTCTGGCAGCTGGGGCGCCAGAAAAATACCGTAAAATAACAGAAAATAACTTTCTCATAAAAATATGGTTATTTTCCATAATATAAATACAGTTTATAGTTGTCATTTTCAGGACATTTTGCCTTTTTTAAGGTTTTTTTTAATGTTAAATTAGAAACATTTTCATGTTTTAAAAATATGAAATCACCTATAAGTATGGTAAATAAATGTTGTAATACATATAATAATGTTTGAATTTATGGAAATGTGCTGTTATTAGTTGGTTTAAATGACATTTTATGTAAAAAGGTTGTATATTCATTTATATTTGATGTAATATAACAGTATAAAACATTCATTTTCTATACTGCTTATCCCTTTTGGGGTCGCTGTAGCCTATCCCAGCTGTCACTGGGCGAGAAGCGGGGTACACCCTGAACCAGTCACCAGTCGATTGCAGGGCCACACTCATACCTAAGGGCAATTTAGAGTCACCAATCAACCTAATGAGCATGTTTTTGGTCCTCGGGAGGAAGCCGGAGTGCCCCAAGAGAACCCATGCATGCACGGGAAGAACATGCAAACTCTTAACCCGAGTTAGTTAACTTTACTCACAAATCACGTGGAAACCCGTTGCCCTATACCACTTTAGTTTTTACACAAGCCTAAATTAAATATGTTAAGTTGTATTAGCATGGAACCTTAAGTTTTTACACAAGCTGTATTTATATTCATTAGTTGTGTGTACTCAAAATCATTAAATAAAACTAGCTAATATGACTAGTAATTACTACTCATCATGTATTACAAGTACTGTATTTTCCTCTAATGTAATTAGGGTTTGAATTTTTTAAACATTGTATAAATCATTGTTTCAATTATATTACATAGAAGTAAAAACAAAACACCTGTAAATGCTCCAATCTATTTTATTTTTAAGGAAATTGGCAAAATGCTCAAAGTACAGCCAAACGTGTTATAACAAACACCAGGTTGACATCAATACATGCAACCTAAAAGAATAATCTGAAACAAGGGCCAAAACTGTAGTGAAGTGTAACATACTCTGAATTTTTATGGATCTGTTAATATAATTAAAAATGCTACTGGTGAATGACAGTACTGAAGTCATCTAACTTCAGCTGTTCACATCAACAAGAAGCTTTATTATTTCTGCTAAATATTCTGTAGGATACCAAATACTGTCAGTATTTTGGTATCCCCAGTACCGTTGGGTGTATGTGTGTTTTGTCTGTGATTTTTAGTGTTAAAGTAACACATCACAGAAATAGCTTCTTTTAACATATGCTCTTTTTTTATCATTTAAACACAATTTAATTGTAGATCAACTGAACGCTGCTTTATTAATCAACATTGATTCTCTGCAGTTCAAAATCATTATATCTGGGAATGTTAATATTAAAACGATCACTCTATCTATGACAGTTATTGATTATACCATAATAACCACCATTACAACCATATAAGGGGAACCCTCCTGAAAATGGGATGCCATTTAAAAGGGTTATTTTCTAACAAATTTTAAATCAACAGTGATAAATATCATAGGGACAAATGTATGCATCCATAAATATGTAATAACCATGAATTTTCATTCCAGTCTCCTCACCACTGCCACCTCTATCTGCGCCCACCAACACCCTCAACGTGGTTCAGCGGTTAGTTGTTCAACATGAGTCTGGTTCTGCTTAAAGTTTTCTGCTGCTAAAACAAAAAGTTTTTTGCTCACCACTGTAACTTTTGCAAATTGTGACAAAGTGCTGTGCTCATGGTGGATTCATGTTGGGTTTGGAATGAAAATGAAAAGTAAATATCTAAAAGTATCTATTAAAATAAAAAAAAAATAAAAAAATTAGCATGAGGCATGGTCAAGTGTCTTAAGATAACATGTTTTTATGATTTGGTGATACACAGAAAAAAATGACTGATTGATTGTTTGATTAATGCAAACTCCACACAGTAGGGTCCTTTGCAATTGGAAGTCAATCCAGCAACCCTTTTTTTGCAAGGCAACAGAACTACCTGCACCAAAACTTGAAGTCATTCCTGATAAATTGTTTCAAAAACAAATGTTTTTGGTGTTGCTGTAATAGCTATAGAAATTCAACAAAAATAAATAAATAAATGACTTCAATTTTCTCTCCACTTTTTGGAATTTGATCAAAATTTTTGGGGTGGAAATGGAATCCGTTTGGGATCTGATGTGATCCCTCGGTCACCAGTTGATGATCCCTGGCCTACAGCCTACAGCCAGAGTAAAATAACACCTTAGAAAAGTTAGAGAAGTGTTAGAAAAGTGAAAACTCCATCATTGGTTAGAGCTTATGTTCAACAAGGCTATGTTTGGATTAAATAGCACAACACTGAAATGCTGTGCTTAAGTGAAATGTGAGGAGCATGTAAACATTCTGATGACAGTCAGTAAGATGCAGACTCAGTTGTGCTTCAGGTTTATCCTCTGAATGAGAAAAAATCCAGCACGTTTTCCTTTCCAGACCAGTCTGTGGATTTTTCATGGGTGGAATTGGGATCATATGAGGTCAGAATGGAGTGAAGAATTTTTAAGCCAGTGTGAGGCATTTCTGGATTCAAAGCAACTTTTGCTTAAGATCCAAACACTCCTACAGCTTATATTTCATGCAGGAGAAAAAAAACCTCCTCACTCTCACACATAGTGAGAAGTCAGAGTCAAGTGTACACAGCAGCGCGGGATCTTTTCTGAGCCCTGGAGGCGGCCTGTGTCTATTTATCCACACTGATATCTTATATGGAGAAAGAAGAACACATACAACTCTGAGATTGACAACACAATGTAATCTCTACTTCATTTTTATAAAAACCTGCATGAAAACGCTTCTGCTTTCAGCTGCATGACTACCATGCCATCTCACAATCATTCAGTAGTCCCTTACTTAAATCTCATTTATTTAATGCTTGGGTAATTAATTTTCCAAGTTGCATCCCTGCTGTCATTTTTCTTATGGAGATTTTATCAGACAAAAGTGGATTCGAACCGTTGCCAACATCAGTCAAATAAAAAGGGAGTTATTTGTTTGCCTTTCGATTGCAGTGCGGATGCTATAAAGACTGTTTAAAATGGGATTAAGCAAATGTTGCATAAAGAGTGAAGCAGATATGGAGGGAAATGAGCGAGAGCAGCTGCTGCAGATTGAAAGCTTGAGAATAAATTATCCGTAAAAAGAACAAAAATCGCCGATGGAAAAGATGAAATCATGAAATCTAGTCGATGCAGACGATAGCAGACAAGACAATTTGTGACATTTGTAAATGCAACATAAACAGGGGAAGGGAGGTTGTTGAAGGAGGTGTGACAAAGACGGCAAAAGAAAATTAGGCCTCCTCCAGCCACCTCATCATTCCCATAAGCCACATACATGAGCGGAGGAGCCTTGACAGGAGGACGCATGGAGGGAAATAATGTTTCCTTCAACCGGAAAACAGAGACGACCTTATTTAAAAATCAACGCAGACTGGAATCATGTCCTCACACGACCAGATGAAGTGTTTGTGCAGACTTGCTCTGATTTGATTTGTAAATAGTGGAGTGGAAATGTGGATTGAGGAAAAGAGGATGAATTATGGAGAGGATCGGTAGCAACATGCTGAGATCATGAACCAAGAAAACTCTTAAATGATTTTTCACCAGCTCTTACTTGCAGCATGTATTTCCTGTTCTGTTGAATTTAGAGTAGGATGTGGATTTTGTGTTTGAATGCTGTTGTGGCCAAGGACAAATTAAAGTGCATCCATTAACATTCAGAGTGTGCACAAACTTTATTAGGTTGGAAGACTATGAGCAACTGTACAGCCAAGATAAACCTGAGAAATTACAGCCTGTTAATTAATACTCAGTTAATTAGAGCCCAACCACACTGTGGATTTAAAGTTTTTGTAGCATCATCACATTACTTGACCAGGGTACACAGGATTGAGTCATTTTGGTGATTTTCATCCAGAATCTTCTGTGATACATGTGGATCATGCACACAATGTTGTGCCCGAACCACAGAGTGTAAAAAAATTGGACAAAGCCAGAGTGACATCAGCCATTTGGTTATTGAAGAGGGCTTTTAAGTCCTGTCAGCAGCAGTCACCATGTCGAAATGCTGGGCCTTGTTTTGATGGCATGAGGAGTGCTGTCTGAAGGCAAGTCGGCAAAACGGTTTGGGGCATGTCGATCAATGTTTTGCTTTTGTTTAGGATTCATAGCACAAGCAGAGGCCAGGAACATGGTCCAAAGTGGATGGATTATTCCTCTTGATTATACATAGATGTGTTTTGGGTGTGACATAAATCAGACCAATTGGAGTGTCAGCCCTTGTTCCCATTTAAAGTGGTATTTCAGGATTTTTGAAACAGAATTGCTTGAGGTCCATGGTAATGGTGAATAAATGGCCAATAACCTGGAATTTTCACACAGTCCTCCTGCAGAGCATCACATCCGTGCCATGGCTTTGCTCTGACTGATGGCATGTATCCTCGGCCACAAGAAGTGTATTTGAAATGCTGCACAGTGGAGAGTGGAAGCTTGGAACACAGGATCATAAAGATCACGGGACAAACACAGCTTTATGAGGCAATCGTGAGTTTACGGTATAACAGGAAGTTCAACACGTGAACAACGGTATGTATTTCCTGCCTGATGTTGATTTGCTATAGGCATATTTCCATTATTTCCAGTGTATTTTGAAATGACACAGAAACTCTGAGTGCTTGCTTTTCTGTGTTGGGTTGAACTTCTTGCGGAGATTGACGCTGAGATGAAGTTGCCCCTGCTGAAAATAGACTCACTGCATATTTCTACATAGAGGTGTGCTGCTTGAACGGTCTGTGGAAGGATTGAGGCTCTGCTGTGGTCATTGACTGATCAGAGGTCTTGGGTGGGATTTGCTGAATTGCCAGCTACAGATGCTATGTGCACACAGCAGTAAATAGCTCCAATGAAAGCCACATAATTATGCCATTTTTAGGGTAAAACTACACAAAAAATTATGTTTGCTTGAGTAGACTCTACAGTAAGATCCTTTACAGCGTTTCACTTTTTCTCAAAGCCCCTGTGATTGGAACTATTTTGTGATGCAACATTATGTGTCCTTCCAGTGACACACTTTCTCATCAGTTGTTCAGCTCAGAGTTCTGCACTGGGGTCAGTTAGTGGTCATTAGAGCATTAGATGTGAATCTAACTCTACTGGACAGTTAGACGATGGCTTGTTCCTGTATTTTTCCCACATATAAAAACAAACAAAACAGTACAGATGTCTGCCAAACCTTCACCAACTATGGCTATCCCTTTAAAGCAGTGTGCATAGTAGGGCTATTACTTTTAGGAATAACCAACTCAGAATAGATTTAAACATAACAAAATAATGTTTGAATATATCTGAACCCTGGCTCTGCTGCAACGTAGACACTAAGCATTTCAAGAAGATTATTTTACTGTTTTATCAGATTAACACAACAGTAGCAATGCACAATGGAAATTGTGGCTAAAAAATTTTAAAAAAGGGGAGAATTTGAAAGGCTTTACACTCATATTATTGAAATTTTTGCCACAGCAAATGTAAATTATAGACTGACTGACTTGTTTTAGAAGATAATTCACCAGAAACACAAGCCTGCCAACTTGGTCAGGATCAAGTGCTGAGCTCTTTTTATTTACAATATCTCCTGCTGATGAGAACACCCTTCAGAGTACACTGAGGCACCTGTTGATGGCCTTTATTTGCACCTCAGGCAAGGGATCTGCCGAAACAGATGCAGTCACACTGGGTTGAGCACTTGACAAAGCACTGCTGAACCGTGGTCCTCTGCCACCTTACATGGGTGAAAACCGGTGAGCCTGCAGATTGAGGAGTACGCTAGCTGCGACAGAATCAACATGCAATACGGTCTTTTATTATTTTGTCATCAATGGTGTAAGGCCAAAAATACTTTCACAGAGCGCTCCCTAGGTGTTTCACTGTCCTTATCGTCTGTTGAGGGAAGCTTTGCTGCTTGTCCTCCATTTTCTCTAAATTTATTTCATTTTTTTTTATAATTAATACTTTATTGAACATTTGAACAAACAATGTCACATCAGAGTCTATAGACCACATGGTCTGTTCTGCATTTTTATGTGGCTTGTAAAAAGAGCAACAAAGGAGTAAATAATACATTTTAAAAACAAAAGTAAAATAATGATAAAAAAAATGGTAATAGTACAACAAAAAGTACAAGTAAGATAAAATAAAGAAATGATAGAATATGAAGTAAAAGAAATCAAACCTTTTATATAAATATATTCACCTTAACACACGTGTTAAACACATATCTTTACAACTCCCTAAAGTCTATTAAAAAGATATATATATAATAATAATAAAAATAAATAATAATAATAATAATGATAATAATAATAATAATAATAATAATAATAATAATAATAATAACAATAAATTAAAGCAAAAATAAATGTATCTGTATCTCCATCAACAAGCACCATAATTCATTCATTTATTCAAGGTTAATTCATCATTGTGAACAGTTTATATATGTTCAGCTTAAGCCCTTGCCTTAGTGTCAATGTATTTCAGATAGTCTCCCCACTTTATGAAGTATTTCTCAGTCCTGTTATTGCACCTAAAAGATACGTTTTCATATGATGCCACCTTTGCCAGTTCTGTGAACCATTCCTGAAAAGATGGTTCACCTGAGTTCCTCCAGTTTCTCATTATAATTTGTTGTCCAACCATTATACTCGTCTGAATGAAGTCACCTGCTCTGTAGTGAGACGCCAACTGTGGGTCACTGAGAACATATAATCTTGGACAAAAGTCAAAATTTGTCAAAGTTATATTTTTTAGACATTCATGAACCCTCAGCCAGTAATTCTGAATCATGTGACATTCCCATAACAAGTGAGGAAAAGACCCTTTGGAATTACAACATTTCCAACAATTGTCATTGTCCCGAAGCTTCATCCTAAAAAGTCGAGAAGGGGTCCAGTAATAACGATTTAAAATCTTAAATTGGATTGATTTAATTTTTGTGTCTCTAGAAACCTTCGAAATGTTTGTATATATATCTTTCCACCCCTTCTCTGTGATGTTAATATTTAATTCAGTTGTCCAAGTCAATTTAAAGGCATGAAATATGGGAAAAACCTGTTTAAAGATCATTGTGTAATAAATAGATGCCTCATGTTCCAGACCATACACCTTTATAACTTCAGACAGGAGATTTGACTGTTGTGGGGAAGCCTCTCTTCCTATGACTGTTAATAACAAGTGTCGTAGTTGCAAATATTTCCAAAAATTATTTCTTGACAGGTTATAGTCTTTAATTAACTTTTGGAATGATTTCAGATTGTTTCCCTCATATAAATCTGACAATTTAACAATTCCTTTTTCTAACCAGACCTTCCATAACAGAGAATGTTTGCCAATTTGTAGCTTGGGGTTATTCCAATACATGATTCAGAATTCAGATAAACATCCAGATGATAAGCCTGAGAAACCTTCTTCCATACAGAATATAGGTTGCTTATAACAGGGTGGGACCTTAATTCAGGTGATATTTTGCTAGACTGTGCATTAACAGGAGCAATATGGGAAAAAAATCCTTGTTCAATCTCAAACCAGGGAGGAGCTCTTTCAGGTGGTAATGCCCACTGAGCAATATGTCTTGAACAAAAGGCATAGTGATATAAAACTAATTTAGGGAGACCCATACCACTTTTATTAGTAGGTACTTGTAGTTTTTCTAATTTTATTTTTGGGCGCCTACCATTCCATAGGAATGTTTTGCAAATGTGATCAAACCTTTTAAAATACTTATAAGATATAGCAATGGGAAGACATTGGAACAAATGATTTAGCCTTGGTATACAGTTCATTTTAAGTACATTAATTTTGCCTCATAATGATAGCAAAAGTAGTGACCATCTCTCTGTATCTAGTGATATTTTGTTGAGTAGTGGGTCTAAATTCTTTTTAATTATTTGTTCTGTCTCTTGGAAAAAAAAAAAAACCAAGATAATTTATTCCTTCACTTGGCCATTGAAATAGACCAGCTTGAAATAAAGTCTTTGGACAATATGTGGATAGTGGCAGAGCCTCCGATTTTGACCAGTTCACCTTGTATCCCGATAACCTGGAAAACAATTCAATATTATCTAAAAGGGCTGGGACAGATCTAATTGGGTCAGAGGCAAACCACAATATATCATCTGCATATAACATCAGCTTATGCGTGGAGTTTTTAATTGTAACACCTTGAATATTTGGATTTTGGTGAATAGCTGCAGCCAATGGTTCAAGGGCTAAACAAAAGAGTCCTGGTGACAATGCTGACCCTTGCCTGGTACCTCTGCCAAGTGTAAAATAAGAAGAAATGAAGCCATTAGTTAATTTATTTCATTCTTAATTTACTGAGCTCAAGAGAGCACCACGAGTGCAAGTTTGAATGGATCATCAAATATCCATTATAAAATGACACTCTGAGTGTTTTGCTATTATATTAACACTGCTAATGTTATTGTTTGTACTTACCAGTGAAGGGAAATTGTCTGAAATTGACACAAACAGAAAGGCAAAGCACCAACGTCAAGACATTAAGCCAATTCTTAGATTTGATGAAAATACTTGATTCCTCGAGTGTCCACTTCAGGCTGGCTACACCAGCACTGGTGACATTTAAACCCTGTGTGAAAATGCTGTATCTCTCTCATAGTGGGAGTGAACACATCAACAGTTCAGTGAGATAAGAATTACAACTGACCAGAAAAGTTGGTTAAAGGTAAATTATGTGTTTTTTTTCTTTTCTGGTTTATGGACAGGTCAGTAATATATCCAGTTGGGGACATGGCTGGTATTACTTGTTTGGCCTCTGTGTATGTTAATTATGAGGCTCACCAAATATTAGTTTCAGAAGGTGTTTTCAACATGAAAAATGTAACTCTTAGGCTTTAATTCTTGACACCATCCAGGTTTTGTCTTGTACTTTATTGTTTGTGCCTGACTCTCAATTTTTTCATGTATACCTCCTGTCCTGTTAATAGAGACATTAAAATAGTCCAGCATCAAGAAATGTATACATTACAGATGCCTGAGTATCTAAAGTTTTCAGAGTCCTTGAGAAAATGTTGTCATTGTTAGTAAAACAAATGAAGTCATATTTTTTTTGCTCGTGCATGAATGCCTGACAATGTCTAAGTTAAAGTAAGATTTAAATGCATGTGAAGTCAAAAAACTGTCTGTTTCTTCAGATGAAAAAACATCCAAGAATGTTAACTTGATGTGAACATGTCCATCAGTTTAACCCAGACAAAACAAACACCCTTGCCTGACGTGAACTGAAGGCTGAATTAATGTTCGACGTCCACTCGGGAAATGTGTTGTTTGTCAAATTAAGGTTTGAAGGGTATATACAAATAAAGAGCTTCTGCAAAATCTGATTACACAGTATCGTGTAAGTAAACACAACACAGTTTACATATGATGTACCCTTCATAAACTCATAAAAGGAGAGCCGCCACCGAGTTGTTTATGCCCCATGTGCACAAGTGAAGGACAGGGGAAATGAAGTTCACTGCAGTTTAGATGAGGTTGATCATGTGTTTTAGAATCTGATATGAAAAACAGAACATTGACAGGCATGGGCTAAACATGTGGCCTTATGACTTTGTCCAAATGTAATCTGTTCATCCTTCAGTCTAACCAAGCCATGGCTTGACCTTCGAATTTCAATATCTATTTGCTTCTTACTGAAGTTTAAGTGGACATTTCTGCAAAGACTGAAGAAAATCACTCAACGCTCACGCATGAGACCCAATGGGCTTGTACTTTAACCTGTGACCTCCAAAACCAGGCTCTCTTAAAGTCTTAAGGACTAAAAATGGGGCACCATGACCTTTGCTTTTGGCTAATGACCTTCAAAATTGATTGGATTTGTCCTTGGCTCAAAACAAACATTTGTGCAAAGTCAAATGAATATTATTCAAGGCATATTTTCAATATCACATTGACAAACATGGTACTTCATGGCCTTGACATTTGAAGAAAATTCCCCGGAGAATTTTTGAGATACTATGTTGGCAAGCCAAAGAATTAACATGCGGGCACTGCGACCTTGACTTTTGACCCATTACATTCAATGTCTAGTGAATTGGCAATGAGTCAGAGTGAACATAATGTTGCTGTCAGTCACAAACCTCTTATCTCCAAAGTTACTACTTATCAGGACATCCAAAAAATGCTGGAAAAATGGATGCACAAGTTTTGTCTTGCCTTGACTAGAAATTTATTTATTTTTTTTTTTATTTGACTTAACATTTAGAAAACCAACTCACCAACTTGAAAGATGAGAACGTTGTTTCTTGAAAAAATTAAAATGATAAAAAATGGGAACAAGACGTTTGTGACTGACAGTAACAATACATCTATAGTTTATCTAAAATCCCTAAAGGCATTTTTTCATTCATTCACATACAAAAGACTGCATTCATAAACAAGAGACCAACATGATTGGTCATGACCTTGAAAACTGACCTGTAACCTTTATCTTCTAATTATTCCATTTACAGGATAACAAGGTTACTTCTTCAAAGTTTAAAGAAAATCCTTTTTAGCATTCTTGAAATACTGCATTCAAGCAATACAATGAACATGTGGTACCCTGACCTTGACCTTTGACCCGACCCCTGCAAAATCAGATGAGTTTGTTTTTACGTCAAAGTGAGCATTTGTCCCAGATCAAAGAAAATCCCTCAAACAGAATGAGCAGAAGTGACATGTATGCATAAATGGACAACTCAAAAATATGATAAACATAACACAGGAGAAGTTTGAGTAACCACATAGTACGACTGTGGTGTTAAAAAGCTGAACAACTATCTTTCCACACTCACAGTTTAATCTGTTTTTTTTCTTGATTTAGCAGAGGTGAGATGGGGAGTATTTCTCACTTTTTGCAGCTGTCGGACGTCCAGTGAGGCTGACACACACAGCCTGACAGGCCTATAATGGTGTCAGGGATCTGCAGAGCTTTTTTCATTGTTATTTTTTCACTCTGTTGTTGCTCTGATCTGGTGGTTTAATTTTCACCCTGAAAGCACCGCCATGTTGTGTGACGCAGCTTCTCTGGCCTCCCACTGCTCTCTGTTTATATTGCAACATGTCGGGGTTGAATTCAAATTTTCCCCAATTAAGCTAACCAACCTCCCGCTCTCTTTTTACTCACAAACAAAAAAAAAAAAAAAAAAAATCCAATCAGAGGCCCAGCTGAAGCGTGACAACCACAGCCCGACTCCTTCACTTTAAGGCAGGGGATAAATTTGCCTTTATAAGTCCCATTTAAAATGATCAAGTTATGTTTTTTATCTCAAAGCAGAGGAGCCTGAGTCTTGGTGAGTAAAAACTGTTTCCTCTATTTGATCGAGGAGCAACATCAGTGGGGGAAGCAGCAACATTCAAATCAGCACAAATGATTTCAGAAGTCAGCGGGACGTTGATCAAAGGCTGCATTATGGCCGCTGACACAGACTGGCACTTCTAAAGTTTATTTCACAGCTAGTCCGCTGAGCTCACTGTACCATCCACCAGTGAGGCAGAGCAGCAAACCCCCCATTAAAACACCAAGACCTTTACTTTAAACTGCCTCATTGATAAATGTGAGACTTGTTTTAGGTCAGGTTTTTCTCATTTAATTGGCTAACAAAGGCAACAAAAGCTGTCTGGATAATGTTGAAGTCTATTAAAAGCAGAGGCCTTTTCTCGATGCTGAAATAAAAATATAGATGAGAATTCAGAAGCTAAAGTGAAAACAATTTGTAAGATAAACAAGAATTACTGTATGGTTGATATATTCCTCAGCAAAGACTACAGAGGCCAGATAGTGAAAGAACGGAGCGAGAACAAAAGGAAGCCTGGGGGTTGTTTCTGTTGAAGTGGGATTGGTTGAGATAGTATTTGCCTGATGGTGAAGCTCATGTTGTGTATCTGTCCTCTTAAATTCAGAGACTCAGACTCAAAAATGACCTGAGACAAGAGGAGCTTTTGCATTAAGATGTACTGAGAAATCCGATGAAAATCTGAACATATCAAGCCTAAACTTACTTGTTGATAAAGCATATAATATCAAACAGTCATGAGCTGATACATACAACCCTAACCCCATATTTGTCTTGTTACTGGAGTTAAGAAAGTTAAATCAAGGACATGTACATCATAAAATATTAACAACAAATCACATTTTCTTTCAAGTACTTCACCTGTTATCTAAAATATCAGGTAAACATTATTAAACAATAATGGCAGTCCTTTAACTGGCCAAATCCACAATTTAGCTTTAATAAGTTGACAAATCGGAATAACATCCTAATAGTTCAGTTCTACATGTAATGATGATTCATTTTTCTTATTGTAAAGGGATAGTTCATTGTTTTGAATTTGGTTTAATCAGGTACTTGACAACAGTCGATGCAGTGGCTTAAAGAGCCCTCAGCAGCACTGCACCTTTAAGGAGAGTAAGTTCTGACAACTGGAAAGTTACACTGCTGTTGGCAGGTACTGTTATTTCACATAACTGTGTGAGTTCTACATAAACAGAGCCAAATATCTTTATTGGATTGAATATACAATTAGGCAAAAAATTTAAAGCACTTTATTTTCCCTCCAGAGAGTCTCCTAGTTTGGCAGTATTTTACAGTGCAGCAAATAGCTGCTACATTTTCATAATAACTGAAGTAAGACCACATTTTTAATCAATTTTGATGTGAAGGGACAACTTCTTCTTCTGCTGTCTCTGAGCTTAGACCATAGGGACAGCTCTGTGTACACCCAAATTTGCTCTGATTATATATTTGATGCATGGACCCACACACAAATTGTGTCCATGTAAGTGGAAAAGTAGAAAATTCCAATCAGAACTATTTCAATCAGACTGAAGATGCACATGTAAGCATTGCAAGTGACACTGGCGTTAGCACCTCCATAACCAGTGTCGTTTTCAAAACTACATGCTAGCAGTATGGATTGATTTTGCCATAGTATGTGTTTATTTGCAAAATCTGCAGTATGCCAAAAATTCCCAGAAGTCAGACTACTAGCGGAAAAATTAGTATGCATCGGACTAAACAACAATGCAAAGTACCAACAGGTCAGGGGTGAAAATGGCATTATTAGCATTAATAGCATTGATTCCATCACATTTATACAATAAGAAAGCAAATCAAACTCTGTTAATTAAAATTTTCAGGTCATTACATCGACATTACACAATTCTCCTGTGTGTTCAATGTTAAAAATCGTGAAAATCGAAATAAGCCACTTGTTAGCCTTCTTTTAGGCTCTATCCATTTGGTAGGCTACTGTTTACTTCTATTTTCATGACCAGAAACAGAAATTAGCTAAATTATTGTGTTGGGAAAGGAAAGCACATGGCTTCAATTGTGTTATTCAAAGAACTATGATTATTTATTTGTGTTTAGTAAAGTACTTATACTGTAAAAATTGTTGTTCTGATTTAAACTTTAGCTCAGAAGGTGGTAATAATGAGCTTTTATGATGTTCGCTACACGCCAGAAAACAAAAAGAAGAAAATCAGCTTGGCTGGGTGTAACAAACTACAGCTGTTTGGCTGTGAAACTAAATACCAAATACAGTATTTAGCTGTAGTAGTATGTAGCAAGCAGGTTTAAAAACAGCCCAGATCAATTCATCCTTGAGTCAGAGAGGCAGGCTACAGCATTGGCCCCTTTAAAGATGTTTATAAGTGAAACCACTGCAGACCAAACTAAAGCTGCACAGCCGCTGTCACCACACCTCTGTTGCGCAAAAATTAAAATAAAATAAAATAAACATCATTTTACTTAAATAACCATTATTTTGTGTAAAAGACATGTCTTTGCTCTTAATGCATAAAAGTTAAAACAATTAATTCTATAGCAACTTACATTTAGAAATACTTAAAAACCATGTCATGTAAGAACTTGTTTAGCCCTTGAGCCATTTTTAGGCATCTAACTGTTGGGTTTTTGTAATAGCCTTGCAGTTGAGGCAGAGGATGGGCTTGCTTGAAATGCAAGAACTAGAAGGCAAAATGAAGAGCTGATCTGTGAGGCGCATAGAAAACCAGAACATAGAAACAAACAGGCAATGCCAGAAATAATGAGCTGGGAAAAGATTGCCAAAAGGTAGAAAAAAACAGAAGAAAATTCTTAACTGGCCACCAAAAAACACAACATAATTATCTGGCACAGTTTTGGAGTGCAGACCAGGCTCTATAGTCAGGTAGATGAGCTGAGTGAAAACAGGTGGGCCTCATCAGCTGCTGCAGCAGAGCCAGCAACGCCCCCCATCACAGGCACACCTGCAGAGAGAGAGACAGAGACAACACATAACTACAAAGTTAAAACCCAAAACTGGATCATCACACTAACAGTGGTTTGAAACTTTCCAGCAAGACAAAGGCTTCCTGAATTAAAGGTGCAGTGTGTAGAATTTGGCATTTGAGCGACATCTATCGTTCAGATTCTAGAATGAGGCCAACCGTAACCAAACGTCACATCGCTGAGCAACGGAAGCCTGTGAAGACCAAAAGAGACTGTGAACATGGCATCATTTACTAAAGTGACAAGGTTTGGGTTCAGGTTAAATCTCTAGTGCAGAGTAACAACTGTCTCTACATCCACCGCCTTCCTCTCTCCTCTTCTTCGCCTGCATTCCAGGTAGATTTCAGAACCGGCGGACGGATTCGTGTTTCGTTCTTTTTGTCCCTAAAATCCACCCGTAGACAACATGGCGGATCGTTATGTCGACCTACATGAACGCGGCCCGCGGTAATGTAAATTTTTTGAAGCTTTTTCTAACTAAATAAAAATAAAACAAACATTTTATGGGATGATTGTACTCCTTTTTTGACGGACTTTACATACAAATGGAAACATTATATCCTATATTCACCGTTTCTGTTCGGCGAAATGCTGCCAAATTCTACACACTGCACCTTTAAACCTTTTCCCCCGCTTTGGGGAAAATGGGGGGAAAAGGCGCAATTACCCTAACCCTCAACCTATGACCTCCAAAATCCATTCAGTTTATCCTCAATATATTTGACATATGTAAAGCATCTTGAAAACATCCTTCAAAAGGTTCATGAGATATTATGTTCACAAGCAAAGGTGAACATGAGACCCACTGACCTTTGACCTTTGAATTTTACCTGCGTTGTTCTCGAGTCAGACTGGAAATCTGAAAGTTTGGAAAAAGTGCCAAGCTGTCTTGGGATATTTAGTTTGGAAACAAAAGATAGATTTTAGGCTAAATTAACTTGACCTTTGACCTTTGAACCTACAAAATCTTCTCAGCTCATTCTTTAGAGTGAATATATCTGTAAAGTTAAGAATAACTTTCTCTAAAGGTCCTTAAAATATCACATTCATGAGCAAGTGATGTTCATGAGAACGACCTTAAACTTTGACCTATGATCTCTAAAATACAATCAGCTTGACCTTTAGTCAGAGTGGACTTTTCTGCCATTTGTTTTCTTGATTACATTTGAATGATTTTGGGCTTATAGACTAATGATGAACATGGTGGTCATATCATTGACCTTTGACCTTAAAAATATGGGAAGTCCTACTTGAAGTCAGAGTGAACATTTGCGCAAAGTTTCAAGATTATCCCTAAAATGTTTTACGTTTTAGGATTTGGAAGCAAACAATGAACATAAGGCCCAAGCAATATGGTTTTAACACATAACTTTTTAATCTGAGCATGTATTTAGAGCAACTTCAAGTCAAGGGGGACATTGCTGCAACATTTGACAGTTATTTGCTTAATGTCCCTGAACTATCGGGTTCAAAGTTAGGGAAGAACAAACAGCATAATGATGCCAATGTTTGACCTTTAACATTCAAAATGAATTCACTTCTTTCTTTTGAGCGTGTGCATTTGTACAAAATTTGAATAAAACCATAGAAAAGTTCCTGAGAAAGTGGGTTTAAAACAAAAGACAAACATGAAGCCCAATGACCTTGACATTGCTCTTTAAAGTCTTTTAAGTTTGAGTCATCAAGATTGGAAATATCTGAAAAGTCTGGAAGAGGTTTCTCTGAAGGTCTTTCGGATATTGCATATAGAAGCAAGAGATGCGCACGAGGTCCACTGAGTTAAACCCTTGACTCTAAACTCTCAAAGTTGATTGGATTTTCCTTGAGTCAGAATCAACACTTCTGCAAAGTTTGACCCTAATTCACCCACAGTACTCATAATATACTGAGTGCACAAGCAAAGGGTAAGCATGAGAGCAGATTACCCTGATCTTTGAAACAATGCCTTCAGAGTTTCCTTATGATAATGGATTTACAATCAAAGAATGACCAGTTGTACAGATGACCCTGGTCTTTGACCATGATCGCCCATATTGAAACACTCCATAATTCTGACGGTGTGACATTTTTTCAAATGCACAACCAGAAATCACACCATCTCTGGCTCCTGCTGTGGAGGCATAAAAGTCACTTTGACTCTTTAAACATGGTGAGGCTCTTTAAATCAGCTTCAAAACAGCTGTAATAATTTAAAGCTCCTGTGAGGACTTTTTTCTCTGCTGATGAAACAGACTTAAATTAATATTGATGTATCTATATTAGTTACAAAGGCAAAAGGGATCATCTGCAAGATGAAAGGTCGCTTCAATATCTGTTAAGTTTGATATATTTTTAATGGCTGCAAATACTGCTGCAGGGTAGGAGTCTGATGAGGCATTTTCCAGCAAACTGTGTATTCACAATAAATGATACTCACTGCTGTTTATTTTATCCCCTATCTTTGTCCTCCTGTTGCAGCTGTATTGCCCATTCACCTATATGAGCTGAAACTGCAGAGCCAAAAACAAAAAAGCCAGTGACATAAGAATAGCATGAATAAATAATTCTACTTGGTCCAATCAAGTTGTCTAGAGGTAATGCAGAGTATATTTATGTGTTTCAGGACAATGAATTTTGTTGTAGACCAATCACTTTAAAATGAAGCCTATGCCTTCAGTTATTCTTTTAAAGATGTCTTCTCCAGGTTAAGGTTAGACCACTTTTTGCACAAAATAATCCAGTCCAGTTCAGTTAAGATGGTCGTATCTGTAATACATCTGAAAAACCTGCTGGATTACAAAGGGGTCAGGGTTAGCACGTACAACATTTTGAACATAAACCCTCCAAAATACCCTGTTGGAATCATGTAAGCCTTGTTCTTACCTCTGTACACAATGCTGGAGCATATTGCTGCAAGGAGCCGCGGCCCTTTTGTTAATGCTGAAAGGATTTACCTGTAATCCTGCTGACTGGAGGAAGAAACACTGAGCAGAAAGAATTGAGGGGCAGCAGCAGCAGTAGCAGTGGAGGGGATGGGGAATTGGACTGTTGGCCCGACACAACATATAATAGTGCTATAAAGATAAAACATGTTATAATGTTATAGAGCTATACATCAAGTCACTTCAGGGCCGAATGAGCTGCATACCCACCAACAAAGATGAGATGAAGGTGTATCCCCAACAGTGAGTTATGTGCTGTGCTCTATAGCTGCTGTGCTATCTCTATAGCTTTATTACAGCATATTTACACAGCTGCAGCTACAGGAAGCATTAAGAGACCACTATAAAAATGTTTTTATTGTCTGGCTCTACTGTTTATAAGTTTGAGTATGAGTAAAATTATCACTTTTATTTTATTGCATGCAACATCTCTCTCTATTCTGAAACTAGGAAATATAATAATTTCACATAGATATGGAAAGATTTCAGCTGAGAATGTTAAAGTTCTTGGGAGGCAGGTGCCAGGTGGGGCTGTGATGCCAGACTTTATGTCACAGGCTCATTTTTTTGTGTGATCCTGCTGTTTTGACAGAATTCATCAACAGTATATTTTCCATCCATCCATTTTGTATACCACATATCCCTCCTGGGTTTACAGGGCTGGAGCCTATCCCAGCTGACACTGAACACTAGGTAGAGTACACCCGGAACTGGTAACCAGCCAATCACAGGGCCACATAGAGGGACAAACAACCATTTACACTCCCACCTATGGGCTTGTTTGAGTCTCATATTAACCTAACAAGAATGTACAGTATTTGGTCTGTGGGAGGAAACAGGAGTGCCCTTAGAAAGCCCATGCAGACACGTGGGAACCTACAAACTTCACACAGTAACTTCTTGCTGTTTGGCACAAGCATTAACCTATTATTCCATTGTGCCACTCTGCACATTTTTTTATGATGCACGATTACAATTATTTATTTTCTCAAAGCTTCACATATTGTGTCTTAATCACAGCAGGTTTTTTGTTTATCATCATCGATAGCAGGGATGCTCGATGACATTGACAAGAGGCTTCATAAAAAAGTTGAAACAACAAGCACATAAAGCTTTTTTCTTTTAAATGAGACTAGAGCTGAACATGACGCATTGTTTTTCCACCATGCTTGCAATGAGCACAATGGTCACATTGGAGAACGTGCACTAAAGCAAGTCATTCAATTCATACAGTGTTAGTTAATTAATACTTAAAGTGCCTGATTTCCCTTTTTATGATTATTAATCAATAAAAGTCTTCATGTTACTAGCCTCAGTAGTCAGAGAACTGTTAAATAGTTTATTAAAGATGCTGCTCCATACACAATGAAAAGACACGTGGCACATTTTGATCCACAAAGTGGGTCTGCAGAGAGCATTTTTGTATTTTTCCTGCTGTCTCCTTCATCCTACTGCCTGTCAATGTTCTGTGGGTGTGTGCTGATGTGTGTGGCCGCTCAACACACTGAGCTTTTGTTTCATTTTAAGTTGCTGTGATGTCAACTTGAGCTTTGAACATTGGAAGAAATACATAATGATGTTATCAAAACTCACTAATGTGCATAAAAATGAGCTCTATCCCTCTATTTTTTCTTTGTTGTTGTGAGGATGTCATGGTACAGTAGATTTGAACAGCCACAACATTATGACCTTTTCTACTTTAAAAGAAGTACTGTCAAAGTATATTGTAATGAAAAATGACATGGGAAGTACCCAAAGTGTGTAGAGTCAAGCCAAAATGTGAAAGCACCAAGTAAGGGGTTGGATTACACCACTGGAGTCTGGAAGATTGCTGGGTGGGCGTTCAATATCTGGAAGTTGGCTTGATTGTTGGAACAATGCCATTTTACTTTGGTGCCCTTAAACAAGGCACCAAAACCCCATCTGTTCACCGAGTGTTTCTGCAGGAGAAGCAAACCATAACTCTGATATCTCATGTATGTAACAGCAAATAGAGCATGTTTGAAATAAAAAACAACAGTGTTAGGAATGGCATTTCAACATAAAGTACAAATGAAGTGTTGTTATTATAATATTATTATTTTTATACATTATTTTGAATAGTCTGACTGGGAACGAATGTCTCAGTTCAAAACTGTATAAGAAAGATTGACTCCAGCTGCTTTAAGTCATATCCACCAAGACCGTTATTATGCAGAACTCAAATCCTTCTTAGGATTGAAAAAAAAGAATTAATGTGGCCAAAATCATTTGGGCCCATCCACTGTCATGAATTGGTATTTTACCATTGAGACTGTAGGTGACCTCCAGGGCCTTGGATACCAGCATCTATTGGACACTCAAGAAACTGAGTTTTTGTGCACTTACTCACTGGCTTCATTTTTTAACACAAGAGTTAATTGGATGGGGCGACCTCTTGTTACCCACATGGTAGTGGGCCTAAGAGTCAATAAGGAAGAGGTTCACCTAAAAGAAACATTTGTACGATTCATCTACGAGCCTCTGGGTGAAACATATACAAGCTGAAGGAAAAACCATGTTCATATGTAACTGGTGTTTCCTGACACTATCCTTCATCAGGATGTCTTTCTATGCTGTGTTATGTAAAAGAATAAGATGTAAGACAAAGACTCTTGCCAACTGGAATAGGATTTATTCTTGCAGCAAGTCTTTGCAAAACAAAATAATTTCAGTAGAGCAACTTCATTTGGCTGGGTTTCTACATGCACACCTTTAAGGGAAGAGCAGAAAACACAGAGGAGATGAGATACCGCCTGCATGCTCGACTCACCATCTTTAAGTCTGTATTAGCATCTTAAACTGAACACTGTTCATGACATTTTAACCCCAAGCATATATTTGTTTACAAAAGGTCTGCAAGCCAAACAAAACTGAGTCTTAACAACTTTATAGCATTGAAATGTGTTTTTATGACTTTATGAACAAGGGCTAATGTAGAAACATCCCTCTTCTCAGTCTGAGGGGGAAGTGAAAATGAAAACAAATAAATATTTAATCACGAAACATATAAAACTCGCTGTAATCAGTAACTGAGGATGGACTTTTGTGGAATTATAGATCACTCTTTTTTCACACTGGTTGCACCTGTATACATTACATGTGTGGCGGTCGTCCTCATTGAATTGACTTTGGAGATTTAGACATTGCTGTCTTTTTGCTATTGTTTTTTTTATCTAGTACCCAGCTTAACTTTTAGTAAAGTGTATGATTTCTCTCTCCGTTTTTGTCAGAATATTTGTGTGGCTTTTCTACTTGAGCTGTAGAACTACAGAATGTAGAATAATAAATGGGTTATTGATGGCTTAGTCTGGGAGTGCGTGCTAACATCAATCGGACAGACTAGGATTCGAGCCTGGCTCCAGCTAGAATATGTTGATGCATCCTTGGGCAAGACATTTAACCCCAGGTTGCTCCCACTGTAGTGTCAGAGCTGTGTGAGTGTGTATGAAAGGATGTGGATGTGAATGTGTTAGCGATTACTGATTGACAGCTTATACAGAAGTTCAGAACCACCAGTGAGTGAATGTGAAGGTGAATAGGTGTGACCTGTGGAGTAAAAGCTCTTTGAGTAGTCAGAAAACATAGAGAAAGCCCCATTTGCCATGAATTGTATCATTTTTAACACCCTGCTTTTATAATTAGGGTTACTGCTCTGTATGTGTTGTAAGTATTCCTTGTTCAGATGACTTTTGGATCCAAAAATGCAGACTCTCTGGAGGTACACTGACATGAGAATACAGTGAACTAGATGTATAAAGAGTCCTGGCCTAGTTTCTGTTTAATGCAGATTCAGACAGATGTTTAATTTAGGATTTATACCACATAAAACTTAATCTCTGGTCTGTTTGTATGTCAAATCGGCATGTTTTTTCTTAATCCATTTTAACACAACACTGGTCTTTTTCATTTGAGTGGATCTATATCTGACAAAAATGAGAATACAGTTTTCATCTGAAAACACAAATCTTTCCATATGTCACACCCTCTGGTCTTTATGTCAGCTGCTTGAATGAGAAACTGCTGGGCCAAAATCCAATCACTCCTTCATGCTTGGAAAAAAAGGACATAAATTCATAGAAAAACAACTGAACATAAAGATAAGACTTCATTACTTATCAAGCCTCATGCATGTTATTTAATCTGCCTCTTTGGCATATTTACATGGCGTCTATTCAGAGCCGAGCAGACAATGAGACAGTTAAAGGGATTGTAATGCAGCGCAGCATCAGATGAGTCATAATTATGATTTATTACGAGCCACAATAGCAGCCGCGTGTTTGGTTTGAAAACATGCGAGGCAATAAATGTGGCTTCATTCAAAACACTTGAGCATTACCAGTGATGATGATGGTACAGTCGCTGTTTATTTTACATGAAAGTATCAATTAAGATCATGAGTTTTGCTTTTACGGGAGAGGGAAATTGTCAGGATTAAAATATTTGGTGCCTTGTTTGTTTCTTTTGGGGGATTAAAGTCCATTTTTTTATCTCTATGTTTTAAAAGATTAGAGTACATTACTGCAAAGACAAGGTCTCTGGAGCATTAGAAAAAATGACACAACGCACAAACCAAACAACCTTTATGATTATCCTGAAATGAAAAGGTCGTTCTCTTCGAGCTTTTCTTGTTTTTTATCCGTCTCATCTCTTCATCCCTGGGTTTATTTCTGTCATCACTCTATCCATCTCACTCTACGTCATCCTCTCCCCTTTTTTCCACATGTCCAATCAGTCAAATCTAAAACACGATCCATGGACATGTCAGATAAGCCGTGGGCCACTATTATCTTCCCTTCTCCATCAGTAAAGTGGATTTCGTGATACCGCAGCAGCTCCAAAAAATCCAGTTTTCCAGAATTCCAAATCCCATCCCTCTGTGGCCGTCTTAATAGGGAGAAGGGATTCTGAGGTCTTGCTCGGAGCCATTTTCTGTCACTCTAGGTTTTTTTATGTAAATCGATCTAGTCTGGGTTCCACTATTAGATTGGGGGTTGTTGTGTGGACTGTACGCTGCCTGAGGCGGCTGGCTGTCTCGCTAACACATTACCCTACATATCTGCCCCCCACCCCCCACTGATAGCTGAAATGCAAACTGCAGCCTTATAGATTGTCCCCATATGGGTTTACGCTTGCAACGTAATCATCGTGCATGGATGCATGGACACACAGGGCCTTGTCCGCACAAATAAACACATTAAGAGGAGTCATAACATCTGCCCATGTAATAACAGCCCACAAAAGTATTAAACCATTAACATAGTATAGATCTGCAGCTTTTACTGAATTAGCCCTCCCAAGTCCACGGGCTCACTGGTGCCCCCAAGCCCTAAGACTCACTTTGTTTTCTTAAATCTTTGAAACCTTTTAACAGGTCTTTATGGGGACAACCGTGCTTGGACACTCTTTGACCATATATGAAAGGGTTTCGGTCAGTTATATACCTTGCAGATTTTTTTTAATCCATGAATTCAACTATGACGTGCAGTGTTTTTTCAGAATCTTTGTATTTTTTTTTTTTTTTTTTTTTTACAATAGTGTCCAATCAGGAGCAGCTAAAGGTCAGCAAGAGACAAGAGCTATTTTACTTCCCAAAAGAATTGAAAAGGATGTTAGTAATGTTATGTTGCCCCTTTTTAACATTTGACACCAAAATAGCCACTAAGCATGACACAACTTGCTAAAAAGAGCTAAAAACATCCAAAGGAATGAGTGTTAATATTTGAATAGCTAATGAGGTTGTTTGCATACCTAAATTTAGTTCCTCTAACAGCAGGGCTTAAAGAACCACATTCAAATGTGAAATGGTGTGGTCATCGGTGATCTCTGTGTTTGATTTGTATAAAGATTAAGTTTCATTTTGATTGCTTTTTGTTTCCATGATCATACAACTTATTACAACAATCTAATATCAACAAATTCTAGATATATTAATAGGCTAAACTGTCCTAAAGCAGTGTTGTCTTCAAAGTGATTCTGCTTGAAAGGTTTTTGGTTCTACATATTACAAAATGAATCCAGGCGGACTGAAAGTAGCAAAAAACAGGCCCCCAGCTGAAAGAGTTAAATACAGAAATGTACAAATAATCCCATAGAGGTAGCAGCAGCTTTCCTCTACAAAGGTAAAGCATGAGCCAGTTTTACTAAAATGTAAAAGGCTTTTTAAGTTGCTTGGATTTTATTACATTTGTGGGAGGGCAAAATCACCAGTTTTCAAAGTGAAGGCTTTCTGCTTCACCAGAATGTTTATTTGTGGGCATTTGAATTATTTGCATATGTTTTTGTGGAGCAGGTGTGCTATTGAGGAATCAGCATTCTTGGTTTATGCTCGTCCTACATTAATATGAGTCTAAAGTTGCGGACCGATTTCCAAAGTCGGATGAAATTCAGAGTGCTTCTGAAGTCAAGGTGTGCTCTGCGGTGAAGGGCAAAGTGGTCTTAAGGCTTGATTGTTGCAGTTTTAAGGTAGTCTTCCTCCCCACGTGGTGAAGAAACTGCTGGATTCCAGGGCAAGGATCTCTCTCTGATGTGTCCTCCTGACTGCTATTTTCAGCTGCATAAATCTTGCTGCAGTGCTTCTTCTGAATCTTTCCCCATTTGATATAAGAATTTACATTGGCACATTATTATTTAACAGCACTTTTCATCTGTAATACACTCTTGGCATAATAGGCTATACAGCAACCACAGCCTGATTCAGGACAGTAGTAAGCTCATTGGTTAACTAACTGTATCAAACTTGTCAGGGATTTGGAAGATCTTGGCAATTACAATACTTATATTTTGATTCTTTAAGCTATTATGATTACACAACAGGGACACTTCAAAGAAATGAATAAATTCTAGTGGTTATAGAAAATGAACCATCTCTGTTTTGAGGGGTTAAGACCCAAAACTTATAATATCAAAGTCAAGGTCAGGGTAAACCTCATCACCCCTGAAGGTCAATTTGAATTACAGCTGCAGCAAACAGCCAAGAAAAAAACACTGATTCTCATACTCGTGGCAGCTGGCGATACTTGTATTTATAGGCTGAATGTTGCCTGTGCTGTTTTAGATCTGACTGTATAAAAGGATAAGATCATCAAAATCAGTGCCAGCAATTTTTCTTCACATTTTCACAATGTGTTCCAGTCTTTTTCTATTTTTAAAGAAAGGGGCTGAAAAAAGCTGATAAAAGAAAAGGTTTAAAAAGACTCAACAAAATTAGAATAAAACATTTTCACAAAAAACAGTGTCCACACCAGTGCTGGCTTCAAAATTCAGACTGTTATCCATCATTTTCCTCACATATTGATGCTGTTCCAACACCTCAACAGCCTCACCATGAGGTGGTGGAGCAGTATAAAAATAATAAATACTGCTCATAGTAAATATAGCTGGTTACAAGTGACCAAACAACTTCAGCATACCCCCCCCACACACACACACACATTGCCCCCATAAGCATACTCACACAGATATATTAAAAGCACATTATTGAATATTGATTACAATTACTGCATTAATGCCTAATATTTATGTCATCAATGAAAACACGCAGAGGCCCTTGAATGAGGAACAAAGGCTCTCATGCATTAGATCTAGTCGTGCTCTTAGGATTTAGGATTTATTTTTTTTTTTTTAAATGGGACAGTATGCATAAATGAACATTTACATGTAAATGCATGGGATTATAGCCAAGCGGCTAATTTCCATCCCCAGTCCCATTAGCAGGTTGGTGTTTAACTCTTGTAGTTAGTGATCTTTAAGATTTTCTGGTGAATAATCATTCAGATATTAAAATCTTTGAATTGAGGACTATTTATCCTGACCACCTGTGAGAGGGGGTCAGGATAAAGTCTTAAGAGAAGTCTTAACAAAGTTTTAGTTCAGTCTTCTAGTGTAAGGTAGGCATTAGAGCTCGGCTTGCTTTGACAATATTACTACCAACCTGCAATCTTTAATATTAATGCTCGTGTGTTTGTATGATATCAAGTTCATATTAACATTTTGTGTGTGGTATGCTTAGAACAATATGTGGCTGTTTTGATGCACAAGGGATTTTGTAAATATATTTCTATTCTTTTTTGGAGTTGCTTGTGGTGAACTGTATGTATTTTATAACTGTATAGGGCATATATGAGACTTGTATGCCCTATAATGTGTTTAACATGCCTCCTTCATGTAATAGAGCACTTCTGTGCACAAGTTTAATCGTTTATTGTGCATAAAATTATCAATTAAAATCACTAGTCTTCTTTAATGTAAGAGAGAAATAGTCAGGAGTGCTACATTGTTTCGTCATCAGTTTAAGTTCATTGGCTTATGTAGCAATCCCTGAGTTTATGTTAGAATGAATGCAGAGTTGTTGACAATATGGCAATGAGCAATTACCACTGAACTTACCAATTACATCAGAGTAGACCAGTGAGCCAATCGGAGAGGAATGGGCCCATGTGGGGAAGGGAGCCTTAAAGGGGCATGAGCTTTAACAGCATCTCAGACAGGGAAAGAATATAGTACTATCAGGGGTACTCTGTGGATGAAAACTGTTTTTGGAACTTTAGTGATTGTGAACATACCCTGCTAGTCATTAAAAAGCCTGATTTTAGGCAAATATGACCTCTTAAACCCTCAAAATAGAAAATAGTTTGTTTCAATGGACTATTTATCAATAGTTTTATTGAATTTTCCTCAATTTGTCCTTCCCTTTATACCAAAATAGCAAACTATAAGGACTGAAATTGCTGTAACTTTCCAAATCCCTGCTGAGTATGCTACAGTCAGCTAGCCAAGAAGCTAACCACTGTAGCAGGGATTTATTAGCCCACAAGCTATTGGCATATTTTGCTGTTTGACAAAATTATGCAAAGTTAGTCACCATATATGCATGCATGTGTATGTACGTGTGGACAGACTCAGGGGGAGCCTGTGGTCAACTCTTAAGCTAACTTGCTATGGCATACTCACTGATATTCTCAGTCCTTTGAGAATTTGCTGTTTTTCCCTTTCTGCTCAAAGAGGGGAATATGTCAAAGAGGAGCTCTTGCTCTGTCCATAAATCCAACTATTTCTCTTATTTTCCACAGTCCTGCAGAGCTGTATGTTCCTCCACCTCCCTGCTCTGTTTACAGGCCTGTAGCTCTCTGTTTAGCAAACATGAAGCAACATCTTGGTTTCTGACAACAGTTAGGTGACTGGATTTTCAGACCTCAAAATAGGGACACTTACATTTTACTGTAAACCCACATGCACTTCTCATTTGTGCCCCTTTTAACAACATAGAGACCTGCAGATAACCAATGAAACCATTAAAAGAGATACACACTGTATTTGAAAAATGAGGTCATAGGAATATTAAAACAGAAAGATTGGTGTTATTATTAATATTTTGTTATCATTATCATTTTCATTATAATTATCACTGTTATTCCTGTCATGATTTTTATTTTCATTATTATTGTTATTATTATTTTCACCTGTCGGTTAACTTATTTTGCAGCTTAAGAGATACAGACACCCATCATAATGCTCAAATTACAAAGTAGATGTAACACAGAGCAGCATAATAGAGGAAAATTGTAAGCCAATTAATCCCAATTAAAACCAATAAAATCAGATTAAAAAAAAAACAATTAAATGCGAAAGTGTTTCAAAATAGACAGTAATAAAGTGTTATTTTAAAAAATAATGATAATAATATGCCAAACCCAGGCGGTCCTCTGCACTCTCTCTACTCGGTTTACTCAAATATGTTATTTTCTATCTTTATATGATATGTGATCGCTAGTGTAATTATATCTACTATGTTATCTGTTGCATAATTTATCACACCCTTTGTGTAATTTTACAAAGTGTTATAACATATAATTTAAGAGTTTGTGTTATTTTTCGTTTGTGTTTTATTTACATTAAAGTTCACTTCAGTACATGAAATCTATGTCAGTCTTGGCATTAAGACATTTATATAAAATACTGACAAATCGGTGTTGCAAGCAAGTTAAATGTTCTGGTATCTTATTTCAGTTGGTCAAAATGGGGACAAGGACTGTCCCAAATCAGGACATACAAGCATTGTTTTGGTATTTGTGAGGACACGAGACACAAGGCCTGAAACCAGGACTGCCCAGGCTAAATCAGGATGTTGGGTCACCCTAGACAACAGTCACATCATAGAACAACACAATTTATCTAAAACAAGACTAAAGACTTATGACAGCTAGACATGTTTGATCTTGTTGCAAGGCCAAGACTGGAAAAGACTGCTTTAAAACTACAAAACTTAAGTTGTAAGTCCACCTCACATCTAACAACGTTAGGGCGCATCCATAAGACTCTAAAGATTTCACTTTGGCTTTGGGAACTTGTCAACAACTTTGAAATAGCAGGTAGAGTCATTAAGTGTAGCATGTAGTTGCATTTTTGTTCTTGATAAATAAAATGTGATCTTTAAATCTCCACACTTCTGCAGTGTGCTCTTAGAACATGAGTTGATGGGAAAACAAATCAATCGTGCATTCAAACTCAATCCTTCATCAGTTTCACAAAATGCATATGCTGATTATGAAAGCATTTTTGCAATTTATCACACAGGTGCACAAAACACAAAAGAAGTGTTCTTGCATGTCACTTAATTCAGCAGCTTTTTCATGATTTTCACTTGCAAATTTTAAAAATACTGAGTTCCTGAAATCGAATGTAAAAGCTAAAACACTTGCAGAAGGCGACTGCTTTGACCTCGGTGGGAGATGTAATACATCACGAGATTACAACAATAAGAGCTGCAGATCTGTATTAGGTTTGTGGTCTGTTGTGTTTGTGTGCTGTTACATTCTTCGGTTGTTACAGGAGTCATGTCCTTTTTCTATGCTTTTAAATTTCCTAATAGTCCGAGAAAAATAAGCAGAGACAGAAAATCCTGAAAATCCAGCCTACCATTCTTTTAGCACCTTCCTAATCCAGAGAGTGTGGGCTCAGTATGCTCCATTAATCCCTCTGGCTCCCTGCACCACTTCAATCTCACACCACATCTATCTTGTTTTTAAAGAGCTGACCCAAATACTCCAGTGTTTGAGAGACTCGCTGCTTTGGCTCCTGGGATTCAAAAGTCATCCATTCTTTAGCAACACTCAGACTCATGCACACTCCCAAACACACACACGAATACATACACACTGAAACCTTGTGAACATTGGCAGCTCAGAACAGAGTATAGCCTTTTTGTCTTAAATTGGCAAACAGCATAAAGTTGATAAACGGTAGCAGCATTTTAAATACAAGACTGAAACTGAAAGTAGGAAACAAAAGTCGGACTGGACAATGACTGGAAAACCTGAACTTGTTCATGAATGCATTTCTTGTTTCATCATGTCAATAATTCAGTGGCGGAAAGCCTCCTGATATCAAATAAATAAATCAAATATGAAGAAAAGCCTTAGAAAGACATGCATCCACATCTTTTAACTCTGTTTTCCAGTGTGAAGGGTACTTGAGGAATAACAATAACCTGACACGCCAGATGGACAGTTCCATATATCCATCACGGAAATATTTTATAAGTCCAACTGGGAAAGAGTCGGTCAAAAATGTTTTCAGAGGCAGAACCTTCAAAAACAACAGCAGTTGGTGATTGGACGGTCGTTCTGCTGGTCACACTCATCACAGACCAATCCATATCAAGCCACAGTATGAAGTAGCAGCTAGACCCTGCTGTTAGCCGTTAGCTTAAACTATGTTTCAGTCCTTAGACTATCGTCTTACATTAAATTATACCACACAGATCATTTACCTTTTATATGTGACATGAACCTCATCAATAACAATCCCCACCAAGTTCTCCTTGGTAAACTTCTGAGGACAGCATATTTCGTCATGTATCGCCAAGTAACCATGACCCCAGGCTACCATACTATCAGCATCGTTCGTGCATCATCTCTGCATCTCTCCTAGTTTCCCAGCGGTGATCCCCAGTCAGGAGAAGAGCAAAAACATGATGTCCCATAAGAAAAGCTTGAAGTGACATTCCTTGCTCTTCTTTTAAAGAAGAAATTGAGTCAATTTCTGATAAAACCGCAGATATTGCCTCATCCACGGAGACCGCTTCACATGCCGCCATTTTCAAACATGCAGTCACTTCCTGCTGTTGTCATGGCTACAGCTCCCGCCTCTTTCCTCTGATTGGGTTGTTCAGCTTTTAGCTTAAGTTGTAGAAGATTGGAGCTTGGCAAGATGGACCTGCATGAATTCAGACAATGAATCAGGCAGGTCTATCTGCTTTACAAGGTTAGAATAACAAGCCCTCCTTACCCTTGCAACCCTGACATTTTTCAGAAATATATAAGGTAGCCTACCTAGAAAATTCCCTTAGTTGGTTGTTTACACATGTACCTTACAGCAGGAACTTTTTTCCTGAAGTTGCCTGAGTGAGCTGTAAGAGTAAACACAAACAGTAGAGTCTCTCACCCTGACTTTACTCTGAAACTTCCTGGCAGGCCCCTTTTTTCCTCTTCTTACCCCTTGATTGACTGACATGCCAACAGTAAAACTTCCCAGTGTAAACAAGCAAGTCAGGGAAATTTCTTAGTAGGTGATCCAGGTATTTTCCATGAAATTTCAGTTCTGCATGTGTGGAATGGACCAGTCAGTAAAGGGGGTTGATGATTGTGGTGGTGGAGAGTCTAGGGTGATTTCAGGTTTAAGTCAGTGTGAAAAACTCTACCGTTTGCAGTCAGCCATGCAGCTCACTTAAGGGTGAATTCAGGAAGTTTTCAGCATTCACATATCCTCATTGTCAGGCACAAAACTCCTTTTCTAGAAAAGTACGTATACAGTGCTCAGCATAAATGGGTACACCCCTTCAGATTTGTCAGAAAACCTTTAGTTTCCTTTCAAAATCAACATTTTCTATGGCATACTATACCGCAAAATACTCCCCCAAATGTGGGCCATTGATTGCAAGCAAGATTTTTTAAGTTGCATGGAAAAAAGTATTTTTCTCAATTTACGATCAGAATGCAAAAATAAGTACACCTCAAACAAAGGAGCGGGAGCAAAGCTAAATTTTAGTTATCATATTAGTCTTAATTTCATGTTAGGGTAAAAAAAAAAAAAAAATGTCATGTTAAACTCAGCTTTTTCAAAACTTTGGAACTTGTTCCTTTATTCATTTAGATATTGATTAATACATTACTTTTAATAGAGGGGTATAATCATTTATGCTGGGCACTATATATATATATATATATATATATATATATATAAATATATATATATATATATATATATATATATATATATATATATATATATAACCTCACACCATCACAGACTGTGAATAACTCAGCCTTTTAGGGTGCCTATTTATACACAATCATCATACTACATCTTGTTAATAACTACATTTTCTCAGTCTATAACTGCCCTATATTAACTCTTCCTGAAAAATACTGCAGGCATGTGTGTAATAAATCACTTAAATGTGTTTCATCTGTACTTACACCACATCCCAACATTTTTCTTATAAGGGTTTCCATAATTTTTGTCAGTTGTCCATCTTCTTCTGCTCTGGGTGGTGGAAGCAGCAGGCCAAGCAGATCAACCTGGACATCCCTCTCCCCTGCAACATTTTCCAGTCCCTCCTAGAGGATCCCAAGGCGTTTCCAGACCAGACAGGATATGTAATTCTTCCAGCGGGTTCTGGGTCTGTCTCAGGGTCTCATCTCCATTGGGTGTGCCTGGAAGACCCTCACAGGGAGGCGACCAGGAGACACCCAAACCAGGTCCAAACTTTAATTGACTCCTCTTGATACAAAGGAGCAGCGGCTCTACCTCAAGATCCCTCTGGATGTTTGAGCTCCTCCCTGATTTCTAAGGCTGAGACCGGCCACCATCCTTAGGAATCTCATTTAGACCGCTTGTATCCGCAACCTCATTCTTTCGGTAATTACCCAGAGCTCATGACCATAGGTGAAGGTTGGAATGAATATGGAGCGGTAAATTGAGAGCTTTGCTTCTGGCTAATCTCCCTCTTTATTACAAAAGTTCAGTTTAGTGCCTTCAACACTGCAGATGCTGAACTGATCTGCTTGTCAATCTCTTAGTCAATTTTACCCTCACCCATGAATAAGACCCAAGGTACTTGAGCTTCCTCAGTTGAGGCAAAGACTCACTCCCCACATGGGGGATAAAAGGGATCAAACAATGTAGAATGGATATGGCTTGTCTGTCAGCCAATCAGAATTATCCGTCTGTTGCTGTGTAATACTGCTTCATTCTCTGCTCTATGGTTTGTGGTGCTTCTGTAAAGTGACGTAAAGCCTAGTTGTCTTAATTTAACAAAACAATGATTTCAAACAGGTTAGTTTTTTACTTACATTTCCAATCTCAGGGGAGGGGCTTTGTTTTCACAAACTTTGTAATAAGCTCTGCCCGCTGCAGGCACATGAACCACAAAGTTGGTTAAAGATACCCAAATTTCCCCCTCGGATTGCAGCAGCCAGTCATGAAGTTGTGATTAAGGTGGACATGGCAGTGTGTTTTTTATTTTCACTTTCAGTAAAGAGTTACAAGGGAGCAAGGTTCTGGAGTCACAGTTCACTGCTGATGTCAGGGCCTCAGTGAAAACCAGGTTCTCAGCATGATTCCAGCAATTTTAACAATAATATTTCTGCACTAATCTGCCCTGTCAGGGTTATAAATGCAGCAAAAATGAACTACCTCTGGATAAAGTTGGTGGAAAGAGGCCTGAACACTTTCAAATCCTCAAATAAAGTTGCTCATACAGATCTATTATGCTGCTTTGAAGGGCACTAAACTAAATGAAAGTTTGTCACTGACTTTTTTTTTTCTTCTTTTAACCTTCACACTTAATAAACCTAAAAATGACAACCATCACACTCAGCTGCTGCAAAAAATATAAATTATATTCAGCTCACCTTCACTGCTGGGATCACACATTTATGCAGTTTGGCTCTACAAATATTGCGCTGCGTATTTGTGACCTTTTGTCATATGTGCCAGGATTCATTACTGAGAAGATTTTTGTATATTGTTATTATTTTGGTTCTAGTCCACTCACAATGTTATTAGTAAGAAGTTGCTTATGGTAATGAATAAAAAGCACAGGAGTCTTTTTGCAGGCCATGATTTAGCTGTTCTATGTAAGATACAACAGCACATTTCAACATCATTTTCATCGGTAAGCAAGAAAGTTGTTCTTGTGTCGATTGCACTAATCACTAAGGAGGCAAACTAGAATTATGCTTCTACAGACCCCAGTCTCAGAAGAAAAAAATAAAAAACAGAGTGGAGCAAAAATTGGATCAGTGTTGTCAGAGGCTCCTATGTGTCAATCTGGTGTTGTGGAAGGTTACAGTTAGAACAGGGATAGTAATGATAATAATCGTAACTTTAGTTGTATAGCACTTTAAAAACAAAGGTTTACAAAGTGCTTTGACAAACAGACAGGAAAATACAGAAGACAAAGCAGGAAGTTACCAACAATTTGAATCAAAGAACTTTTACAGACATACACAAATGGCTGAATAAACCAAAACACAATAAGAACCAAGAGGAGAGACAATTGATTTTGATGGGAGGGAAACAGTTTTAGGAATGCCAGGAAAACCTCAGACCCCAAAGTGGGCACAACAATCCAGATCCAGGCGCCCAACATGGTCAGACAAGCACAAAGGGCCCCCAACCCATAGGCCTAGAAACACCAGAGACCATGCTAACAGGCATCAGCCAGCGCCCCCACAGGGAGCAGCGGCACAGAGAGGTGCAGTGACTGAGAGCTTGACAACACCCCAAAGACAGCGCAAGCAGATGCCCTGGAGCAGTCCCCAATGGCAGTCAAGGTCCACCATATTCCCAAAACCTTACCTAGCAGACCGACCTGGACCACCCAAGTCCACTCCCTGGGTTCCCAGCTCCATCCTCCCTCCTGACAATAAGAGCCCAGATAATACAAGAACCCAGAAGCATAAAATGAGATGAGGACCAAAAGTAAAAGATAAAAAAATTAAAACAAAATAAAGATAAAAGGCAAGAAAAAGGGATAGAAGCAGAAGACAGGAGAATAGAAAGAAGATGAGACAATAAACAATAAAACAGTAAGACAAGAAAACAATAAGAAGAAAGAAAAGCTGCAAAATGTGATTAAATTAATAATAAATAAAACTACAAAAATTAAGAGTAGATAAAACAATAAAAATGGGTTGAAAGAAGCTAAGAAGAACAAAAGTCCAGCATAATAAACAGATGAAACAATAAGCAGAAGCTTTACACTTTACACTTGAGAGATGTAGGTGATGAGGGTGCAGTTTGGATCCAGAATTACTCTTAAATTTGATGTTTATTGACAGGAAACCAAGACTGGACTGTGTGAAGGGCTGGAGTTTTGTGAGTTAAAAATAATTTCAGATTTTGAATTATTAGAAGCAGAAAATTCTTTGCCATTCAACAGTTGATGTCATCAAGACAGTTTTTGACAGCAGCTAAGCAACTTGGGTCCTCAGGTCTCAGGGAAGGTTTATCTGTGTGTCGCCTACATAGCAGTGAAAGGAGACTTGGTGGCGCTGAATTACAATTGCCAAGGGGCAGCATATGAATAGAAAATAGAAAAGGACCTAAAACTGAACCTTGCGGTACACCACTGGTAATGGTAGATGTAGATGAGGAGTGATTAAAGGCAAGACTGAAACCAGCTAAGTGCAGTGCCTTTGATACTGATCCTTTTGGAGGTGATCTATGAAAATAAAATGGGTTCCTGTATTGCCAAACATAAAAATGAATGAAACTGAAATACGTGGCT
This sequence comes from Cetoscarus ocellatus, assembly GCA_037902135.1. NCBI lineage: Eukaryota > Metazoa > Chordata > Actinopteri > Labriformes > Labridae > Cetoscarus > Cetoscarus ocellatus. The sequence goes on from JBAMNC010000142.1 coordinate 1,505,235, forward strand.
CTTTTAAACAACAAAATAAGAATTAGGTGCTAAATTGAAAATCTGCCATATTGGTGTAAAAGACATTAGAATAACAAAACTGAGAATATTAACTTTTGACATGTCAGGCTGTAACAGTGGTCATAAGGTCATCTTTGAAACTTTGCTTTTGTCTGGGGAGAACTGTGAACAAATTTGAACAAACAAATGATTTGAATCTATAATTTTTCATTTTAATAATCCTCAACCATCCACAGCAGAGCGCCTATTTGGAGTTTGTGTTATTTTGTTCAATTATACTTGAAAAAGCCTGAAATGTCAACAAAGCTTGTCAACAAACTCTTCAGTACTTTTTCTCATGAAGGAGCACATAATGATGATTACAAGTGTCTGATCCATGGAGTCAACTCCCTGCAGAGATGTCATTTATGTGGTTAAGTAGCTGTCTAAGTTACACTCCTGGGAATGCTGTAATCTGCATGAGAGCCGACTGGCTCTGGCAGATCACCCCGGATTTGTGAGAAAATCAATACTACAGCCTGACTATGTCTGCTGCTGTGTGGGCCCTAACGCTTTGACTAATGGCTCAGGCTATTGAAGGCTGCGATGAGCTCAAGTTGTCACTGAATGCTATTCGCCCATTTCCAAATCTCTCCAGTCAATTATGTACTTCCTGTTATGACATCTCTCGCTTAATAAGTAACAACAACAAGTCGTGATGCCAATCAAGTTGTGAAGACATCTCATGCGGACTCCCACGGTACATTTGTGGTGACTAATAGTGGATTTGTTGTCACATCATCTGCATTCTACCGTGGGTTCCTTTTTCCATTTATACAGCCAAATGAATTAGGAATGATTTATGTAAGAGATTTTAGGATGATTTATAGTGCGCCATGCTGTCTTGACTACTCCCAGAGATAAAACATGTTGTTCTTTCTTGATAATGAAAAGTATCTCCAGCTCTGTCTGCCTAATGTAGCCCTCTGCTGGCATCTTTAATGGAGTTATAAAGCCTCTCAAGATCTCGTCAATTATTCAGGAGTGGAGAATATTCTCAAGACTTCATATTTATGCACCAGGTTGTGCTTTAAATGTAGGATTTGATTAGTCCATTTCATTGTTGCTTTTGCTGAAAATAAACATTTATTCTTTTTTAAACTCTCAGCATTGAAAACACTAAAGCATAGCATAGGGCTGAACTCTTTGATTACTGCTGCTTACTCACTGTAATGGTGGTTGTCTGTGCTGCTGTCTTTGAGGCTTTTCAGCTTCTGATCGATCGTAGTATGCTGTGAGAGGCTGGACTGATGGGATTCCTCTCAGATCTGCCAATTTGAGCATATCCCCCTCAATGATTTGATTATTCTCTATGACAACAAAACAATCTTGATATTGAGAGAACTATTTGTTAGTGGCTTCTGTTTGGATATGATATTAGAGTTCAAACCCGCATTAGGGATGCATGATTCGTTGAAAAACATCTGATAACCCTTCCCTTTACAGTCCACGAATTACTATGTATTTATACCTAGTAATCAGATGGTAATTGTGAGAATTATTGGGTAATAACACTGATAATAAGGAGGTAATTACATAAAATTTACAACTAAAATTGCCAGGAAAAACTTCACTTTTTTCATGAAGCTCAGCTAAGCACCATAACTTGATTAGGATGGTGTTAACTCAGACATCAGTGTGTAAACTACTAAGTATTTAGCTGGTTATAAAATGGTTATTTGTCAGGCATTATTGGATAATTACATAGAAAGGTCAACTGAAATTACACAGAAAACCTTCAACTAATAACCTACAAGTTTGTCTAAGTACCATGTAGTTCTGGCTGGATTTAGATGTATTAACTTAGAATTCAGAGCATAAAATCTCCTCATTACCCATAATCACTTAATTTATTGAAGATTAGCCCACATTTTTATTGTAAAGTCCAAAAAATTTAGATAGCTCTTCAAAGGAAATTACATTAACACATTGTTTCCCATTGAGTAATAATTAATTTACCTTTCATGAGTACTAACCTGGTAACACCACTATCATAGATGATGATCTCCTTCTCTGTGAACACCACAAGCTTGTAACATGTAGGTTCCACAGTTTCCCAAGTAAAACTCTCATATTCATCTTGAAAGTAAGATGAAACTCTACTGTAAAATGAAGTATTTTGTGTCTATGGTATAACTAGGAAACTACTAACAAACCCATATATATTACTCCTTTTTTCTTGCCAGACACCACAGGTTGTAACATTTTTTACCAGCTAAATACCTGGAAATTTACACACTGATATCTGAGTTATTTCCATCCTAATACAGTCAAAACTACAGGGTACCTAGAAAAATTTAATGGTTTAATAGTGGAGTTTTCCAAGCAAATTCAGCTGTACTTTCTATGTAATTACCTCCTTATTATCAGTAATTCCCCACAATTACATCCTATTACCAGGTAAATACCTAGATATTCGTGGACTGTAAATGGCTGGGTTACCAAAATTCTTTGTCTCGATACATGCAGATCTAAGTTTTAAATAAGGATGATTCACATATTCCTATTTCCCTGAACACTCAGAAAAATCGGCATGCATTTGTTCACTTGCTTGCTTTACGCAATCCCAGTTACCTTATCATTTACACTCACACAGCATAAAGCAAAACACATTTAATTCATTCATAATTCAAGTTTTTAATCGTATAGGCATTTCATCCACACAGGTATGGCGTCTGGGTGCCCGAAATTTGCGCACTTTGAAAATGGGTCCCAGAGAAGATAAATCTGAACTGCATGTGTGAACCTTGACAACAGAAACAATGCTGGAATACAGTGTCTCGTTTTTGCTGCAGAACCTACTGAGCCTGTTTTGGCTTCAACAGCAAAATCTACTGCTCCTCTACGACCACTGAGAAACAAGAGGACATGGAGAACTGCAGACGCCGGTGTTTGCGTACATTTCTCATGATGTATTCGCATGCTCCATATCATCTTCTCTGGTTTTTGTGCACATCTGCAGCAGTGTTACAGTGCCCCCTACAGGCCTGGCATATATACTACAGTGTTTTCAGTGTTTTTGTGTGGATGGACACGTTTCTTGGAATGATGCCGTCTTTACAGAAAACATTTAAAAACAAAACATTTTTCATCTCCGTGTGGACAGGGCCAAAGTCTCTGTTCCTTATCGATGGTGTTATTCATAGATAACTACACACAGGGTCAGCAGTGTGGCATTTGAGGACAAGTAGGAAGAATGCAGATAGTCTTTGCAATGGAGTTTGAGCCAAACCTTTCACATGAAAGTGCAAAAAGAGACTGATAATGGGTAGAGGCATACAATAGCAACCAAGAGACTAATGTTAAATCAAGCAGCATTGAAGCCAATGTGATCACACCAAAAACTGCAGTTCTATTTGAGGTTGTCCACAGAAGAACTGAAAGTACATCCACACCCCATGTTAAAAAAGCTTGTTCTCACAGCAGAAACAACAGGAGTAAGTTCATAAAAAATCTCTTTGATCTAAAAAGTTCATGTCTTTATGTCCGCTCACTGTACTGAGGGTTAAAAGTAGCCCATTTTTATCTCATTCTAGATTTAAAGTCATGCACAGTTAAGGGCATTGTTGACATGACAACAAGTTTCATAGTGTTGATGTTTGTTGGACAGGGGGATTTAGCTAATCAAAGATTTAAGTGTAGGCTCAAACTTAAGCTTATTTTGCTTTCTCTTTATCCATGGGTCTGTATATTTCTTAATTCTGTATTTACATGATAACGGGTTTGTTTTTTCCTCAAAATCTTGACTTGTTTATCTTAATATCCTATGATAGCAATGCTTGTTCTCTTGTAAAGATGTGTTTATTTGTTAAGATTTCTGGGACATCCCAGCTTATTGAAGATTATCAGTTCCAAACCGAAGGATGATACCAGGCCACCTGCTTTAGTGTAATCTACATCTGGGAAACAAATTGGTTAATGTGATTTTGGATAAATGATTTCTGCCACCAGTATTTCCCTTTTTTAAGTTGGACTTATTAAGAGTCTAAACTAGAGACACATATCTCATGAGGCCCAAGAACAGTTATATGAATGCTGATGTTCTACAGCATTGAAGTTATTCACTTCAGTTGTTCTGAAGACATGAGGAAATAAGTTGATATTGGTTTAAATGTCACACATTAAACTACATTTCAACCACCATCCACAAATCCTCTCAGATTTTGGATTTTGGCATGCCTGTAAAACCCTCTGTTTCAGCCCTGTTCAAAACAGCCTATTTTACTGCAAATCCCAATGAGCTACTATATGTCTGATTATGCCACTCTCAAAAAGTGGACTAAGCTTTGGCTGATGTGTCTGCTCTAATGTTTCCTGAGGCTGCTCAGACATGTCTAGATTTGTTTCTTCCGCTGGAGCTGCCAGTGAGCTGATCAAACGACCGGCTCAGGGAGTATCTCAAATCTAGGGGAGGTGACATATCCCTTAGAGGTCCCATGTCCTGATGTGATTGACTGTTCACATCATGGAATGGGTGTCTACTGAGCAATGATTTAATTTAACTGAACGGTAAACAAGAACAATTTTCACCTCTATAGAGGATCAGATGAAACTTGTTTCCCCTCCCTTTTGGAAATTCACGGGTTTGAGGCGGACAGGGAGGCTACAGGAGGAAATGATAATGAGCTCTGCACTGATTCACTGCCCAAACTATGCCTGATTGGAGGGAGAAGCAGAGGTTACAAGCTTTTCAAAAACAGTCATGGCCTCTGCCTGTGACGAGCAGAGAACACACATGTATGTGGAGGCTGTGTAGCAACGACATAATAAACCCCAGGAAGTTAAAAAAAAATTGAGCATTTTAAGGGGCATTTTCTTTAGAGAGGGATGGCGCATTTCTCTGTGAAGTCAGAGTTTATTTAAAGATATTGTGTTCTTCTGCTCCCCAAACCCCTTCTAATAACATTAAAAGCAAAGAAATTGATTTAGCAGGACATGGGACTTTCAGTGACATCATACTAACTTTTCATCATAAAAAAAGCTTTTCAAACTGACCATTTAGGCATTTTTCTGAAAATAGAGCAAGAAACTGGGAGAAAGGAGGGATTTTTTTTTTCAGAGATGGGTTTGTTTGCTGACCAAGGACACATGTTTTTTTAAAACAAACTTTAACAAGTACACTTTGCATCAAGGGTAATCTTAAAGTCCAGCAATTTATTGTAGGTTTTGTCTGCTGAAAGCCTTGGACTGCAAGTGATTTTGTCTCTGTGCAATACATTTTAATAGAATGTGTGTGTGTGGGGGGGTCATTATTAAAATCTATGCAATAATCATGCAGCCCTGGTTGTTTGACCCCAGGAACTTGAACTGGGCTGATGTTGTTTTACCACCTGTTATCATTAACAACCTTATCCATGAACAACTCTTCACTGCTTTGTCTCTTTTCTTTTTCAGGGTGGAGGTCACAGATTTCCAGCTGACCCCAACAGTTTAAGGATCAACAACAGACCTGGAAAAGAGAGACAGTGCCAATGTCGACTATAATGGCCCCTGTAGGAGTTGGCACTCTGCGCGCTCGACTCTTCCTGCTGTTTCTTTGCCTGACGCTGTGTGCTGGCATGCTCCAGTTTGCTGCAGCCACCATACAAGGCTACATAGGAGACAGAGACATGATCTGCCCGTCTGTGTGCAGGTGTGATGAGGACTTTATCTACTGTAATGATCGTGGTCTGAGCTCCATCCCATCACTGCCCCCATCTGCATCAGTCCTCTACCTACAGAACAACCACATAAACAACCCGGGTCTTCCCACCTCCCTGGAGCACCATCTTGCCGTACGAGTGGTCTACCTCTATGATAATGAACTGGATGAATTTCCCATGCATCTGCCACCATCTGTGCGTGAATTGCATTTACAAGATAATAACATACGTACCATTCCACGTAGTGCTCTGGCTCGGATGCCCCTGCTGGAGAAGCTTCATTTAGATGATAACTCAATTTCCACCGTCAGTATTGAGGACCAGGCTTTTGCTGACAATCCTAAACTGCGGCTACTTTTCTTGTCACGCAACCACTTGTCGAGTATCCCCTCAGGACTGCCTGCCTCCCTGGAGGAACTCCGCCTGGATGACAACCGAATCTCCACTATCCCAACCCATGCCTTCCGAGGTCTCGCCTCGCTTAGATGTCTTGTCTTGGATGGAAACCTTTTGGCAAACCAACGGATTGCAGATGACACCTTCTCCCGCCTCTCCAACTTGACAGAACTATCCCTGGTCCGAAACTCTCTTCAAACCCCGCCTGTCAATCTGCCCAGTGCACACCTGCAGCGCCTGTCTCTGCAGGAAAATGACTTGACTCACATGCCACGTGGTTCCTTGGATGGGATGCACCGTCTTCAGAGGCTTGACTTATCGGGGAACAATCTCACCACTCTGCCAAGAGGACTGTTCAAAGACCTGGACAGCCTGGGCCAGCTGCTGGTGCGAGGAAATCCTTGGCACTGTGGTTGCAACCTGCGCTGGCTCTATGACTGGCTGCATGCCCGTGGGAACTCCATCACTGTCAGAGGGCTCACCTGCCATGGCCCTGAAAGGGTACGGGACATGGCCTTGATAGACCTCTCAAGTGAGATGGAGGAATGTGAGGTGGTGAGGACTGCAGGAACAAGAGACAAAGTGGGTGGAGCAGGGCTTGATGGCGTCACCACTCAAACCCCTCCACAGGGCTCGCTCTTTACTCTGCGCTCAAAGCGACCTGGCCTGGGTCTTCCTGACTCTGGCTTGGATTACACTCTAAGCAGCAGCGGTGTTGGGAAGAGTCTCGCCCTCAATGTGAAGCCTCTCTCTCATAGCAGCATCCGTGTTACCTGGAGCGTGGCCCAGCCAAGCTCCTCATTTAGGCTGAGCTGGCTCCGACTAGGCACTGGTAATGCCATGGGATCAATCACCGAGACTCTTGTGCGTGGTGACCGCCGTGAGTACCTTCTTACCTCCTTGCAACCTGGCTCCAGCTACATCATCTGCATGGTGCCGCTCCCTGCCAGCTCTGAAGGCAAAGGCGTGATCTCTGGAGATGCTGACTCTGATGAAGCTTCTGTTTGTGCAAAAGCTGAAACATCAGACCTCAGCCCATTGGAGGATGAGGAGGATGAAGACTCACAGCATATGTCAGCGCTTCCTCTTGCTGGGATTATTGGTGGAGCTTCTGCCATTGTCTCATTAGCTCTTATTTTTGGTGTCTTCTGCTGGTATGGACACAGGACTGGGCACCTGTGCCCTCGTGATCACTATACTCGCAGCAACTCCCGCAAAAGCAAGACCTACGATGATTATATCGAGTCAGGCACCAAAAAGGACAACACCATTTTGGAGATCCGTGGTCCAGGGTTCCAGATGACCCCCATGGCTGCTTGTCAACCCATGCAGCCCAAACCCCTACGAGAGGATTACATCATTCACACCATATTCCCCTCTAACGGCACTGGCCTCTACAAGGGTGTCAACCATGTTTCCAATGCGGGACATAGCACCAACCGCGGCTATAGAGAAGGAGGAATCCCAGATATAGACTACTGTTACACATGATGTACTGTGCCCAGATCCTGTCCACACACAGTGTTTTGGTAAACTGTATAGATGCACAATTTCCCTCCGCATGGACACTTCTGAAGCACCCCTCTGTGCCTTCTTCTTCTTCTTCTTCTAGTCTCCCATTCCAAATTTCCTGCTGTTCACTGCACTGAGAGGACTGTTTGTGATTAACTGGATTGGAAACCTTTTGGGAACAGTTCACTGCAGGAAGCAGGCAGCCGGTGCCCACCCGCCCCATCCCCAGGTGTAAATGCACAGCTGACAGTTTCTTCTTCACCATCTTAGTAATGGCCTCTGTGTGTGTGTGTTCTTTTCTGCTCTTTCCCTGTGACATGTAAGCGAAGAATGTATACGCCGTGAAAAGGTCAGAGTGAGCGTAGGTTGAGGCAGAGTTTCTCCCACACACAGGCAGGAGCCACAGCAGTCAATTCAAAACGGATAAAGAAATGATTAGAAATTGACTTTTTTTTAGTTCTCTTCCCTGCTCACCAGTCGGACATGGTATGAAATATCAACTCATTGTTCCAAATGCCTCAATATATTGATGTGCCCTACCAGCTATCCGAGGAAAGGGCTGTGTAAAGCTGTGAATTGTTCTATTTCAAACAACCCAGTAACCACGTGTCTTAAAGTAGGCTTGATATTATCTTTTCTAGTAGTTGGTGGGATGATGACCTTTTCTCTGCCTTGGTTATACCTCTCAAGATCATTCACCTGAGATCAGTATTGTAGTGTTGCATCAAATGACCCGCAGCACAAGTGTGTAGATAATTTACCTGGAAACTGACCGGGCTGTGTTTGAAAAATGCTTTGCTATTTTTTATCAGTGGTTTGTTTAGTAATCAAAATCCTGCACTGCTCTCTTTATTTATTTTATTTTGTCCCTGAAGTGGTGGTCTTTTGTCCCTGCTTGAATTGCTTTCCTCTTTTTTTATTTTTTTCACCTTCATGTCTGTTAGCACTGATAAAACCCAGCTTTGATGAAGACTGGATTTGTTTCATCCCTAACAAGAGAACTGAAGAAAATATCCTGATGGCTGTCTCCAGGTTCATTTTTTCATAAACAGAGTGAATTATTGACTGTTTTTAAAGTGTAATTTGAAAATTAGACCCTTATCCAAAGACTAGCATGTAAGTTAACAAGTTAAAACCAATCCCTCTCCTCTCATTTTACGCCTGTCTGCTTCACCTGAGACTTCAGTTGCTTTTCAATTTGTCGCCTCGACCAGAGAATCTAGACTGGACAGACTACCCAAAAGACTCTCATGAGTGAACCTCCAAATGAGGGCCAGAACTGAAACTAAGGAGACTCAAACCGCAACACTGTTGACCTGCACTGTGGAGCAGCAGGCCAAGCTGCGGGGGGGAGGGGGGGTTGGAAGGACGTTTAAGGAAGGGGGTATGGGGCAACCACTCAGTGAAGTGAGTTCATGGATGTTTGTTTTAGGAATGGTGAAAGGCCTCCACTTATTCCACCTCTTTTATTACAGAGCAGCACTAAAAATGTAAATGTATCAGCACTTAGCAGGGAGCAGGGATAAATGTTATGACAGGCACGGGGAGACCAAGGGTAAGGAAACATCTCCAGGCACTGGGAAAGATGCAGAATTGATGGCTCTGGCGCACTGTTGTTCACCCATGCATAAATCTGTTTGTCATACTCAGTTTTCTCCCCTTGGGTTTAATATCGTCCATCAGTTGTTTATCACTGTGTTGCTTCCAAAGGGGAAACCTTCTGTGCTTCCTTGACTGTTCTGTCCGCTTGAGTTTTACACCGGTGTTGAAAATTCTTCAGTGGAATGTATATTTTATCTCGCCCTAAATCACTGGTTTAAGCCTCAGATGCACAAGTGGAGCCTAAACTCTTCCAGTTGTCCAAAATCACCCTTATCAATGTATTTATATGCATGTTTCATCATTTTGATTAACTTTTGGTATTGAATTTATCACAGTTATTAGTCAACATCTGATAATGTTTGGATTATCTTTATTTCAATTTTGAACATTATAAGTTACTGGAAAAAGTAAATAATGACATACAGTTTTATAATTAAATTCTCGTTTGTTCTGTTGACCTTAAGCTACCAAGCTTCCAAGCTGGGGTAGTGAAGATCTCAAGCGGGGTGTTAGGCTCCGTCTGCTGGAGGTTATCATGTTTAGAATTGAACATGTTAACTAAAACGTAAAAACAATTTCACGAGATACTTCTTCAGGAGGTCTGTTGGGAAAAAACAGTTGTGTGGCCTTTTTGTTTGGATTTTTATCAATGAAACAGTTAAAATACACAGTATGACAGACATATGTTGGACATACTGTACATTTACCTTTTATTTGTTCACAGGGCCACAGGGGGTGCTCAGCCCAACCTAGATACAAGAAGAGGGGCTTTAAGGAATTTATGTTGACAACCACTACCATAGAAATTCAGAGTAATTTTTTAGAAAATAAAGTATTGTCAATTTACAGCCTGCATTGCTAATAAGGTGGACCATTATGACATGTCTGACATCAATGGAAAACAGAATAACTTTAAACTGAGTTTCATTCCAGCAACTCAATAGTATTTCAATCTTGAATGGATCTTCTCTTGTCATGGACTTGCACTTATTTTGAGTGATAGTTACCCTGTTCCAAAATGGCCCCTGCAAAGATGCCAATTAGTAGCACAAAAGAGGCATCCAAGTATGGCCAAGGTGTTTGCCAACCAAAAAGTAAGCTACTTACCTGATAGATGAAAATAATTACTTTTGTACTATAAGTGCTAGTGCTTAAACACAAAACAATTTTTAAATGTTGAATCAAATCGGTAACACAAAATTTTATGTTGAACTTAAAATGAAATTATTTGTATCTCACCTTGCAGTGAACACTGATCCTCCTGTGGAGTGCCACCACCCGCTGTTGGTTCTAACATATACACTCTCTAAAATCAATAATGAAGTGAGCATGCGCTCCTGTTAGTGCTCTTGGATGTGTTTGTCTAAAATTAGGAGTGGACAGGCATAAAGCTGGCGTGTTCCAGTCGTGAGGATGCAGAAAATGTCAGAGCTTCAAACCAAATTAAACTTGGTTTAATGTCTAAAGTCTTTGGTGTCATTTTCCTTCTACTGAGGTGATGCAAAGGACAGATTGGCAGTGATCGGCTTGGTCAAAACACATATGCCACTGAGCTAATTCTTTTGTCCACATGATGTACAGCAGCAGGAATTCTCAACAGTTTAATATCAGTGCATTTGTTAGGAGTTTCAAAATAAGTTTTAACAAGGCAGAGTACTAAATTATGGCATGCTTCTGTTTGTTTCCGAGCTCTTTAGCATGCGCACCTCAATACAAGCGAATCTATCCACCCAGAATCACATACCTTTACTTTAAGATGCCCTTTTGCATACGATGGATTATGATTGCCATTTATAATTGTGATCACAAATATTAACGCTGGCAGTCCAGCGTGTTTTATGCATACATCTTAGGGTACAGACAAAGATTTTCAGCAGAGGAATCTGTTAAAAAGGTGTACACTCTGTTTATTTGATTTCGAACCTCCAGAAGTTTAAATCGATCTTGGACATGGACAGGATCTGTTGTTGATCATTAAAATCTAAAGCTGTGCCAGGAGGTTTTACTGACCAGTGATTTCACACATGCAAAAGTGTTTAGAGTGTCTTACTGAACATTTCTGAGGATGCTGTGGGGATACTGAGCCCTAGTTTCATTATATTTCAGACGGTGTGTGTCCATACAGGCTCACATGACTCCTAAGGGGATGCAAGCTGACAGTCAGGTTAGTTTAATTCATGTTATGTCCAGAACACACCAATAAATAATGAAGTCACATAATCCATCTTCTTTGTGCTCTGAGCCTGGCTTTGGCACGGATGGTGTGTCTTCTAAATTGTTAAGAATGGAAGGAAACGTCCCACAATGCTGTGCACCTCACTCCTGGAGGCAAAGTGCTTTATGCTGTCAAAATAGGGCCCATTGTCTCATTGGTTGGCAGTAAAAATATTCCTGATCACCACAGCTGATACGAACCATACACAAGTTAGCAATATATTTAAGAGAAAATGCATGAGGGTGATTTCTAGTCACTCATGGAGGCTTGGGTAGGAAATACCATTCCAGTTGAAAAATTATATATTATACAGTTTATAATTACAAAGACATCGCAAGAAAACAACCTCACTGGGTCATTTTTACCCACTTGTGCATCTAAGGTTTAAAGAAACATCAAACCGGCCTGTCTAATTGTGTCTTGGAGAATGTTGATATAGTGTAATGACTATCTTGCAGTGGGTCTATTCTGAACACGTACGTTCCCATCATTTGTATAAATAAAACCATGGCCACAGCCACATGAATATTTTTTCTGGTGAAATTATAGAAATTATTGGTGCCATAACTTTACGTAAAAAAAAAAAGATGTGAACCTGAGATATGTGTGGAATTTGCTTTATAAATTCATCTTCAGAGGGGATCAATAAAAAGTTTTATAATCTTGTTATTACTGCAACCTTTCATTTCAGCTCATGCCTGAGGAGGGTCTTTTTTACAGCTCATCGAGGTATTGGTGAGGAATAACACCACCACCACCACCCTCCCTTCCCACATTACTCCTTTCCAAGAAATTCATGCACAAATTAGACATACATATTGTTTTAATGTATGAAGGCCCTGAGCAGCACTGGGATTAAACTGTTCCAGTTACAGCCTGAGGCCAGACACTCAACCAGAGGAGATTATAAGATGGAGCTCAGAGGAGTCAACGGGCTGCAGCTATCACTGACTTTATGTTGACCTGCAGTCTGGGACTCAAAGAGGCTGAACAAACCCAGCTTTGCCATCACAACTTCATCAAACACCTCAGATAGCATCAGCCTCTGCTGGGTGTAATATCAGGTCAGCTGAGGTAGAGTGTCAGTGAATATGCATGATCGTGCTCTGTTACCTCTGAAGCTCTTTCTTAACTTCGATACATCCAGAAAAGGAGAGGAAAGATGTTTTATACACTCTCCACAGCAGTGAGAATGAGATCATAACAAGTGACCAACTTGACTAAAACTCAGTGTGCTATTGGGCTGACATACAAGTGTTTCATTTACCTCTATAAGGTTTTAAGTCAGTGTCACATCTGAGGTCACTAGTCTGCTCACATGGACCGCACCTTCTAGTTTTCACGTCCTCTGTGGTATGAATCAGGGGTTACCAAACTCTTTGTCCTGTAACCCCCAAAATGTAAATGCCAGGGTCTTCGGACTCCCACTGGATGTTTCCTAAAGGGGTGGCAGATTTTATTGGTTTAATGTGCAAACTTTTATTCTAAGAATCTTTTAAAACATTATCTTAAGAGAGAACCGGCTTGTTTCTGAATCCCAAATAAGAAGACATATACAAGTTCTTCCGATTATCTCCTATTCCCTTTGAGTAGCTTATCGCACAAGTAGTGTCCAAGCATGGTCAGGTCCAGCATAGATGTTTCAGAAAATATCATTTGATTTTCTATCAAGATTGATGTACAAATTACATTCTTCATTGATGGTCCAGAAAACATACATTTGAAACAAAAAATTGAGACAAACGATTAAATGATGTACGGTGTAATCATATCAACAACCTGCTCACTACAGATATATAGTAAATACAGATCTTTTATGCCATTTTACCACAAATCAATGCACTTTTTTATGGATCTAATATTTCTTACCGGGTATACCTTACTGTAATTTGCTTGGTTTAAAGACAAAGTAGGACTTTTTAATGTTCTTGAACCTCAACATGGTGGTCTGAGGTTCTTACAAGGTAATCTCTCTCAACCAACAAGCTCCATTTAATCATATTATATGTTATAATAAACACATTTTTTAATATCTTATTTTGTATGCCTCACGTTTGATGGTCATGTACAGGTGGAGCCACTTAAATTAGTCTCGACTGGTCCATGAGTGGAATGTGCTGGGACCTGCCCCCCATGGTGGCTGTAATGAGATCTCCTGCAATGGCGTGAGAAAAATGTAGCGACTGGTTATTTCTACTCTAATGATGGTGCGCTCTGTTTACCTCTGAACTTGTTGTGGACAATGGTAGTTGATAAACCAAGATAAACGTGTTCCAGTTCCAAGCTGGTAAAGTCAGGGTACTTGAAGATCTGAAGAGCTTAAATTCCAACCAAAGGGGGGTTTCCCAGTGATGTAGGTAATTTGCAACTTCAGACATTAAGACCTCAGAGATCAAATGGAACAAACCATAAGGGCTGAAGCCCACTGGATGTGTTCTTGTGAGGGAAGCACCATCTCATGTGGATACCCTGCAACTGCATTAATTGACGTGTTTATGGTGGAATTTAGGCATACTCCCCGAGAGGAAGGACCCCCAGTGGTTCAAAGTTGGCTGGTAATTGGCTTGAAGTCAGTAGGCATTCGGCTTAAGGGTAAAACTGAAACGGCTGTATCGTATTCTGCTTTGGCTTGAGGTCTCTTGGTGTTCAAGGCCCCAGGAAATCGCCTTTCTTTGCCTAATGGCTAAACCACCGAAGATCATCACACATGTCCTCCCATGACAGCATCTTAAATTCAGTAATTTTTCACAATCATGGCTTTTCTATTCTCTCAAATTTCTTTTTATCTCTCTTTCACACAGCCTCTTTTCCCAGGATAATTGTTTTATTCATTTCTTTTATAAGATTTGTTTTTCTTTGTGACAATGAGACAATTTTCTTGCGATTTAGTGAACAATATGACTTGATAAGCCAGACAGTGACACACTATGCTGCCATTGTCCATACAAATAAAGTAAATTAAGGCTATTACTTAACTTTTTTTTGTACATTTAAAATTCTAGGAATACAAAAGAATAAGTAGAGATTTTCAGTTCTGAAATGGACTGTTATGAAGTGTGGACAGATGCTGCTTAGGGCCTCTATTAAATAAATGTTCTGATCTTGACCATCCCTTGACGCATTCATAAAATATTTTGTACTCAAGCAAATGATGACCAACAGGATAACACCTCGACCTTTGAGTTGTTACCTTTAAAATAGTATGGATTTATTCTTATGCCATTCTGGACATGTGTGCAAAATTTAAAGAAAATCCCTAAAAACATTTTAGTAATGTTCTGGTGTTCACAAATTTGTTTTCAAAAGGCTCTGTGACTTTTAACCCTTGACCCTGAAAATCTAATGGCTTCCTCCTTGAGTCACAAGAGACAGTTGTGCCAAGTCTGATGGAAATCCATGTTAGTGTTCCTGAGATATAAGTGATGCAGGGATGACGTATATTTGGAGGCCGACCAGGAGGTTAACCTCGCACCGGTTCTCGCAGTTTTCTGGACGAAAAGTAAGTGGGATTTTACGATAAGTTAAACCTTTATTGATCCCGGGGCAGAGGACTCAGGTGTTGCAGCATTACAGGGGTTAGTACAATATTTTCAAGGATCATTACTGTTAAGAAGCTCTTTGTGGAACAAAAGTTTAACTTTCGGGATTATTTAGGCTTAAACGGTGAAAGTAAAAAGCTAATTTGGGGCTATTATGGGACTACCACATGGCTGTTTGACTTAGAAGCAACTACAACTCTTTCATCTTGTTGTAACCTCATGTTTGAGAATTTCCTCTTAATCAATAAGCTGATCAAGTTGGTGATCATGGCTGTGGCTGGAATGTATGGATTATCATTTGTTTTTGTTTTTTTTAAAGTGATCAGAAACTATTTTTAATAATCCCTGGCCATTCACGCAGTCCTTATTTGCAGTTTGTTTCCAACCATCCTTTAATGTTTTAATCAAATCGTAATTATAATCAAATCACATCTGCATGTGTTCATCACAGACCTTTTTTGGAGTATTTATTCAAAAGGCCATTGTAAAATCCTATGTCCTTTTGGCCTTGGGAACTGGAGGTGCTAAAAGGGTAACTCACCGTGCTTTTGGCCTCATTACTGCATCACTCTATTGTGTTTACAGGTAAAGGATGAAAACATCATTCCATGATCAAAATTTAATCACTTCACCCTTGAATCTAAGTGGACATATGGTCAAAGTTTGAAGAAAATCTCTTCAAGTCTTTCTGCATATCATATTCAACCAAAAAACACAACTTTGGCTGAGGAAAAATTCCCTATCAATACACATCCTCAACTAAACCTTTCATTATATTTTTTTTATAGTCTAATAAATCATAAATTTCATCCCTTTTTCAAACAGAATTTTTTTTTCTT
Organism: Cetoscarus ocellatus; assembly: GCA_037902135.1. Classification (NCBI taxonomy): domain Eukaryota; kingdom Metazoa; phylum Chordata; class Actinopteri; order Labriformes; family Labridae; genus Cetoscarus; species Cetoscarus ocellatus. Next base: position 1,521,019 of record JBAMNC010000142.1, read on the forward strand.
AGACTGTGGCTCTTGTAAAGTACATTTTGTCAACGTGGCTCCTGGTTAGGGCCATTTTATACAATCTAACACTTATACTAGAACAATTTTTATAGGGGGAAGTGGTTTTTTTTTTTTGGCTGATACACAAATTTGTCTGAAAAAAATCACATTTTCTTAATTAAATCTAGTTAACATGCCAGGAAAATAGGATTCACCATCTTCTAGGATATTCTGAAATTGGTACTGTCACTACCCATGTTCTGCTATTGTTTGGGACAAAAGGGAAATTTGGGAGCTTCATTACTGCAGCCTGTAGACACAGAAACAACAGATCACATTTAACTCCATTCCTTGTAAGTGCTGAGACTGATTGAGTACAAATTTAGAAACTATTGGCAGCTTTTGTAAAACCACAGTGATGTTTTTGTTTGGCTGTGTCAGGGGAAATCTTCCTCCAAACGTCTGTGGCCTGAACACAGAAATGATTGGACTGAAAAGGCACAAAGAAGAACACCAACTGTTAGCTGAGGTACAAAATGTTAAAATTAGTAATAGTCAGCCTCTTCTTTTTGTTTAACTGCCATCATTTTATCTGACAGACTTCTTCTAGCTTGAATTTCCTCCCATCAAACATTTGGATCACATATGACTGCTACGTGCTGCTGTATCCTCTTCTGTCTCTGCCCATGGGACTGTGGTGGGTCTGTGAGAGATTTAATGAGTATCGCCACGGATCAACAATGTAACTGCTGTTGCGAAGCATTGTGAACAGTTTGTAATGGCAGATAAATTCCCCACGCAGAACTACAGAAGCTGATTGGATTATCTGCTGCTCAACATGCCAGAGCTGTAAGCCAACCCTACAAAAGTTAATTAATTTCAAGGGTGACGGAAATTTAAGTTTAAACATCTATAACAAGTTTATGAGGACTCTGAAGACTCTGAGTAAAAGGCAAAGAAGGAGCACCTGAACAGATCTCATCAGATGCTTGTTTTACCTGCCCTGAATGGCTTCAGTCAGGTAGATATGGTAGTGAGGTGAAGGGCCTGTGTCCACCATATTTTGCACTGCAGTCAAGCCGCCTCAGCCACTGACAACTTAAAAAAGGGAAGATGGAGAAAGAGAAGTTCACATGGATAGTACATGTAAATCACTATAAAGTGCATAAAAACTGGTTAAGGCATAGGATTGGCGCTTAAATGTTCAGTTATTTTATAATTCTGTGTTCTCACTGAATGCAATTAGAGCGAGTGTCAACAGCAAAATCAGCTGATTACTGGGATCATACGTGAGTGTCCGAACTGCCAATGAGGGATGCTGCGATAACTCTCCATCGCTCAAGGAGCAAGTAAAGAAGGAGATTGAAAAGCGGCTGGGATTTTCTTGGTTTTATTTTACTTTTCTCACCCAGCAGAGCTTTTTAACTTCTTTATACAAAGTGGAGATAGTGGAGCATTCATCTTTTTCTGTGAGCAAGATGTTTTATTTTCCCTTTCAACAAGAAGGGAGTCTTTATATTCCTCAGAGAGAGCATTGTATTTATGAGCCTTTGAGTCCGCTACTCTTCAAAACAAAGCACTTCATGTCTATTTTTCCACTTGTACAATCAAAGCAATTGATGTACTTTTAATTAGGGAACCCGTGAAGTATGGAATGAAGAATTTAACAGATGTGGACAGTGGGCGTGTGATGCTGCAAGATGTGGTGCATTTTTAAATGCACATGAACAGTTAGGAGACTGTGTAAGCGTAAACATATCAGACTGGTACCATACTTGAGTCCACTTACTGAGATGGTCCCTGGCATGGTTCAAGTGTACTAGATTACAGCAAATAGAAGAAAGTAGGCCAGCCAAACCAAAAATATGTTGCTAGACACAGGAGATGGTGTTGAATATGTCACTTGCTTATTTAATTAGAAGTTCATCATATAATGCACAAAGAAAAATAATGAAAAGCTCAAACTACTGTATGTCCATGAAAAGAGTGTAAACACACAAAAAATCTTTAGCTCAGATTATTATGTGACCTTGCTTGTGCAATACAAAACAAAGAGTAAGTCAAACTCTTATTACTTTTGACAAACATCAAGGTAAAATAGAAAGTGCTTCACCAAACACATTAAAAATGTCTCTCCTAACAAGATGCGATTCTTTCAAAAATATCTGCGAAGAGGTGTTTTGTGTAAATGAATAAATAAATTCCTGCACTTACACCCTGGATCAAAATCTTGAGACCAAGTGAAAAATTTAAAGAAATAGCATTTTGCACTGTCGGATCTTAAGAAGGTTCTAAGTAGAGCTTCAAAATGCAAAAAGAAGAAATGGGAGTGAGACAAAAAAAAATGAGCGAGCAATTTGTTGAAAACAACAATTAAACAGAAACAGATTAAACTGTTCATCAGCTGATCAAAAGTTTAAGACCATCGCTCAAAAAAAAAAAAAAAAACCTCAACACAGAAAAAAAAAGTCAAAAAATGACTCAGTAATGAGTAGCTCCATCGTTCTTGTTGATCACTTAAAAAATGTGTTTCCACGAGGTTAGTGGAGACTAGGGATGTAACGGTTACCGGTAAAATGGTAAACTGCAGTAAGTTTCAGACATTAGTATTACCTTGTCCTGTTTAAATTACCGGTAAACCGAGTTTAAGTACCACACTGTGTCAATAACTCACGGTGATACTGCTCACTGCCTGGAAAAGCCTGAACAATGTGTCTGCTCCTCGGTAAAGCAGCCGCGGTCCCGCACAGACAGAGGCGCACATGCGCAGTTTGCAATGTTTAGCCTCTGAAAGTGAAAGTTTGGCCACGGCGGTCGGTGCCCACAGAGGCCATGTAGCGGAGATTTTTTTCCCTTGAAACGGACAAAGTCTGAAGTCTGGTCAAATTTTGGGTTGTACAAAGTTGCCGGGGGGAAACTGCAGACGGTCACCCTGTCTAAAACACGAAACTGTTGCCGGCGGAAGAAAAAGATGTGCATGATTAAACTACCGAAACTCCTCGAGTAAGTGAGCTGACTGAGCCGGAGAGAGTGAGAGTGAGAAGATTCAGAGAGCCACACCTGGGTGAATTATCGGTGGTTTATCAGTATTTTCTGTGTAAATAATGCATAAATGTTGTAAAAAATAGCATTAGTATCATTCTGGAGTGTGTTCTTTTCGTTCTTTTACCGTCTATTTGCTGTGTTTTGGGAATAGGCTGTCTTTTTCCATCATAGTTCATGTTTTATGGATTTCATCAATTGTAATTTGGAGATATTGGAGGAGGAAATGTGGAGGAGATCTGTCAGGGAGAGGGGAGGCCAGAGGAGAGTCATGGAAGGAGGCTAACTGGACAGGAATTGCCTCAGGGACTATGGTCAGTAAACAAACGCCTGGACATGGTCTTTTATAACGAGCTGTAACATGGACACTAATGCTGTAGGCAGACAAAAATGTTTGAGTGTATGTAAAACAGGTTAAGATTACTTTTGGTCATCTCACAAACTTTAAACATGTTCATTTACAATTGTTTACGAAGAGAATTCTGTTTAAAGTTCAAATCTGTTTTTTTCTTTTCTTGTAATTACACACATTTTAAGCATTCATAACATAATAATGACAAATACTTGCAAGAATTGTTTAATTTTATTTCTCATGAAGAAAAGAGTGACATTTTTTTCTAAAAGGACATTTCTTGACCCATTTAATGACCAAAAACACAAAAAGACCTGTTATAATTGTAATATTAAAGGGGTGAAATGATTTCAAGTGTGTGTAAAAGTACTTTTTGAAGATTTTGAGCACACTGCAACAATACCAGGATAATAATGACAACCGTGATAATTTTTGTCACAATAACCGTGATATGAAATTTTCATACCGTTACATTCCTAGTGGAGACATTGCTCCAAGTGGTGAAGATGGCTTCACTAAGGGCATCCACTGTCTGGAACTGATGTCCACTTTTAGAAACTTCTCTCGCCCCCCCATCCCAGATCAGAGGGACACATGCAGGATGGCCCAGAAAGAGTGACGTTATTCTCCTGGAAGAAGTCCTTTGTCAGGCAGGCATTGTGAACGGCAGCATTGTCCTGTTGAAAAACCCAGTCATTACCACACAGACGAGGGCCCTCAGTCAGTACCACACAGATGAGGGCCCTCAGTCAGTACCACACAGTCGAGGGCCCTCAGTCAGTACCACACAGATGAGGGCCCTCAGTCATTACCACACAGACGAGGGCCCTCAGTCAGTACCACACAGACGAGAGCCCTTTTTAAGGCCTTCCTGTGCAGACACATTTACGTCAAGTAAAGGGGTGTCCCAATTCTCCTTAGAGCCAAGGGGAAGGACTAAGACCAGGGGCTACATAGCCCTTGAAAGGAAGACAGACCGGGACCTCACTTGAAAGGAAGGGGTATGAGAATCTCCCATAATACACCGCGCCCGCTGACACGAAGGCAGAGCGGAGACCAAAGGAAGCGCATAATCATAAGTAATTATTAAATCACCAAGTAAATATTAATCATTTTTTGAATTGTTGGCTAGCTTTAGCTGTAGCTACGGTTATTGTCGCATCTGCCTACGACACAGCCAGCAAGCGGCTCTAGGTGATGACGTGCCGGGAATCGAGTGTCCTCTCGTTTCTCAGGAGCGTGTTTTCAGCCCTTCCCCTTGGTCCTCAAAACAGACGGCTAAGGGGACGGGGTAGGGGAAGCGGTAAGACTAGGGGAAGGACTAAGGGGTAGAATTGGGATTCATCCCAAATCTGGGCCCAGGATCGTCCCATGTCTTGATGGACAGCCAATCGGATCCTCCAGCTCAGTGCTAGTGAAATTTTTTTGGGTCTACTTGACTTTTTTGTTCCATATCCCTCAGGATCTTTTAAGAAATTCAAAATGACTGTCTTATTGCGTCTAATTTCAGCAGCGATGGTGTGTTGTGAGAGGCTTTGCTCATGCAGCTCAACAATCCATACCACGTTCAAAGAGAAAGCTTTTTTGCCTGTGCCATCAGGAGGTCATGACAGTGTGAATACCAGACAGAAAATGACATGGAATACAGATTTGTGTGCAGATTCTGGCTTGCTGTGATCTAAAACTTTGATCAGCTGACAAAAGCATGTCTGAGTTTAAATGCAGTTTTCAATTAACTGTCTGCTCAAATGTTTTTTCTCCCTCCTATTTCTACTTTTTTATTTTGAATCTCTGCTTAGAGCCTTTTTGAAATCCAGCTGTGCAAAATGCAAATTCTTGCAATTTTTCAACTGGTCTTTAGATTTCAATCAGGAGTGTGTTTCATAATGTGTAAAATATAAGTTAAGGTACTGAAAACGGGTTTCAGCTTGGAAAGAGTTTCCTGTTTTCAGGGTTCATTTATTTCACAAGGAGCACAAGCTTTGGGTCCACTTTCAGTTTCCCAACAAGTACATAAATATTTCAGGATTAAATGTCTGTGAGAATCCTGCCATCCATAAGAGTTTTATTTATCTTTAGGGACTTGCTGTGTCGCTGTAGCATTACGTCACATGCAACACAGCATGCACAAAGTTTTGAGAGAGAATTCTTGACCAGCAGCAAAAGATAACGACAGCTTCTGCCAGTGGCATGCACTTATATATATTATATATCCTTAAAACAGACTAACTAGACAGACAACTCAAATTAGTTTGTAGTCAGGATCAGCATCCACAAGAACTGTGTAGATTCAACCCTGGACTGAAGAACACACAAAAATAAATGAATAAGTCCTGATGGATCCTGAGGGGGTCTGGGGGTCTTCCCAAAGGAATTTTTCAATGAAGTAGATGCCATTTCCTGTATTCTAGCCAACTTATACTTTTCATGTCATGTCAAAGTAATAGGTGGACAACGGTATTCTGTTAAACAAAGAAACTTATTTTAACTTTTAGAAGAGGGAACACGCTGTGCTGTTCCATGTGTATGTGAGTGTAGGCGTGTACCAGCCTCAAGGTGCGTTCACACCGAACATGACTTTGGCAACCTCGGCGACCACTGTAAAGTCAATGTACAGCCACGATGGGGTGGGGTTAACCCTCCCACAATGCGACGGCCGCGATCAAGGCGACCTGGTTGCTCGTCGCTCTGTCGCCAAAGTTGAAAAAGTTGAACTTTTCAGGCAATATTGTGTGTGGCTGTTCAGCAACAGCCAATCAGAGTTATGTGGGTGTGTGATGGTACCCGTGACAGACAGTTTTTAGTCTGGTTTGCAGAGTAACAATCCATGTCCGTGTGGGAAACATTAGTTAGTCAGTACATTAGTTCCACCTAGACGGAATGAAGAGAACTCACAGACAGTGCTGCTGCAGGGCCCGCAGCTGCAGTGTTTTGTGGTTGCTAGATGAGTGAAAAGGATACAGTTGGAATAATGTCAGCTTAAATATCCTATTGTATGACATATGATATGATCGCGGTGAAACTCAGGTGGATGTGACGTCACTGAGCGATGGCGACGGTGACCAAAATAAGGTATTTATGGACACGCGACACGATTTCAGTGGGCGACGTGATTATGGTCGCAAAGTCGCGTTCGGTGTGAACACAGCTTTACTCTGTTGTTTATGCCAGTGAAAGCCCTTTGTTGTGCTGCACATATTTGGCCATCACCATGGCTGGAAGGTGGTGCCCTCCTGACAGAATGGTACAGGGATGACCTATTTTTGGAGGTCAACGTGTAAATTGATATCGCCCTGGTACTCTTGACTGGAAGCTCACTAAAAGCCTGTGGGATTTGTCACTGTTTTAGATCACTGCTGATAATAAGCTCAGTAGAATGATGAAACTTACATGTTCTGCTCTGTCTGATTATCTTAACAAACAAACCTACTTTTCACAGTTTTATAAGCCTGAAAGTAATCGTCAAGAGTTAAAAGCTGTTATTAAGCTGCTACACAACTACGGCATCTTTGAGAAAAGAACACCTTCAGTTCTTAAACATGCATGACTGAGCTGAACCACATATCTGTCTCCCTGAGAAAGAAAGACCAATTTACTGTTAAAACTTCTGGAAAAGTTTCAGAGTTTTAAAGACCAGCCTAAGTCAAGCTGGAGATAAAAACACTTTCATCAGAAATCAGCCTGCTTTTGTTGGCTACAATCAGGTTGGAGAGGAGGAATATATAAGTAGGATTGCATCAAGGACAAATCCTTTCTCCCCCCGTTGCCTCCTTTGTCCGAAGAAAAGCTCGCTTTGGCCTCACGGTCACTGAGAGGGGCTTCAGTGCCAGCAGTACATATGTCTGCGTTGGTCTTGGACAGCACACTTCCCCTCTCAAGCACCTTTTGTGCTCACAGAGATAAAAGAGTATCCTATTGTCATGGTCAGCCAGATCACAGCTCAAATAACTGCGACCTGGAGGTTGGGCTGCAACCTATTTCCTGCCTCACTTCCGCACGATTTAAGACCACTCTCCGTTAATCTTATTCCTCTTGGGAGAAAAAAGGCTGAGGGGGAGTTAAATATGAGGAATACAATATTGGAAATGAGACAAAGAAGAGGGGAGGTATCACAAAGAGGAAGACTGCAGGGATATTGGCAATGGTAGTCCCAGCAGAGCCTCACAGCAGATGGGATTGCTCGGTTACTAATGAAGATGGTTTTATAATGTTTGTCCAAGATTTCTAAGTTTAAGGTTGATAAGCTGGCAGCCTGGTAGTCTTGGATAAGCCCAATATAATGCTTCATTGATTTTGGCAGGAACATTCTGTCTGAGCCTGTAAGATCCTGAGCTGACTCCAATGAATACGCTCGCAAAAACAATTAATAGAAGTTTATACATGTGTCTGTTTTGTCGGCTCCCTGAAGATCCGGCGTCATTGTCCTCAAAAACCTCAGTATTATCTATTTTTTTAAGTCCAAACAAACAATCAGAGACCTAATAGAAGAAGCTGCAAGTCATTACAGAAGATAAAACCTTTTCTTCTTTTGTTTTTTTTTTCACGTGTAATCATAAAATCTAATCTCAGAGCTCAGTGCCCTGTGGTATAAATAGAGGAAAACAAATCAAGATCTCAAAATACCCTCCATATCAGGTGAACAGATTGCAAAGACACAGAAAGAAAGCCAAAGCAGAGATGGAGGACTTGCGTCACACATTAGGTCTGTACTATGACGAAGGAAAAGGCTAGAGAGGATCCTTCAGGGATGACAAGACTCTGAAGGCTCCTGGATGATTTTGATAATTTAGTCATCATTTAGTTATTAGGTATTTCTCGTTGTAATAAATTCAGCTACAAACATTTTGGGGTAACAGTTAGCAAGTTAACTCTTTTTTTACTTTTACTTTTACATGACTCAGATAATTTGACACACACTTATTTTTAATACAGAAAACACAACACTACTGGGGTGCTGGTTTGGCAGAGTGGTAAGCAACCAGGCACATCCCATGTACATGCTTCTGCCAGCCCTGGTTTGAATCCAGCCTGTGGCCAGTTTGCAGAGTGTCCTCCTCCTATTCTGTCTTACCCCCCTTTCACAAGCCTATCCACTGTCTCTTTCTCTCCTGTCGATAGAGGCACAGAAATGCCCCAAAAGATTATCTTAAAAAAAAGAAAACACAACACTACTGAGCATGTGCAGACTTGTGATCATTTTAGCTGATTCACTATAGGGGGCTGAGACTTTTATTACTGTCCCTGGTTACACCTGCCCCTGGTCTCCCCTTCTGAGTTAATACTGAAGCTAGAATTTTGGCTTTGATCACCATCAGTAAGAACAGTTGTTACATAGTAGAATAAATCACCATTTCTGCATCAAAATACACTCTTGGGACTCATCTCGTGCAGTTTATGTGATGCTGCAGTTTTTACCTCTATACTGTCCCTGCCTCTACTTCACCTTTCTCTTTTCGTCATACAGCTGTCTGAGTGTCTGTCCGTCAGAGGCCTGATATTTACAAACAGCTTTTAATTGTTTTTGCACTGGGCTTTCTCCCTTCCCATTCTTTTTAGAGCAGCCACAGCCCTGGCTGGGATCCCTCTGTCTTCCTCTTTCCCCTGTGTCTCTTCCACCTGTCTGTGTCCCTGGAGGGCTTGGCCTTGGAAATCAAGACGCCTGGCTGAATCACTCACCTGCATCTCATCAGCAGCTCTACAAGAACCCCAGCTTCTCCTCCACACACTGCCAGATTATTCCGTCTACTCCGTGAAAGTAAATCGGCCGCTTTGCATTATTCTGTCAGAGTTTTTCCTGAGATTTTTCCCTAGTGAGTGGAACATGTTTTTCCCTGTGCTCAGATTTTCAAGATTCAGCCCATCAGTGCTTCAGCTCCTCCTGCATCAAGTCTTCTGTACCAGCATCTTCAGTCACCTATGAAAGTCCAACTCTGCCAGAACTCACCCAGACCACAGACCCTGCCTGTAACCGCCAAAACTTCATTAAACCTCTGTACATCCTTCACCAATCTGTTGTCTTGTCTGCACTTGGGTACAGTAATTTTACTTTACAAGAGCCTCTACTTTATGTGAATCTCTGTTATATTTCCTCTCAGCTTAACCTGTGTCAGGCTGTGTGTAATGAGCTTAGGGCTGTGTGAGACAAAGAGATAGCAGTGAAGCTGAGGACTGCAGGAAAATGACCTTTGTTTTCTGTAACTCTGTATGAAAACATTCAACACTCCTCTTCAGTGTGGCACTACAGTGTGGCACTACAGACAGTTGTTGATGTCTTAAGTCTGCCTGTCTCTTCCTGCTGTGCTCGTATGTAGGAGTAAAGCTGCTCACGCACCACATAAAGAGGACTATATGCGATTTGAGGGAATGCCATTTAACATGTGCCAGAAATACAAAATAAATGTTTGCAAGAGTCTCAAACCTCGAGTCTGAGCTAAGTCTTAAGTCTTTGAGGGGCAAATCTGAGTCAAATCTGAAGTCACTTAAGAGTGAGACTAAAGTGCGACTCGAGTCTGAGTCTCAAATTTAAGCCCCAGTCACTGATGTGCACTTCACAGTCAGATTGTTGCTGTTCTTTGACTCTCATTGGTGTAATGCACACGTGTCAAACTGGAGACCTGAGGACTACATCTGGCACAGGACATGATAAAATCAAAATCTTACAAGAAAATTTCAGATGTCTATTATTATATAGCACTCAGTTATATAGCACTCCATGTAGTTATATTTAAAATCCCACAATGCACTGTTACAGCTAGTGAATCAACCCCTCCTTCCATTGCTTTAATATCACTCTGATGAGTGATTGGCAGATGGGTGCAATGGTAGGTGCTTTAAAAGAGACTTTAAAGTTTGCTTTTCAAATTCAAACATTGTCAGTTTTAGACTGTTCAATATATACTGATCCTAGTTAACCTGCATCATAGACTGTATTTAGAATTTTAGTCCCGTCCACAATACAGAAACATGCAACATGTTTTTTTTTATCTACGTGAGGGCTAGAGCATGGAGTAGTGCTATGCAAACTACAAGAGAGCCACAGCCTAATGAAGGTTACATACTGCCAAAGGTAGGTAATTAGGGCTCCCTGTGGAAATGGAATCAATACCATGGTCTCTGTTAAACGTAATTAAACCAACAGATAATTTCAAAAGGCCTTGAAAATATAAGTAATGGTACTTTAAAGTCTATTACTCTGCTACTTTAGTGAACACCATTCCTTTTAAACTGAACAAAGATGAATCTCAAGATGTTTCATAAAACAAAGGATACACCAGATGGACCCTTCACTGTCTGACAAAAAACTTGAGGCAGCCTTTGAAATTAGGCTTCCTTCAACACTTTATTGTGAGAAAACAGGTCCTCAAATGAGTCCTTTGAAGGATGCAACCCCTTTAATGGGACACAGCTTTTGTGTTGCCGTAGAAAATGACGCACAGGTCGTGACAACACTGCAAAGCTCCAGATTGTTTCTCTTGGACTGCAATTTCTCACTGACACTGACCGAGCAATGACGGCCTTGAGACGTGTGGGAAAGAAAAAAGAAAAACACAAAACTGAAGATTGGAAGCCAAACATAATCCCTTTTCCAGAGAGACAGAGTCGAGCCTGTGAGCTGGAGACTGCTGGTGTGAATGTCAACAGCAGAATTTATATTGTCATGATCTTGAACCTGTCCTGGCTTCCTCTGAGCTGTAATTACTAAATTTGATTGGTTGGAATGAGTAACAACACGGAGTGGCCCAGATGGGCTGACATAAAGACAGTTCAGCTTTAAGTATAAATGTCTTACTGTGTGTATTCTCTTCTGGTCATTGATTTTCCTTTGACATCCAGTGCTTTTCCCCTTCAGACATTTTATTGCTGGTCTTTGATCCCCCAGTAATGCTACACCAGACTTTTCCTGTAATTCTCATCTGCTTCTCGCTCTGAGCAGTGTCTGTGCATGGCCCACACTTTAAATAAGTCGAGCTTTAATCTGCATTATTTTAACCCACTGCATTGTTTTCTTGCCTTGCTGCTTTACCCACCCACATTCTTCTTAAAATTAGTGAACGTAACAGAGAAATAATGGAGACAGATTGTTTGTGTAGGTGTAAAGATTTCCTCCTTGAGTGGATTAAAGCAGAGTATTACCAAAGACAAATTTGTTGCAGCACAAATCTATTGTAGGTAGTCTGACATCTGTATGAAGTGCTCGATTTATTCTGAAGTGGTTGTAATCACCGTGATGTGGCTCAAATTACCGGGGTGCTGCTCCAGACTGGAGTAAAATTACATTTTGTAAAGCAATTGAGCTGAGCTGTTTTTTCAATTAGATCAGAAGGAACTTAGAGATGCAGGTGTTCTGCATGGACTCAGATAATAAATACATTTTACAGGATCACTTAAAAAAACTAATACTATTAAGAAAAGCTTATGTGCTCAGAATTTATGCAGCTTAGTTTCCCTTTGTTCTCAGCAGGTGGTGGCCTGCGTGTGTGTGTCTTTGTGTGTTTCTGCATTTTTCTGCTTTTACCTTCTAACTTTAGTCAACTCCAACAGATATTTAACCATTTGTGACAAAGTTAAAATTCCATGATTGACTGATGGCCTTGCCTAAAAGTTAATCTCCAGGTTATGCTGGCCACCAGTGGTTTGAAAGTAATGCAGTAAACTATACTAAAACAGGACTTTCCAGTAGTGCCAGCCAAACAGCCACTCACTCATGATCATAGGTACTTTTTCCTGATGTTGACTTCACCCTAAATGGGCATGCTTAAATGACATCTTCAAGGAAGTGAATGTCATTGCAATTTTTTTATGCATCTAGGCTGAGAAACACAATTTAAGGATTTTTTCAAGCATGGCATATAGCCTGTTTTCCATTCCAGACTGTAACTCCCAGAATATGTTGCCTGTGCAGGGCATAGATTTTTATATTTCTATCCATCGTTTAATTATTGTTTACCAACTTAAAAAAAAAAAAAAGTCAATTTATCTTTGGGAAAGACACTGAACCCCAAGTTGGATGGATGTGTTGGCTAATATTGATGACCAACCAACATAGAAACTCAAAACCATCAGTGAGAAAATGTGAGATTGAATGCCCTTAGTGAAGAAGAGCATGCCTGAAGTGTCTTATCATTGTGTAGTATTAGATTATATAAGTACACCAAATTCTGACAACCTTAAACCTGAAAGGAGCCTTACAAAGCCCTGCAAAGGCAAAGTGCAGTATCTGCAGTTTTTCAATTCATTTTTTTACACTAATCAAAAGTGCAATATCTGCTCTTCAATCTCTTAAAGTTTCATAGGGCCCCTACTTAATTTCTCTGAGATATTGCCATTTGTTACTTTGCAGTAACTGCGAAAATGCACTGTAAAACCAAGGCAAACTGCACCTACAGCAGTTTGCCTTGGTTTCACCATGAAGAATAGCAGACACTGCAGTCCGCCTTGGTTTTAGGACCAAATGGGCCATCTCCACTCAGACTTGGGTTAAAAGTTAACCTGTTGCTGTAGAACATTTACATTATAGTGTTTGTTTGTTAATTAGCTATACATGTTATGTATTAGAGCCCAATGTAGAATGCTGTTATAATGCCTGATGGTCTGATTTTATGTTTTATCTTGTGTTAGTGTGAAGTCACACATGAAATGCTTGAGATAACTCTATCATTCTGTTGCTGCTTTTTATCATTGAGGAGATAATTACACATCCGGTGTCGGCAGTAGTGGCGTGTGCAGTGAAAATAATATATCAATATTGAAAATTTATATACCAAATATTATTTTAAAAAAAAACTAAGTGAAATGGCCTTACTTACTGCACATACTGCAGTACGTCATTGTTTGGTCATGTAATTATACTGCAGTAAAACAAAGGCAAAGTGCAGTATAGCCTATAAAACTGCCAAAGTTAGCATGAATTTTAATATACAATATGCAATAAATTCCCTTCCCTTTAATCTAATAAATCATACACTTGGTAGTTAAATATGATTTCATACTTACACTTGGTAAAAAAAAAAAAACACAAAAAGCTGTTTTTCTCCATTTGGCATTTTTGCAGATACTGCAGTTTGCCTTTGAAGGGCACCCCTATCTGAGACCCTCTAGGGCCTCTCTGGGAGGGCCTGGACCACAAGTTTAGAAACAGTGTAAAGAATCAGCCAAAAAAACAAATATGACGAGAGAAATTGTAACTGAGTCCTTTTACTTTTTTTTTTTTATCATAGTTTGGTGCTAACATGGCAGCAGAGAAGTAAGACTCCAAGAATAAGAATAATCTGCTCTGTTGCAGTTCAAAAAGCCTCAAATCTCCTAAAATGGCAGCTACAAAAATGTTAATATTTTCACTGTGTAAATCCTGGCTGACATTTTTCATAGTCATCAGCTTCTTTTGGTTGTTCCAATTATTTTTGAGCTGCAAATGTAAAAATCTGTTGCATATGAGTTTAAAAAAATGCAAATTATGTGATCTATCATGCCACAGGATGAACAGCAGTGTGTTCTCGACTGTATTCGTGAATTTTCAGCATTTGTCAATGTGTACAATTTTTCAAAGAGTACTTAGAATACATAAGTACCTAATATGACGGAGCAACTTTCACTTGTATTAAGGGAATACTTGACTGATCTGCTCAGGAACTGAAGATGTGTATGTTGTCCACTGCTGGAAATAGACAATTTATGAACTTATGACCAACTTAAAAGCATGGGGGGACCACAGACAAAAGGACAGTTAAATGGATGCTTATAGCAAAGTTTCAGGAGCAGGACCCCAATCACGCCCCCTTCCCACCTCTTTTTCTCTTTGGTCTTTCTCCCGATCCACGGGGTCCTAACAGGAGGTTCATTGAGCTAAAGTGTATCCCTTAAAAAGTTCCCCAAAATTGTTGTCCGCAACATGGTCAGGGCTTCAAAATTCATATCATCCTTCCAAATTGAACAATAAATAACTGTCAAAACCATCTTGTTGATGTTGTGGTCCCTGCTAGTGAAACTGTTTTTTTGACTTTGTAATCATCTGCACACACACACACAAACACACTCTATTGAGCTTGGCCGCAACACCACACACCTGATGTTTAGCAAGATGCGTCTGTAACCTTATGTGTTCCAACAATAAATTATACTACACTCCCCTGACTACTAATGTCTTGTCCTGGCTACCCTAGCATCAATTTTGTTTTGCAACAAAAACAAAAAACAAGACAAGAGCATGGATGAGAGAGCTCCTGACTGAGAGAAAGGTTATTAGTGCTCACTGCTGTGTTTGTGAGCTGGTTAAATATGTGACATCTGCTGATGCTCAGTTTGTTTGCACACATTGGCTCTTGCTGGTGTCCAATTATAAGCAGCCTGACCCAGAGTTGTCATTAACATGTTTGATATTTGGGATTTGAGATCAGAAAGGCCACAAACTGACCAGGAGCAGTGAATTAATGTCATCAAAACACCATGCACTAGAGGATTTTATGGATGTACTGGAACAAGTTAACCTGAAACACCAGATGGACCATTCAGTTTATTTCACTAGTTCATCTGGGAAAGAAAGTGTTAGAAAGTGTTTGGGAATAAGCAGAACCTTTCAAAGCATATCCAGCAGACAATTGGACGATTGTTCAAATAGTCACACTCATTACGGACCAATTAGATAATGTGGTGGGCAGCGCTACTGCCACTGTGTAAAGGACAGAGTGGAAGCCACTTTGTAAAGAAACTGTCTGCAAAACATGTCCCAAGTGGAGCAAAACCATACTTTTTTGAGAGGATTGTATTGTTTTTGTTTGTTTTTCATTTAATAAAGAAATGTGGTCCAGATCTGATGAAACTGCCACTGAAACTGTTAGCGTCTTTGCTAACCTCTGGATAAGCAGTCACTGCCTGCTGTTGTCTCGCAGTCACATCTCCCACCTTTTTCCTGCTCCAACGGATTGATTGGGCCGTCCACTCACAGCCGTTGTAGATTGGAGCTTGACAAGATGGATTTGTCTGATGACAGACATTAAATCAGGCTAATCCATCTGCACTGCAAGGTTAGTAACAAGCCTTAGTCAGGTCACATTTTATTATTAGCAGGGGCTCTGGTGTTAAAAATGAAGACACTGCAAAAGTGCAACTGCAGTTTCTTGATTGTTCATTTGAGGGTGGCTGAGAAGCACCGAAGTCACATACTAACCCCAGGTTGAAATGCAGATTTATTTCCCTCACAGTGGGCAGTCCAGGTTCAAAACCAGCCTGTAGCTCCTTTCCAGCATGTTGTTCCCATTTTTCTCTTAGTCAACACTGTCCTATCTCTCAAATCAACTCAGAAAAGCTCTAAAACAAATATTATACAAGGAGAAAACTGACAAAGCTCTGGACCTTGGAGCTTGTGACACAGGACACTAGAGGTCATTTATGTTGGCTGATGTTCCTCATGGATTAGTAACAAAACTGAACATGCAAATTAGTTTGTGTGTGTGTTTGTTGCATTGCCTCTACAATGTAGAAGCTGATGCTGACAGCACAAAGGAGTGGGCATATCTTATCAATCTCTCCTAAGCCTTGGTTATGTTCATTCATCGACATTCTACATGCATATTTATAAATTAAAGAGTAAATGTACGTCAGCCATACTCTGGGGTTTTGTTATCCCATTACAATGCTGAGATGAAAACATTCATCCCGAGAGGCCATTTTACATTCATGTGATGTGTCTGTAATAAAATGTATGAAAGGCAGCTGGTGTGCTGCAGACCTCTGATATTATGCAAACAAGCGTCCTAAAGGGGGAAATTCTAGAGTTATGGGATGTGTCTGTATTAACATCCATGTGAGGCAGCACACAGGGAGCTGTTCCAAGATGAACGTAGCATGCATTCTTAAGAAGGCCGCTCTATCCTGAATTACTGTAGCGATAGCCAGTCAGTCTCAACGACAATTATTAAATTAAATAAAGACAGAAGTTGTATTAAAATGTGTCACCTGGTTGTGAGTATTGGCTGTGATTGTTTTGGGTTTCATAAAGACAATAATTGAGTCAGTAGGCTGACTTCAGCTGGGAAATGTGATGACTGAGGCCCAAAGCTTCATTTATAAGAATGAGAAACATTAAGGAGCATGAATAAACAATGCTTATAGAATCTGCTTTTAATTAATCCAGTCAGATTCCAAATATGATTTTATCACATCTTCCCACATGAAACGCTGCTCATGCTTGTTGATTGAGTTTTCATAATCATAGTCAGACAGAAGTTTTAAAAATAAATCTCATTTTGCTTCAGGGTAAACAAAAGCAGCCCACTCATTCATCAGGAGATAATATTTGGTCGATTTGTCTTGTATTTATTTTGTGTGTTTCTTAATAATTGCCTCAGCAAGACCACATTGTTTCTGTGTATGTGTCACATGGTAAAGGGAGAATAATGTTTCTAGGCGGGATGACTCATTGCTTTTTGATTTCATTATGTAATGTGCAGCAAAAACATTTCCTATGTTTTATATTCCCTTCAGTGTGTTTCACATGTCTCCTCTGTGTTAGAAAGCATCTATAAAAACAAAACAAGAAGTCGGCTGCATTAAGACCTCTCCGTCTCCCCATCTTTGTACTGCCAGCAGCTGCCGAAAATGTCTCATTCCCAAAGCCCCCTGAATAGACCTACCAGTGTGTTGTCCTACCATTGTTTCCTTGTCAGTTTAAGCCCTTCAGCTTGTGGTAGCAAGGCCTTTTCAGACAGACTTTAGAATGAATGTAGAGTTGTTGACAACATGGCACTGCGCAGTGCTGAACTGACCAATCATCCCAGAGCAGACCTGTTAACCAGTCAGAGCAGAAAGGGCCCATGTGAGAAAGGGGACCTTAAAGAGGCAGGAGCTCGAACAGTGTCTCAGACACAGAGATCCCAGCATTATCAGAGGTTTTTTGCATATGAAAACTAGATATTTTTGAGCATTACTGATTGTGAACATCAAAAATGATAACATGAACCAGATTTAAGGCAAAATATAACTTCTTAAATAATTTGTGGATTGTTGAGTAGAATCAACAAGGTCTATATTAACATGAGCTGCTGAAAATTTGGCAGCTGCAGATCCATGGCTTACATCTTGAAAACATTGGGCCCTATTTTCCTCTGCCTGTTTACAGAGGCAGAACCTGACTGAAACAGTTCATTCCCTTGGCCCTCAAACGGACCTACCAGTGTGATGTCCTACCATGGTTTCATCTGCAGTCTTAGCTTGCTGTCTCTGGCTGGTAACCTGACACATCAGATAGACCTTTCAACTTATACTGTACAGAAATTGCTGTAGTAGGTTGTAAAAAACACTCTTGCCAAAACAGGTCAGAAATGGAGCAACCATCTGTACAACCAGTCACATCCTGTTGTTGTCTTGCTTATAGCTCCCACCTCTTTCTGCTTTAAAGAATGCTGTACAGGCCGATACATCTGCAGACTGGGCTAAATTGTTGTACTGTAGATGGTGCTTGGCAACATGTATCTGCCTGATTACATTGGATCAGGCAGATCCAGCTGCTGCACAAGGTTTTCTGGCTGGTGAGCCCAGTGCAGAATAGAGACTGTGGAATGAATACAGTCTTTATGACAAAATGGTACAGAGCAGCATTGAACTGAACAATTACTACAGTGTACACCAGTAAGCAAATCAGAAAAGACTAGGCTGAAACAGAGGACTGTGAAGGGGGCCTTACAGTGACAGGAGCTCGAACAGAGTGTCTTAGACTAAGAGAGAATACAGCACTACCAGGGGTACTCAGTGTATAAAACCTAGAAGGTCTCCAAACTTTAGTGATTGTGAATGTACTTTGCCACTTATCAAAATCAAATTTATGACCCTGAGTAAAAGCAAAATATGGGCACTTTATCATGCTCAGAAAAAGAAACAAAAAAGTCCTGGCATCTAAAGGAAATGTTGAACTTGTGTAAAAATATTGGCCAATTACATTAATATTGCTGTGAGACCATGAACTGCTTCCCAAATCCCACTCTCTGTCCTCACTCACTTGTTTAGTGTCACGCTTTATATTGGATTCAAATCATTTCGTTTCACCTGAAATTTATCAGCTCTGCCTTTAGGCCACGTTTGACTTTGCAAGATTATGAGAGCAGAGACTCTTGTTGGTAAGTGAACCTGGTAAAGACTGGTGTGCTGGTCTGGTCATCCTGTTGCACACCGTACACTATGAGAACAAAACTGTTCAGTCTGTCATTATCTGAGCCCATTACATTTTCAAAATCAGTCATAAAATGCTTGAATTGCTCAAGATTATGTCCCCATAGCCCCATGTACAGAGGCTATTGTCCTCATTGTGGGTGTTCTGGGTTTGTATCCTGCCTTGAGCCTCTTTCCTGTCATTTTCTGTCACCAATTTTTGAATCCATCAACTGTCAGATCCTTTCAAATAAAGGTAGAAATAGCTTAAAAATATATATCTTTGAGCATACTTAAACAGAATTGATCTTGCTGTTTTATATAAGTCTACAAAAAGACACACTAAATATAGAAACCTATAATAATGTAGGTGTTGCTTTATTTTGGTCACAGATGATGCAGTAAATAGATCACAGAGATTCAAAGGATCCTGGTAGTTTTATCTCAGCATTGATGATGTTCTCAGTAGAAAATACAGTAAACCCCCTGGATGTTTGAAGAGGAATCATTGATTTCCGTTATGAGTCTTCCAGTTTTCTCTGCTCTTGTAGACATTCGCACACCACCACAGCTGCTGACAACACGATTACTCCCATAATCCCTCAACCACCTAATTATACACTCAAATATAAATACCCCCTTCTTATAAACCAGCCGAATGTGCAGATTCTTTCATTTATGCTTGAAAATAAGCGACCAACGAAGAGCAAAGCTGCTAAAAAATGTTTGTAAAGCAGTAAATTAGAACAAGTCTCCTGCTTAAGATGTGTTGTTCTTTTAACCTTCTTTTTGCTTCTGTTGAAGGTGTGTGAGATGGTGCCACGCTTCTGCCGTTCTATTAAATTTTCTTTTGGCAAAAACATCCCGTCAGTAGCCAACTTTTAAAACCTTTCTCTTCAGTGTAATCTAAATCTGGGCTGTGTGAGTGGCTCTCAGGTGGGTCTTTTCCTTTCATGAGTTTTATCTTTGAAAACTCTCTGTGGAACGACTGTTACCAGGCCATGAGTCAGAGAAACTGTTATCACAAATTCACAGTGACTGTTCATCTTATTATCAAAAGTTATTTTCTCTCTGCTTCTGTTCCAGTGGAGTGTTCACTTTTAATCTTCAGAGATTTGAACGGCGCTCTGATTTTTTTTCAGCAATAGCATTTTGATCAAACACCTCAGAGGTAGGTGGTACAGACACATCACTTTAATGGCTCATCTCCCTCAGCTCTGACTGAATGCATCCATAACACCATCAAATCATTGTCATCAGATGTGCTAAAACAAAAGAATCCTCTCAGACCAGGCCCAAACCAACAAAGATACAGATTTTTCCATGCATACATAAGAAAATGTTCTGTAAACTCTCATTATAATCTGGAGCATAGAGATAAAAGTCAAAATCACTCACTGCAGCCTATCATTAGGTCTCTGTTGCATACCAGAGGGAGCAGCGCATCGCTTTACAAAATGTCATACTATCTAACTTGACTGTTATGGCTTGTTGTGAATAGAAAGGAAAACAAAAGAAGAAAGGTGAATTAATCTCTTTAAGAAAGTTTGGGAAAAAAGACACCGAAAGTTGAATATTATTGAGAAAGAATTTCAGGTATGTACCTTCTCACATTTTGCTTGTCAGGAGCAGCAATAATAAAAATAACGCCTTCAGACTTCTCTCTCACTTGCCGCTCTTGTCTGCTCAAACCACAGGAAAATCAGGTTATATCATCTTCAGGTCCTCCAGGTAATTGAGTCCTTGCTAACTCTGGTTAAAAGCAGGGATACAGGATGAAACTTAGGCCATTACACTTCTTCTGAGACGCATGTGGAGGACAGACTAACCCTGACCGTTTTTCAAGATTGCTAAGACACATTTTATTTCGATTCTTAGGGAATAATCAAAGTGTCAAACACTGTGCAGCCAAAATGAAAACACTACTGAACAGGAAGCTCTCCTACAGCTCAAAATAGGAAACACAGTTGTCAGTGATCACTGAAAGAAAAGTTTATTTAGTAGTAAAAGTGATTAAGACATGAACAGTCAGTTAATTTCATCACCATACAGTCAACGATATGACAGTAAAAATATATTTTGTTATATTTTTTAAATGAACTTCACAAAAACTTTTGTCCACAGCTGCAGAGAAGATGACCACAGAATCACAAAAAGACACACTGTCATCTGCGCTGACATAGATGTCAAGGTTTTTGTCTTTTATTTATTTTTCCACTGAAAGAAAGATTCTCAACTAGTTACAGTTATTTACAGACAGAGCTGGAGATTTTTCGTTCAGCCGCAGCATCATGTCTTTCTACTCAATCAGGCCAGAGGTCTACATCTACACCACAGCCAAAGTTATTCCAGGCCAGGCAGCGGCAGAAAAGCCTCTGGTGTGACTGATCCAGCTAGACTTGACAATTATGTATGATTGTACTATTATAATCTAAGTCATTGTTCAAAAATATTGCATTTTCATTGGGCTTACACTCCTTTTTCCGTGAAATGCTTTGGCATTTATTTTCTGCAATATCTCTGTCAATAAAGCTCTTTTGAAATTGAATTGAATTCCCTCAAATGATTTGAAACAGTAAATCCTTGATTTGCACATGTTGACGACAGTGTGCAGGAATCTTTTCTTTCTGTATATTCTATCAACTTAAATACAGTTTACATATTGCAATATCCCTAAGATTGTCGGTATGTACCTTTGAAGATAAATTTCAGCTCACTTGAGCTGAGTGTTTTTAGTTTTGACCTGCAGGTGATAAAGTGTGACTCCTGTGTTGTTGATGAGTTCAGCTTCTGTCTCCTGCGGGCTACCTTCAGCATCACAAGAGCATGGATTGATAAATGTGTATAAGAGGGTGATGGTGTGTTTTGGGTGAACTTGCAAATTGTGTCTAATCAGTGATCATGATTTAAGGCTTTTGCCAAAGGAGTGCTTAGTCAGTAAATGAGTCTGAACAGCTACCACTAATTTCAGAGAGAGGCATTTATTGTTTCAGCAGCCGTGACAAACTGTAACACACGTAACACCACAGGACAATCAGTGAAGGTAATCTTTCTGATCATCAGGTCTTTTTTTCAATGACAAAGATGATAAACATATAGATTTTAGTAATAAGTGACATGTAATCATTGTATATTCAAATCAGGGGAGGTGATAGTAGGATCAGTTGACTCCCAACCAGCAGGTCAGGGGTTTGATCCTCAGCTCCTGGTTCACGTGACAAGGTGTCCTTGAGCAAGACATCTTAACTCAAGATGCTGTGTGTAGCGATATGACTGTTCAGAAATTCAAGAAGAGGAAATTCTTCACTTCCCCTCATGAATGTCTTTCTCACCTAACTGGGGAGAAGGGTCTTCTAAGTTATTTACACTTCAGCCAGTCTGGAGAAGACCAGAGACAGGACATGTTTTTTAAAGACAGAAAGACAGTTCAGTCACACTGTGAAGACCGTAAACTTCCTTTGTTTAAAATGAGGAGGAGTATGTTTATAGCTAAAGCCTGGAGTTTTATCAGATATTCATATCTCTAACCTGGGAGTGCTAACTTTTTAACACTCATCTCTTGTCTTCGGCATCCCTGGGAAGACCTTTGACACCGTTATCAACTGGAACCCCTGGTGGTTTAACAGCTCTGCTCGCATGTGAAGAATCTGTCTTTCAAAAAATGGAAACTTACCAACCTATGAACTCTTCAACCAAACATCGGACATTTCTACCAATGTGATATATTTCTGAGTTATGAAGTGTGTATTCTTAGGAGAGTATGCCATTTAAAATTATGAAATTGACGTTTGATTTAAATCCACAAGTGATGTTTAATCTGCCATAGATCAACAGCGCCCCTCAGTGGATGGCTGGTGGAGGAACTCCATCCAAAATGCGCCTTGTAATCCGCATTATTTTATGTTTTATTAAAGGCATGTTTATTATAGGATTTCTATACATTAAGTGTTGATAGTATAACATATATAAGGTATGCAGACTTCTACATTTAAGTATTAAAGGATAAGTTCGGTTTTTTTGACACCTGGACCTTATTTTTAGGATTAAGTACGCTCGTAGACTCACCCAGACAATTTTGGCGGAGCTCGGAGCTGTTTTCGAGCAATTTAGATCCATCTGACTGCGTTTTTTTCTCATGCCGTAGTAGCAGACGGGGCCAGAAATCGAAGCCCCTAAATTAGACATTATCTGCTGTGAAACTCGCTCATTTCAGCTACATTTTAAAAATGAATGGCCAGTGTTATTACCATGTCAGCTCAACTTCGTTGTTATGGTCATCCAGGGCTTTACAAGGATGGGTAACTTTTGGTGACGTCACAGACATGCACCGCAAGACCGCAGCTGAGTAGAGCTGTTGTTGCTAGGCTACACGGCTACACGGCTATTTTTGTGCAACATGGCGGAATATTTATCCGATGTAGAAGTGTCTGACGATGACTTTGTGTATAATGGATGCCTGTATCGTTTTGAGCCAGAATATACCGACGAGGAGCTATTTGAAAGGAGGATGCAGAGGGAAAGAGCCGAACAGCTGGCCAGAGAACAAGCAACCACTGTACGTCCACGAATGGGGGCTAACTGGTGGTGATGTTGTGGACATTGCACGGCAATGACAACAGAGGAGGAGTGAGTTTCGCAGCAGATAATGTCTAATTTAGGGGCTTCGATTTCTGGCCCCGTCTGCTACTATGGCATGAGAAAAAAACGCCGTCAGATGGATCTAAATTGCTCGAAAACGGCTCCGAGCTCCGCCAAAATTGTCTGGTCGAGTCTACGAGCATATTTAACCCTAAAAATAAGGTCCAAGTGTCAAAAAAACGAACTTATCCTTTAACTAATGTCTTTTTCATGTCTTGTTTGTTCGCATTTTTAAGAAGAATGAATATGAATATAAATATGGACATGTTTGATATCAGTCCAATCGTCACAAGCCCGTGTGTTCGGTTGGATTGTTTATATTGAGTGGTTATCAAAGTTCAACATAATTTTGGACAAAAATTAAGTTGAATACAGTCTGATAAATTGTAAGAAAAGTTCCTCTTTCGTTGCATCCAGACACGCCACTCTCAAGGTAAACCAGAGAGAGATGTGTCCTGAACTGACTTCTGTCTACTTCTTCGTCTAATCTCCTCTTTCTTCTCTTCTAACTTTTTCTTTTTTTGTCTTGTCAACACAGCTCTTCTTTGGTTCTTTTTGGATCTAACACAGATGTCTGACACACCCGTCAGTTTTCTTTAGACCAGAAAACTATGAGACTCTGAAGATTTTGTCTCGTAGTACATCATCAATTTTTTTTATTAGCTTCAAAGTGACATTGTTTTGGTGAGCGTGTTTTTTTTAGTTAATTACAAGAATTGTCTTTTTCATCTAATCAAGACCTTTAGTGCCAGCTTCATCCCCAATGACAGAACCTGCAGAGAACCCCGTCTAAGTCTACAACTCAACTCTAAGTCAACCACTATGGGCCCTATCAGTTTGGTAAAATCATATATCTGGATCCACGGTGCCAGTCTGAGAGTAGAATTTCAATTCACCAGGAAAACAAAGGAACCCCAGAGAGAACAATCATTCCCCACCGGCAGCCTCAGGACCAGCACAGATCCCCAACTTTGTCGTAGTAGGCTGCCTCTGTGATTCTAAACTCTGCCCAGACGAGCTTGAAGTGTCTTGGTTAATTTTCAATTAATTAACTACCCCCTGATTTGACCTTTCTAAACTAGTTTAATTCATTTAATTAGTCCTCCATAACCACTCAACATATCTAAATATATCTCTTCACTGTTCATAACTGCTGTCATTATTCCAAGCATCATTGCTTAGTATGATTTTGTCATTATTCCTTTTTAAGTGTTGTTATATTTCATATACAATTTTAATAAACCATCCGTTATTTAAAGTCCTGTGCGTTGGTATTCTATTTGAAAGACTGACATCCCTGTAATAGAACTCTCACCAGGGTTATGAGATTGATTCATTTTAAAGGTATCTTAAAGATAGAATTTCAAGGTTTAGTATTATTGATTAATTGTTGATTAAAAAAATTATTACATCATCTTGCTAAAAGTGGGTGGTGCCCCAGTAATAAATGAGTGCAAATTAGTGATTAAATGAATATTAATTTATTTAATTAATATCCAGTAATATCTAACAATTATTGCAACATGTGTCAGTGGCATGTAAATGTGAATGAAAGCATGTGACACTTTAGTCTCCATGTATGGCACTTCGCACAACATATTCACAAAAGGTTTGGCACGTTGGATTTTTGTCCTGCCTCTTGCCATTTGTTCCTTCATATAAAAGACATTCACAAACAAAAAACAGAGTTCTCTGCATGTGCAGCACCCACAAGTGTAAACAAACCAAACAGCAAAGCAAAAAAAGGACTGCAAATGTTGCTTTGAGATGGAACTACAAAACAAGGGAGTGGAGCTCTACCAAATATGTTCTTGCCTTCATCCATTCATCTTCGCCCACTTATCAAGGACCAGGTTGTGGAGGCAGCAGGCCAAGCAGGTTGACCCAGATGTCTCTCTCCCTGGCAACATTTTCCAGTTCCTCCTGGGAGTAGTTTCCCAACTTATGTATGTTTTCCCTCCTGCCAAATCTGGGTCTGCCCCAGGCCTCCTCCCAGTTGAGCATGCCCAGAAAACCCCCACAAGAAGGTAACAATGGGACATCCTGGTGACCTTCCTGTGGCATTAGATGTCCTAACTATCTTAACTGATTACTTTTAATGTGAATGAGCAGCAGCTGAACTTTGAGTTCCTTTTGGATGTTTGAGCTCCCCACCCTATCTCTAAGGCTGAGCCTAGCCACCCTGTTGCAGAATCAACCAACACAAACTGAAAAAACAGATATTACCAAGAAACATCAACTAAGTGAGAATTCAAATTCAAGCTAGCTAATCATTCATCAATATGTAGATGAAAAAATACAGTACCTCTGATGCAATACGTTCATTTACAGTCTTTGGTGTCAACCCACCTTCACTGAGTCTCTATGATCGCCTAATTTGACACACTGACTGTCAGACAATAGATGAGTCTTTTTTTTTTACCACAAACAAGAGACAAATTGTGACTAAAAGCCCTGATTGTCAGATCTGGAAGAGAAATGTGAGCTCTTTACAATCATTGTATAAAAGAATTATGAATTTAAAAGTTTAATACCAAGTACAGTCATATTCTTTATTAGTAAGATCTCCTTCAAATGTATGTTCTGATTTACTGGATTTGATAAAACTGACATGCAGTAGTTATCTTTTTCTTCATAGCTACCCGTTTTTTTTTTTTTTTTTTCATGGTATACTTATGGGTGTACAGAAATCCCACAAAAAAGAGGAAATAAAGTAAAACATCTTTTTTAATCGAGGTTTAAGACATATCCTGGTATCAGAGCAACTATTCTCCTATATCTTACAGCTCTGTTTTTTATAATTACACAAAATTACACTGGAAATATACTGTTCTGTATCATCTTGAGATGATCTCAAGACCTCATGATGTACAGTACATTTGTTCGGCCTCTTCTGCTGTTTTCCTTCTCCATGTCTTTTCTACAGATTTCTCCCCTTCCCTCCTCTTTAGTAATTATTTTTGAGAGAGGTGTTAAATTGTTGTCTTCATCCAAGTCCATCCTTTATTTGTTGTGACACTAATTTTTGTTCTACACTGGAAAATTGTAAAGTATGTCTTTTTGATCATTTCTAAAGTTCTGGGCAAGCTTCAGTTAAATATAAATTATTATGAGCCATCTCTGTTCTGTGTGTTTAGGGGCACAAAAACTGGAGAGTAGTCAAGTAGACGAGCCAGAGTTTAGACCAATTCAAGCGGCTGTGTAAACAACTTTCAAGCCGAGGGTGCACTCCATCATTAAAGTGAATAAAAGCTGACACTCTGATTGGTTTGAGGGAACGATCACAAAAAGACGCTTAACTCAAGGCACAGCTTCACCAAAAACTCCTTGAGAGGGAAAACGCAGGGAGCACAAGCAGAGAGGATCTGCATCCACATACAAAAAAAGGCCCATTCACATGTCACAGGTATGAAAAACCTCTGAAATCATCAATGATACTCGAAAACATGGCGTTGACAACAGTGACCAGCAACCACAGAGCAGACTGGTCAACTAATCAGTGTGGGCTAGATCCACATGGGGAGGGGAGCCTGGGAGCTCTAGAGAGAGAGAATATCTGGGGGGAAAAGAGCCATTTCAGCTACTAGTGCTGTAAAGAGGAGGAGAGGGAAAAATCTGATGCTGCAGGCTTTAGTCTAGTGCACAGAAGTACTCTATCACACAGAGGAGAGATGTTAAAGCTGCATTATGCAGTTTCTTTTTTTCTGTCACTGGCCAAAAATATGATTACCTGTCAACTCTTATCACTGAAACCCATCAGTGTCCCTCTTGCTCTGTATATAAGGGGAACTATTATGCTTCTCCTCTTTTCTGACCTATAAATGTTGTTACAATGTCGAATATTCATGTTAAAGCAAGGGTCGGTAAGTTTGGAAAATTTACATGAATTTGAATGTAGCATCTCCTCAGGACTCCGCCTAGCCTTTAATTTGTTTAATAAATTCAGTCTGAATCGCTGTGATTGGTTGGTGTTTTCCCTGTTTTACTCCTGCTGTAGACAGCAGCTATTTTGCGCTCTCTTTTATGAACACATCATGCATTGATTGCCATCGGGACATAACGATCATTTTAACCAGTTTAACAAAAAGTGTATCTAAATCTGATTACCAACCCTAGCTTTAAATGATGCTAAAGCATCAAATAATGGGGTTCATGCATTTGGAAGTGAGCCCTGCAAGCTGATTTGGATGGCTCTGAACACTGTGTTTTACAGTCTTTTTTTAATAGTTCAGTCCCATTGACGTCAATGGGATCGGATTTCCCTACATGGTCATGCCCAGGCATATGCTCTAGGGCAACCCCTCCCCTGCTCTGCTTCGAAGGTTACATCGCTGTGTGCTGCTCTGCTGTCTATGAGTTCACAGCATTAGCACACTGAGCAATGGCTCCCTGAAAATGTTTTTTTCGGGTGTGATAGAAAGTTAGTTTTGTTTAGCTTTCCTAAAAAGGTAAGAACCAGGCAAAAGTGGATAGAGTTGAAAAATGCCTCTGTGTTTGTCTTTCTACGGCACTACACACACACACAGGATTGTTTTGTCAACATGGGACCGTACGAAGCTGGAATAGCTGGTAAAATGCTGCAGAAGGACGACGCCTTTCAGACGTTACTTGGTCATGTTGAAGGGTCAGAAGAGGAAGCTGTAAGCAACAATTTATCAGTGTATGGCTGTAGATCAAAACGTGACATTTTTAAAAGAGAAATTCTTATAGTTTCTTTAAGTCCGCTCTCAACTAGCAATGTAAGGAGGTGGGTCTCTGCAGTCCTTTGAAAGTCCTCGGGGGTGTGACCAATCACAGCGGAGTGGGCTCGGCAGGAGGCGTACATGTGGGAGCACTGGGGGGTAGAGTAAATTACACTGACCGTTTTTGCGACATGCAGGAAATACAAGAAAGCGGTGCAGCAAGATCTACAATGCTTTCTGTGTGGGCAATCGTGTGTATCTGCTCTATAGTAGTCCAAAAATCAAATACAAAGGCCTGAAAAGGAGTACAATAATTCTCCTTTAAGCATTTAGGAAATCTAGCAAGGCACACCCACTTTTCAGCCAATCAAGGCTCATTTCAGGGACAGGGCTCTTATTGGATCCTCTACATAAGGTATATGTGCTTGTAATATCTACATAAGCTTTAATTGCTGTTTAGATTAGACTTTTATGTTAATTCTGTGAAAGGACATGTGGTTTGTGGCTGCAAAAACATCACATTAGCATGATGCAGATGCCATGGCAGCTAAGGGCACACAAACACGGTGGATTGGTTGTGCATCAGGAAAGGGCGTTGTGAGGAGCACAAACATAGAAGGGAGGGGGCAGTAAAATCTCTTCCAAGCTTTATGTCTCAGCTTTTGGCGCACTAAAGGGCATGTAAAGGTTGGAAAAGCAAAATATCATCCCTCTAAGATTGTGGAGTTTCTGACCTGATCATGAGCAGTAGCTAAAATATGCTTATTGACACCACAAACTTGAAGATTATCAGGTGGTAATGCAAGACTTTTTCAAATCAATACAATACTTTTTGCTTTAATTTCTTTCATACTAATATCTTTACCAATCATCTCCTAAAATGCATACAAAGGGTTAATGATTTTTTCATTGACCAAAAACACATAAAAGAAACAAGTTTTGACTCTAGACCATCAGATCTTAAATTGAAGTTATGAGTCTTGGCCCAAAGAAATACATTTAGGAGATATTCCATCTATAAACACTGAAGTGACACAAGCTTTTTTTTTAGGAGTTGATCATCATTCTGTAAATTAATCAAATTAATTAAACATGTTGTACCTATTTATACACTTTTTCAACTGCACATAATCAATTCAAAGTTTGTATAAAGGCACTTTAAGATACTTCTAAGAGAGATTTTTGTTTTCTTTCTGTCATTCCCACTTTAGTTTGTTATGTGTCTGTGTGCACGCTGGCAAATGGAGCTGAGGATTGTTTGATACAACTGATTGGATCTTACATTCACATGACATGGAAAATATCATGGAAGCATTGGTACAGAGAAAAGAGAGAAAGAAATGCAAAAAAACTGCTCTCAATCTGAAGAAGAGCACAGATATACTGTCTGTTTTGTTGGAGTGCTCATATGATATCAATATTATGGTGGAGTAATCAATACTAAAGGAGTACTTGAAAAAGTATTGATAATTTGATACTGATACACTTGGTTGCATTGAGCCTTAAATTTTACCATGTACCATGATTGTTGAGATGGGGCAACTGGGTCCAAATCTGTCTGAGTATTGTCTAGCTTTAGCTTCCATTTTGACTACTATGAATATCTTTGTACACTTCTATATAAAAGCAGAGAGGTGGATATACAGCATTTATAACATTTTATGGAGTTTCAGCAGACCAGATGTCTTTTCTAAGTGTTGACAGTGACATTAAATGGTCAAGTGCAATTCAAGCTCGGTTAAACAGGTCCCACACTAGCCGCTGGGCAACGAGAGTCACAGATGGCTCACTACCTCTCAGACAGCTGCTGGACATTACATCAAACCAGAGTTCACAGATCACGGACAACAACAAGCTGCTCTCTCCTCCTGTCCTGCATAGGAAGGGACGGCACAAAGCCATCAATGTTTTATGCATTTATCAATCTCTGACTGGTCTTTATCTCGACTCATAACTTACAGAGACAAAGCAGTAGACATGAGCCAGCAGAGGACTAAGGATAGCAGGTCAGAGTCTGATTTTATCATCCCACAGAGTGAGTCAGTAAACACCTGGAGCATCAGTAAGATAACACTTCTGTCTGATTCTGTCCCTGCAAACACACTCACTGTCTCAACGCTGTAAGAATGATATAAAACATTTAAAGATTGTTTTAATGGCAATATTTTAACAAAGCTGTGTTTTGGGGGGTGGAAAGGAAGTCAAATCATCCCCCTGTGTTTTCTCTTGAGTACTCTCAGGTTGAAAAACCCTCATGCTGGGTGCTGAGATCTGAGAAACAGTAAATATGACTCATTTGGCCTAATTAACACAAACACAGCAGCATGTGCAAACCTGGTGTTCTTTTTGGTGAGCTACGACCAGTATTGGGAATAACGATGTTAAAAATAATTGCGTTTCTAATGCCGTTATATTTTTCCAGTAACGGGCAATCTTATTAATTACCTATTTCAAATGTTACAACGCTCTTCCCGTTACCAACAGTGAAATGTGGCACGTTATTATGCACCAATGTCTTGCAGCTGTTATCCGACCTGTCTCACTAAGCCAGGCACAGGACAGGAGCTGCGCCACAAACAGCCACACAAGAGAACTAGATACCACAGTTGCCAGGTCCGTCTTTTTTTGCGAAGTTGTTTGTAAATATTGGCAGTTGGTTGCGTTTTTTTAGGCTTGTTAAAAGTGCAGTTGCTCATTTGGGCTTGTTGTGCCCCGAAACCCAGGAGGGATCTGATGCCCACTCTACTACCAATATAAACTCAATTCAGAAGTTACACCAATTGTTTTATTCCACTCTAGACACAGTTGTAAATTTTACTGTAAAAAGAGGGGCAAAAATGAAAAAGAAATCTTTACAGCCAGAATTAAATTTATTTCTAATGTAGCTATTACTGTGTTCACCATAATAAAGCTGTAGAGGATCAACATAAAACCTAGATAAAAGCCTGAGTATGTCTGTTTGGTTACAAAAATCAAGGTTAGACAGAGTGTTTAGCAATAACTGAGTTATAAATAACAGTAGCCCCTCTCTTCACTTCTGTGTATAGAAAAGGATTTTCCACCTCCAAACAAAAGGATGTTTAATAAGTAAATTAGGAGCCAAATAAGAAAAGATGTCACTGCAAAATTAAAATGTAATGTAGATGAAAATCAAAACATGCTTATGTATATTTCTCTTTTGTAAAAAAAAAAGTTGCCTAATATACTGCATAAATAATATAGCTGGGGGTCGCTTGTTTTGGGCTTGTTTTATCAACCTGGTTCTTATTTCAGTCGAAAAATCTAGCAACACTGCTAGATGCAACAATGGCGAGTCTGGAGCAGTGTGTGGAGTTAAAACTGGTGTTTTCAGGATGGAAGTACAGGCACTACTTCAAAGTCATTGATGTAGGCTAAAAGGCAAGAACACACACGTGAAGTGTACATTACGTCCCAAAGCGAAGTGTTTGTTGTGAGTAACTCTAAAAAGCTAGCGGCCAAAAACACAGATAACATCGTTACCACTGCCGCTGGTAGCAGACCAGGTAACAACAAGGAAGGATACAGAGACAGAGCCACGCCGTTCAAGCAGCAAAAGCTTTTTCAAAAAAGTAACACAACAATTACATTTATGAAAGAGTAATTCCGTTAGTAATTCATTTACTTTTTTGGGAAACTAAAGAGTACTATAACTCTAACTAATTACTTTTTTAAAGTAATTTGCCCAGTGTGCCTAAGACACATCCTGTTTGTTCACAGGCAAAAACATACAAATGCAAATCCAGCGTGGAGAAATCAAGCAGAGAACTGGGTCTTCATCTGTTCCATAAGTTCCTTGGATGTAACAAGGGTTAGGTAGCCCATATTGTTTTTCACAAAGAATTAGTTTAAGACCTCTTTTGTAACATTTTATTCAACACAATACAATTGGTAAGGGGATGCCCCTAATATTTTAGATGCACTGGCCCTCATTTATCTATCTGGGTTGGCACCTTGCACAGATTTTCAGTTTAGGAATCATCTTACACAGCTCTCAAGTGTGATTCAAGCGTATGCGTATTTGGCCAATCCCAGCTTATGAATAACCATGTCTTGATAAATTCAGCCCATGAAAACAATCACCATTAAATGTGGTTATATTTTGCCTTCAGTCTGGTTCAATATTCATTTTTGATCTCTACAAGGCTAAGTTCGCTAGTACTAATGAAAAAAATCCATCTAGTATTCATACACATAGTACCCCAGATCCAGATGCATTCTCTATATAAGATAAGATATTCCTTTATTAGTCCCACAATAAGGCCCCCTTCTCCACGTGGGTCCAGTCAGCATGGATTGAGTGTGGTGATTGGTCAGTTCAGTGCTGCTTTGCACCATGTTCTCAACAACTCTGCATTCATTCTAACGTCTATGCTCTGCAATGGACTTGCTACTGCGAGTGAATAGGCTAAAAGTGATTATGAAACAATGGTAGGATCACACTAGAATTTCTACTCTGGGTGCCCGGGGAACATTACATTTAAGGCCTTTCTTAGAGCTTTTTGTTTTGTTCAAAAAGGTGATCTATCGCATGTTAAACACACAAAAGGGCATATAAAACTCAAAATAGCATGATATGACTTCTTTAAATTACACAACCCTAAATATTCACAAGTAAATCCAGAATTCACAAGATGTAGGGGCATGATGCTGTAGAAAGAGAGGAAACTTTGGGATGGAGGCTAAAACAGCCACAAGAAAAGAAGAAAAGAACAAATTATTGTTGTTTGGATGTCAGGGACATCACGTCTACAAATGGATGCAGAGATTCTGTTTTAAGAGAAATCATTTTAATTGAGAAAGTCAGACTTTCTGCAACCCAATTAGACATATTTAATGATTATTTTTAATTGCTCAGGGACATTAGTCTTTTACTGAAGCCTCATGGACAACTTCCACGATTGAAGATTACAGACACCAAAACACTCAGTGAAAGATTTGGTTCATATCAGAGGTTAATACTTTAATCTTTCATCAGAGAATTTGAGGAAACTTAGGTGAACTTTCGCATGGTATGCATCCGGCAGGAACAACCAGTCGATTATGGGCTCACTGGCCGCAGAGTTTAACGATATGCTGTAGCAAGGGTTGGCAAACAGCACCACAGATGACTTTGACTGGAATGTCTTAACTTTTTTAAAAATAAAATGTAAAGTGAAAGTTCAGTAGTAAAGACTGCTGTGTTTCCATCATTCATTCATTTTTTGTATTTTAGCCCTTACAGTTCTCTTACAGGTCTGTGATGAACACATGCATACGAGATTTGTACATTTCATTTCATTTTGCAACAAAAAATTCATCTGAAACTGGCCCGCTTTTGAATTTTAAAATGTTGTTGTGTCTTTAAAAAGGTTGGTTGCTAGCAATCTGGTAACAATGACTACAAAAAAAGGCCAGGGTATTTAATGCAATCATTTCTGATTGTTTTTAAATATGTATTAATACAGACACCATAGCCACAGCCATGGGAACAGGAGTTTGAATCAGGCCCAAAAATTTGTATAATTCCAACCTGAGCCCATTTACATTCTGTCCAAGTGTGACCAAACCAATCTCCCAAACTATATTCAAGAGCCTGAGCCCAATTCAAACCCAATATATTTTTAAAGCTTTGGTTTAAAAATTAAGTCTTGCGCACCCATTATCCCACTGCTTTGCAGGTAAGGGGCAAAGCTCAGAGAGCCGAAGAAAACGATCCAAGCTCAAGCCAAGTGTGCACCAAACATTTGCCATGTGTGCTCACAGAAATGTATTTCGGTGAAGCCTAACTAAACTAACTACTATAAGCATCCTCAGAAGTTTTGAAAGAGAAGATCTTCTCTCTAGATATAAAAGATCTTGTTCTAAAACAGCATCTTTCAGTGAAGATCTTTTCTCAGGACTGGGAGGGGGGCAAGGCTTTAGCTGTGGCGTTAAGATTGGGCGAGAGTAACGTAGTTTTGTTTACTGTTAGTGGACAGAATTTTTCGGTGTTTTCGTTGTGTTTATCCAAGTTATTTGGCTGAGTTATTTATTATAACATAAATGATTGTCCAAAGCATCCAATTTACATCCAGTTTCCGAGCACCCTCAAGAACTTAACTGCCTTTTTTTCAAAATCGTGCAAAGACCTCTCATAAGATTTACAGCTAGTTATGTATGTAAGATCATAAATATCATACTAAGAAAGTTTTTGTCAATTTGTGTTCCCAGGGGCTTTAATATGGTTGCTTTCTGAATACTTGTTATTCATGATTATCACCATAGTCTATGCCCTCTCAGATTAAAAAAAGGCCAGGCCCATGTTAGCTTAATTCAGAGCCTTTTTTTTCTCGCAAATTACATTTACACCAAAAAAACTTGTAAAAGTCAGTCATAAGAGTCTGGCTGCCTTGAGAAGATTCACAAACAGAAAAATGAATGTAACATCATGTGCAAATAGTCAATAGTAACATTAAATTGTAAATAGGCAGCTTTTAACCAGAAGAGGGCAGTTTCTATGCAGATTTCTTACACAATGTTTGTTATATTAATATTCAGCACTGAAATGTCAAGATTTGGACTTTAACTGACTACCAATATGAGTAAATTTCCAAATACATGATTATATGTCAGGAAAAAAAAATCAGTTTCAGTGTTTTGCTACTCTTTAATAATGCATTCATATTTTTTCCTGGAAAACACTAGGTTAGTATTGTGCTAAGATCCAGCTGCTCACATGTCTGTGCTCTGCACGAGAACTCCAGATTCCCAGAAGATATTCTGCATTAAATCCACCTCTGCTCATTATGTTTCATTTATGTTCTGCTATGTTATAAATCAATCACGGTAAGGTTAGCACCGTACTTGAGCTTCTAACATTTCTTTGTCTGCCACATAAGATCCTCGTTGGAGTTTTATCTTGTACTCACGGAGAGATCTCACATTGAGGAGTGTCGATTTAATTTACTGTCTCATAAAGCGCGGCCCTTTGAGATTAAGACGATGATTGTGGGTCATCCAGAGAGCCAATAACGGCTGAGTGCCAGGATGGGGAGGTTACCTTCATCTTCAAAAACAGCTCCACTCCTTTTCAGCTGGAGCATTTGATCCTTGCCTGCTTGCTCTTCACGGGTGAATCTTCCACCGTAAACACCAGGTAGATAGAGGACTTATCCGGATTGCAGTTGTTGAGTCTCCCGTTGTGTTTTTGCATGAAGAAATGTGGCAGAAACTCTCTTTACTTTTTACCTGCAGAGCTGGCATCCTTTCTTTCTGTCTGTCTTTTTGAGGTGTCTGGATTATTGAACATTGGGTCAACGTGGTCCTTACGCACTGTGGATTTTAATAGAGCTGTTCTGGGACTTCTACCTAATTGGCTGAAGATGTGCATGGAAATTCTTGCAGGCTGAAACAGCAGGAGGAATCAATAATAAGGCTGATAGGGGGTGAATCATGAGAGGAATATGAGACATTTTGGCTGATTAATAGAAAGTTTGGAGGATTTTCTGCTGGGACAATGTGCTGCTTCGAGCAAAATACAACATACAGCAGGCTTCTGTCAAATAAATAATTACTCTTTTTCTGTCTAAGTGTGTTTTAAGGCCTGTGAGAAGAAGAGAGTGTCTGGCAGTCAGATTAAAAGCACCTACAGCTCTTTTTATTCCTTGTTATGAGTTATTTTGTGTGGAATTGCAGCTACAGCAGCCACTTAATGAAAAAGCAGGTGAACAGCTGCAGAAATACAAGTCTAATGCACACTATATTCACGACCTAGGCACCCAGCAGGGATGTTTTTATGTTTTATCTCCCACTTCCCTCAGTGAGCACAGTGACGAGGATGGCCTAAGTGCTCCAGACCTCTCAGTCTTTTATCAGATTACCGACTCCAGAATTAAATAGAAGCATGTGCAAAGGTTGGAGGGCCGGGGAGGAGTCAGTCTGAGCTGAGGTAATGTCACTGTGTTTCTGATCTTTATTGAGAGCGACACAGAGAGAACCACCCTCCCTCACACACACACACACACAAACACACATGCATTTCCCCGTATTGATTAGCTCAGAAAAAAAGGTTGAGGTCAGCAGGCATATGTCTGAATTTCTTTCTCTCCGTCTCTCACACTCCATTTATCTCTGTCTGATCCAATACACTCCTTCCCCCATCAGGGGGCCTCGCCTCATCCATATATCTGTGACTTCCCTCCCCTGACCCGCTCTCACACTCTGCGCTTTCTTTTTGTCCGCCTCTTTGCCCTTCACTTGACATACATAAATCAATCAGTCAATCCAATTTCATTCAGAGCAAAGCCTGATGGATTTGCTTCTGAGCCACCGTCCTGATAAAGTAACAGTGTCCACAGTGTAATTACATTCCAAATGAGATGATGTGGTTATGACCGAGGATTTGATTTTGCTTCATTTTCAGTTATAAAAGACAAAGAAACAGGCATAAAAATGAGACACATACAAACAAACTCACAACGATCAGAGAGAAGAGTGTCTCGCAGCTCAGGCTCACAGTAAAATGGGGTAAACAGCTGATTTCCCCAGAGGGGTGCTGAATTGTTCTTGGTACTTCAAATGAATGTGGAATGATAAAAAAATACATTTTTTCCCAAATAAGTGTAGTCTTTAATACTTAAAGCACAGTTTTCATTTTGTGCAAACCACACAGTAAGTTTTTATGAGGGTTTTTAGACTGATATAGATTCAGATCTTTCAAATGCAGCCATTGTATTATCCATTTTTAATGTATTTCTGTTGGCCTGGTACTTAGTTTGTACATCGTGTCTACAGAAGCCATATAGTCTTTTGACTTTATCCCTTGGTTACTTTGCTTCATGTCTCTTCAAACTCTCCTTCCCTTGTTTCCTCCATTCACTGACCTTTATCAAATAAGGCTTAACTCCACCTCATCCAAGAAAGGACAAGCCACTTTATCAATGCCACGAAAAGTCCTAAGGTTCCATGTTTTACTCCTTATCAAAAAGTTTAAGCTGGCCCCGGACCCACCGAAAGCATAGTTTTGAAATTTCTTGCTTATGAATCTTCTCAGATATTTTATTCTGGCATGTCTATAAACCCCTTTGTTGCACTCCTGCTCAAAACAGGTTGTTTTACTGTAAGTCCTCATGAAATGTGTCTGAAAAAGCCACTCTGAAGAAGTTCATATGGCCTTGGCTTTCCATGGCTGTGCTCTTGTGTTTACTGTGGCTGCACAGACATGCCACAACAGGTGCTGATCCTGTTGAGAAAGAACAAGAAACTGAGGCCACAATTCAAAGAGGATTGGACAACAGAAGATTGGACAAATGTTTCCTAGAATCTGGCATTAATAGCATAAAAGCATGGATTCATCCTGCCTTGCATCAACACTTCAGGCTGATGGTAGTATAATGGTGTAGGGGATGTTTTCTTGGCACCCTTTGGGCCCCTCAGTACCATTGCACATCTTTTAAATGCCACAGCTGCTTGTGCAGTTTGCTGGCCATGTCCATTCCTTTATGATTAAGGTGTACCCATCTTCTGATGACTACTTTCAGCAGCATAACACACCCTGTCACAAAGCTTGAGTCATGCTCAACTGGTTTCTTGAACATGACAATGAGTACACTGCACTCCAGTGGTCTCCACAATCACCAGATTCACATCATGTGCAGCTTACAAATCTGCAACAATTGCATCTCAGTATAGACCCAAATCGCTGAGAGATGCACCTTGCTGAACCTATGACACAAAGAGTTATAACTGAAGGCTAAAGGGGGTCCAGCCTGGTACAAGCTAATAAAGTAGCGAAGTAGTGAATGTATAACCAAGGCACATCATCCATCCTCTTTGTTCTCTGCGCCTGGCTTTGCACCAGAACTAGCATAGTCAGAGTAGCAAAGTACCGGGCAGCATGCCCCAGACTGCCCCAGTGTGCTGCGAGCATCAGGCCTCATATGCTGTCTTTGTGTCTATTAAAGATACCAGGCTAGGATGGTATGAAGTAAAAGACAAAGGTGTGCTTTGAAATAGTGTGTAATTAAAATTGGATTGATTTATACTGTGGGTAATGTTTAGATGTTCTGTTACATTTTTGCTGTTAGCTGTATTAAGCTCTATTATTTGATGTTTCTTTGAGTGCCTGAGACTTAATTTTTTTTTTAGTTCATTTTTGGAAAAAAGAGCTGGGACTACACAAGTGATGTACTTCATCCTACACCCTTTTCAAACTGAAAAAAAGGAGGACTTATTCTGAAAATTCTATACTGATCTTGCTCTAATGTATCATTCTGTTTTGTCTTCCAGTGTATATATACAGCATATTTTTTTCTCTCTTTCATTTTAAGATGTTCAAATGTGTAGAATACTCTGAAAACTTAGACTTAATTTGTAACAGACAGACCCCTAGTGTTTTGCAGTTGCTGTAGGATGAGTCTTGTTTTGGTGACTGTGATGATGGATACAAGTTTGTTGCCATGGAAACACTAGATGTCAGTCAACGTCTCTCTTTACTTGGAAGCAGGACCTGCTGTACCTCATTCATGTTTTGTGCTGCTGAATGTGATGGATCAGGCTGCCATCCATTCTGTTGCTCAAGCTCCTCCTATAATTCATCACTCCATCCCATGACCCCAGTGACAGTGTGGCTAGACTTCACATTTACATCGAGGACTTTCGTCACTTAAAACGGCATCCCGCAAAGTGTATTCACTAGAGGACAGACTGGTGTTTAATTGTGTGGGTAAATTTCACATGCTCAGAGAGGAAAGCTTTCAGAAGTTTACTTCCTGGTTCAGGCTGTGAGCTACTCGTAAAACATTCAGGGCACAGGGTAAACCAAAGCTGCCCACCCCTGCCTTATGGTGTGATGTTTTTAATTATATAGAGTCCTCAATTAAAAAAAACAGATGTAAATAATGAAGAGGTGACAGCATGCTAGCCTTGTTGTATTTTGTTATTGTAGTAATTGAAAGCCATCTGATGGGCTTATGTGCATGCTGTGCATTCCAGTTAAGCTGTCACCTTATGCTCCCCAAAAAATGTAAAATAATCTGTTTTTGTAACCAGGTGTCCTTGGTTACTATTAAACATTTTGTGACTTTTTTTTTTAAATGGCTTTGAGTGAGTATGTGAACTTTTGCCATTGAGCGAGTGTGTGGACTTGTCTTTCTTTTCTTCACACTGTTATTCAGTTGTCCTGCACCTACCGTAGAGGA
Source organism: Cetoscarus ocellatus (assembly GCA_037902135.1). Classification (NCBI taxonomy): domain Eukaryota; kingdom Metazoa; phylum Chordata; class Actinopteri; order Labriformes; family Labridae; genus Cetoscarus; species Cetoscarus ocellatus. Next base: position 1,560,030 of record JBAMNC010000142.1, read on the forward strand.
ATAACCACCCTCCTTTCCCTTTCAATATTTACTCTCTCCCTTTACACATTGTTGTAAAGAACGAGGTCAAATCTTTTAAAAAAAAATCAGGGAGGATTTAAAAAGTAAGTCATCATTCGAATTCTTTCAAAATTCTAACTGAAAGTGAATTGAATATTTCTACTTGAGGTCAGTCTACATTGATAAAGTGAAGTACATCAAGCCTTTCAGTTTCATGGCTATTTATCAAAGGAGACATGATTGCAAAGATGTATTCATATATACTCTCCACAGGCAGTGTATTCATTAGTTCATACAGTAAGAAAATACGCCACTTGCTTTGAAATGGTAATATCATTGAATCAGACTCCATATATAAAACCATAGTATTAATAATGAAATGAACCATCTCCTCACTACCAGAAGAACAAACATGAACAGGAACAAAGGGAAACCTGAAAAATCATACCTTATTTCAAAGGATTTTTAAAGTCCATACCCAATTAAAAATCTCATCATTTCTAGCAACAGGGATTTCTGCACATTTACTGGTGCATGTGTGTTGGACTGATAAAAAACAGCAGGAAATGTGTGAAAACCAATTTTGATTGAGGTTGCGTAAAGAACATGACAGGACATGAAATGCAGAAAATGATCCTCTAAAGTCGTTAAAATAACACCAATGGTGGGAATAGATTCTAGCATCTCTGTCCTCGATGCTCTGCATAATGTAACAAACTCTGTTTAACTGCAGGTTAAAGTAGCCAGAGCACTGAACATGTCAAGAGAAAACATTATTTTTCTGTGGGAAAATTAAGATTGCAAAGCTTTAAATGTATTTATCTTAGGCAAAAACTAAAAATTTATTTTGGGAAATGACATGATGGACATGGCTACAAGTCTGCATGGTGTTGCCATTGTTCAGATGGCCTCACGGTAAGTCTTGCCTCAATAAGCCTCTCTTTCTGTCAGTAGGTAGATCTTAAGTTTGGTCGAGAGGGTGTGTACATTATGGCCGAGCCCAGTGATTGGCCTCAACAATGTTCCAAAGCCTCCATTGATAATCAAATGACTGACGGCCTCTGTTTTCTGGCTGCAGCCAACTACCCTTGCAGGCACATCCTTTATTTTCCACACAGTCCAATGCAGAATGCTCCGTGTGCACCCTGCACAACAGAGCAAAACGCTCCCTTTCAGTCAGTTTTTCAGTTTGCACGTCCAGTCCCTGGTGTGTGCCAGAAGCATTACCTCACACTGCACTGCATGAGATTTCTGGTTATTTCTGTGCACCTGCTGCCAGCACGTCAATCTAAACAAAACAGATTGACCCAAACAGAAAGCTTAACACAGAATGTATAAAACATCCATTAAATGTCAAAACTAAAACTACTCTGAGAGCATAAACCTCTGCCAAGGCATTTCCAACATTTTTGGGCGAGTTATGGTCAAAAAATGTTGAAAACTACTCTACCTCACACTGTTAACAGATACTTGAAAAATGTCCTACATCCAAACCAGCTTGAAGTCACAGTGTTTGTCGCCTAGCTTTAGGAAAATGCCAATTGTTTTCATTTAGGTTCTATTCTTCACTAATATGCAGGCATCAGATAACTAACAGTGCTTAGCTTGCATCAAGTCACAGTGTTTTTTTTTTTGTTTTGTTTTGGGTTTTTTTGCTTGTTCCAGATTTAAAATTTGATGCAGTTTGGTAATGAAATATAAATATCACAGGAACCTGCACAATACAAAGTAAGATGTGAAAAAAATAAAAGGATACCGGTGTTTAACATGTTCACAGGGATATAAATAACATGTTTTCTTTATTTGCATGTAAATGCCAAATTATCAGTCTGATTTAAACAGGAATAAGGCTCATATCTGGAACAATAATCCAATTAGGTCCATGTTTTTGTCATCTTTTCTGTTCTGATGCAACACTTTTAAGCTGAATAAAAAAAGTTCCGGAAGTAATAACTACTGCAGACTCAACTCCCCCACCCAGCCCCACCCCTGGTGTGAGGCAAGCCTGTGTACAGTAACACATGGAGCTGATTCATGGAACAAGCCTGAATCTTCATGCTCTCCCTCACAGATCGAGTTGATAGCTGATCAATAGTTGCCAGACTCAATCAATCAATGCATCCCAACCCTCCACCAACCCCGACAACCTCTACAGTGGTTTTAAATGCAGCTGCTTCAGCTCCAGGGCTGATTTGTCCTCCACCCTCCATGTCATTTGTCTCCAGATTTCCCTTCCATCTGATAGCTGCAGCACTTTTCAAATGCCCTTTCCACGTGTCCTTACCCCCGACAGTGATTTATACATGTCCCTGTCATCACCGAGGACAACGCAAGTTCAGGCTCATTTACACAGTTTGGCTTGTTTTCATTTTTTTTTCACTCAAAGAAGTTAAAAATGGAGAAATATGCCTTTATACCCTTGTGTTACTACAGTGATTCACTGCTGCAAAGAGCTGCCATGATTTTATTTTTTTTTTAAATTTCTACCAATCAATTGAACAGTTTTGCAAGTCGGGGCTTCATGCCCCAGAGAGATATTTAATGGACAGACAGCACATGTACAGCAGTAGGTCAGGAAGAAGGACGGGGTTGTTCTGTGAAGTGTGATTGCCGAAAAACATGTTTGTTTGATGGTTTAGGCAAGGTCTGAGGTCACAGTGACCTTGACCTTGCACAATGTACAGCATGTTCAGTTAAACTTAAAGGTCATATGTTCTGGTGTGTTTGACCTTTTGAACTTTTACATCATGTCTTTAGTGTCTCTAGAGTGGTGAAGGGATGACATATTTTTGTGGGCCAACAAGGACGTTAGCATTGTGCTGGTTCCCTCGACAAAAAGCCCACTAAAAGCCTCTGGGATTTTTCACTGTGTTTTGAATTATTGCTGATAACAAGCTCTGTGGAGAACAAAGAAATTATGAAACTTCGAAAATCTGTTCTTTGTGATAATCATAACAAATTTACATATTTTTCATGATGTTTAGTGCTCAAATGTAATCTGAGAGAGTGAAAATCTGTTAATAAACTACTATGGAACTACTAAATGGCAGTTTGACTTGAAAGCAGCTACAATATTTCCAATTTAAAAGTCCTATTGTGACCTCTTGTTTAAGACTTTCTTCATAATATACTGACCTTATAAAGCTGATCTGCATGGGTCCCCAGCCATTTTTGTAATCCTTGTTAGCAGTTAGTTTTCAACTATCGTTCAAAGCCGGCAGCATCAGATGCATCTTATTATTTCCCATTTAACATTAAAAATATTATGCGTTTGTGTTCATAATGAACTTTATTGTGCACTTTTACAAAACTGGTGTTCTAAATCCCATTTACTATTGGGGGTATGGAACCAGGAAGTGCTAAATGCTAACTCACTTCCACATTTTTTGGGTTAATTCCTGCACCACTCTGTTAAGCAAGGATTTAATTTGACTTGAATATTAATAATAAAAAAGAAGAATTCATTTCTCAAGAGGATTGGATGTAAAAGGGAAACAGGAATATGATAAAGTCACAGAGCCTGCTTGTCATCCCCCTCTCACTTATTAGCACTATGCGTTTACCGTAAAGGTTCGAACAATTGAGCACTTCAAATTTAGGGGTGGCTGATTTGATCAAACAGAGAATCGGCTGGCTTGACCACAGTCTTTGTAAGACAATGAAAAGATTTTAAAATCATATTTTAATATTTGTGCCTGGAGCACTTCTGTTGTTGTACTTGCTTATGCTACATTTCTGCTCTTGCACATGGTTTCTGGGTTTGGATTGTTTTGGGCTTTGTTTAGTCTCTAACTTGCAGCATGTTAATTCATTTGCAGCATGTTTCTATGATTTTATTTTGTTTTGAGCTTTTGTTGTGTTCCTACTTCAATCTTTTCTGTTCTTAAAGTTATTTTCCTCTAATTGATCTGCATCAGGCTGTTGTAGGCAGTTTTAGGCATAAAAACCAACAAGAGTTCCCATGAACCTCTTTAATAGCAGGGTGTGATCAAGACTATCAGATTTGTCTTAGATTAAAATATTAAAGAAATGGTTACTCAATAAGTCTGATTACACCAGTTAACGTAGCCACAAGTTAAACTGTAATGCCAGTCAAAGTTGTGGTTAGAGCACATGAAAATAAAACTGCTGAAAAAAAATAAAAAAGTTACATATCATGGAAATCATTACAAGGCAATGAATAGCGTGTATGTTTTCATTTTTTTAAAGACTTAAAGGAATAATTTTTGAAAATGTGGGCAGACAACCTCCATGATGAAAAATGCCTGCATACCTGTGGACATAGCCTTGAGGTCTGCATGCACAGTATGATGTTACCTTGCTCAACTAATCAAGAAAGAGAGATTAAGTTCAACCAAAGGGAGATTGGTGTGAGGGGAAATTGTGCTTAAGCATGGCACAGCAACTGGCCCAGTGTGAGTTTTCTTACCTTACATGACACCCTGCCTTCTGTATCAGACTGTGTACATGTGCATGAGCCAATACTTATGTTAAAGAAGACCAACAGAAGAGAGCAGAGAGGGAGCAATCATGTCGGGGCATGGTACAAAATCATTGTCCCTGAAGTGAAAACACCCTTCGAGTGAGTTAATCTATCACAAATGCCTTTTTTACAGCCATGCTGGTTTTTATACTCCATGCTGCATTAAACAACTCTTACTTTCACAGATCATAAATTGAATCAGTGCTTCAGATGTTGTCATATGAACAGTACATCTCTGACTCCCTCTTTTGCTCCCATTGAACTGTGGCTGCTCTTTCTTTTGCCTTTTCATATTCTCATTTCCCTTTCATCACTCCCCTCTACAGGCTATTCACGAGTGCAGTGGACTGTGAAGGGAAAAATTTGTACCCTCACACTCAAATACATGCATGGCCATTTACACACACAAGCATATATGCATATTGTAACGACAGAAAAACTCATTATCATGCATGAATGGGCAGCATGGTGCACATGTCGATGTCATTACCATGCATTTAAAAATGCTTGTCATGGCGGGATGTGCGAGCATTTTAAGCTGCAACTTTTTTTTAAAGTGGCAGTGTTGAATGATTCTAGCAGTGATCATGACAATAAAGCTAAGGCTGTGTCATTTTCCAAATTAAATGTCCCTTTGTGTGTGCAAAAGTAGAAATTATTACCTGCAATCGTTATGATCTGCTGAATGAATTACAATACACTGCTATTTTGCTTTAAGTTAAGTCATTGCCACAAGCTTTGAAGGCCCTGAGAGTCATCAATCATAAACAATACCAATACACACATACAGCAAAAGGATCAATAATCTATAGGCCTACCAGAGATAGCTGTGTGTCAGCTTCTGCTCTGCTAATGAAAGGTTAATATCTTTCTCTGCACACTGAGCTGAATGTTGAATGATTGAACTGAGCTTGTCTGTGTACTCTTAAAGCCAACACTTTATTGGCTGTCAGTTTGTACACCATCTGCTGACTGAACACACTAACTGCATTTTGATACAATCCTGCCAATGCAGAGGAAAAAGCCAAAAAGAAGCCTTTTTATTCTCTCCAGCAAAGTAAAAACTGAGTCTGTGAAACAAAATTTTAAAAAAGGAAAAGTTTATTGGCATTACTTGTCTCTTCTTTATAATTAAAAAGAAGTACCACTGCAAATATACCATCTGAGTTTGACAAATTAACATGTTAACATTTCAGTTTTTTAGAAATAAATACACACTGTAAGTGGAATCCAATTTTGTAAATGTACCTTTATCTGGATTTTAGGGTTATCTTTATTATACATCCACTCTCATGCCTCTGTTTTTTTCCCTACATGGTCAGTGAAGTTATCTCATCTTATTCAAGTTCATCTTATCAGTTGTTTTCATTAAATGCCATCAAAGTAAGAGAAGCTTTGGCTAAGCATGGATACGCTGATAAGCAGAAACTGTACTGGAAATAATTTGGAAGATTATCAGATAAGAGCAGGAGTGGACAGTAATGAATTACACTGAAGTTATTATAATTGAGTAGCTTTTTGTGTACTGAAAATCTTCGAGTGTTTCTCAGTAAGTTTACTTGAGACTATTTAAGAGAGGTATTGCACTATTTTTTCACATTCATCATCTGAGTACTAGCAAATAAAATGAAAAGCTAAAACAATCAAAGTTTTCTAACACCGGATGTTGTGATGCTACAAATGTTAAATGTGATAGTGGAAAAAAGTTCAATATCTCAACACAAAATTCTCTAAGGATCCTTCAAAATAAGGTTGATTTCATACTGATATTGTTTGGGAGGGTTGTTTAGCTCAGGGCGGTTCATTTGAACAGGTTGACAAGTTAGCTCATTACACTGCTGAAGTAGTATATATATGCAGTCGTAGTAATGACGATTGCATGATGGCTACCACACAACTAGGATGATAACAAAGCTCTTCTTAATAATAATTCAATTCTATTCAATGCTATTTGTAAAGCACATTTTATATGTGCCTACGATCATAATTTACATTTTAAGTTGTAATAAGTTCTGTGACATCCAGTGGCTTATTTAATCAATGGATCTGACCAGGTTGTGTAGGTTGAAGTTTTCAGGGGAGAGACAGAGACATATAACTGAGTATTATCTGCATATGAATAATATGAGACATTGTGTGTGTTTGTATGATGGAACAAAGAGGGAGCATGTACAGAGCAATAACAGCAGACCGAGAACTGACCCTTGTGGCACTCCACAGTCGATGCAAAATTTCCCAGATAAGAAATTGCCAAAGGAAACTGTGAATGTTCTTTCTGTGGGGTAGGATTTAAACCAATGAAGGGCGGGTCCAGATGAACCAATGTAGTGTTCTAATCTGTGCAGAAGAATGTGATGGTCAATGGTGTCAAAGGTCGAAATGTGCCTTTGGACTCTTTGGACTAATCAGTACTGCTGGTATCTGCTACTGGCTAATATTTACTTCCCTTATCTAGCTTTATTTAGCTTATTTTTGGAGTCAAATCCCCTTGTCCCTCTTTTTATTCTCCTACTTTCTAACATCCCAACTTTAGCTCTGGTTTTTAATAGCTACACAGTACAACATTAAGGTCCAAATAGTTAAACCCAACTGACATTAGCAAACTGATACTACGACAAGATGATCTGCACCATTTTACAAAAAATGTTTGGAGCAAGCACATTTCAAGACAGAGAAGACAAGACAGAGACATGCTTTATTTTTCCCTTATGGGTAAATTCACTTCTTTACACTCTGTTGTTAAGACATGCTACACACACACAAAGGCTGAAGAACACATACACATGCACATTTGTTCTATGATCGTGCCCTAAGAGATGTCAGAGTGATGGTTTGCTGTTCCTTAAGAAGTGCTATAAACAGTTTAAGGGTTCAGTGCCTTGCACAAGGGCACTTCAGCAGTGCCCAGGGAGTCAGAGGGCACCTTCCCAGCTATCAAATCAACTTCCAAACATGGCTCAGTCTGGACTTGAACCAACAACCCTCAAGTCCCTTTGGACTAATCTACTGCAATCCAATTAGCTATGTTACCCGTTAAGTTTGTCGTTGTTACTTTAATAGAAAATGTGAGCATACAGGTCAAAAGTAAAGCTCAATCTTTATTGCTTAAATTTTAGATCGTTCTCAGGATGTTCTCAACCTTCATGGATGCCCCTTGAAGCTGAGGCCCAGAGAGCTTTCTCCTTTAACCCCCTCAATGACGGCCTTGATTACACTGAAACAAGTAACTGGCTCACCACACTCAAGCTCTACTTTTTGTATAAACTTGAGAAGTAGACTCAAAATGTTAAACACAAAGAGTACATTATAAACATTACTTTGCACTTGAACTTGAGTAGATGCATAGGTTGTTGTAGGCCCCTCAAAACAATATAGTATCAGCAACATTTTGCCATAAGTGTTTTAGTATTTCTGTGCTCCTTACAAAAAGTAGCTTTCCTTGTTTTTCATTGCAAATAAGTCATATTTAGGCATTTTTTTCACTCCTTAACTTCCATAAAAATGACAAAAATAGATCACTTTGATCACTTATAATGGGATGTGATTTTCGTTTATGCTTTTTAATGTATGTCTGAATAACTGAACGGGCGGCATGGCACGCAGCAGGTAGTGCATGTGCCTCACAGCAAGAGGGTCGCCAGTTCGATCCCCAGGTCGGGCAGGGCCTTTCTGTGTGAAGTTTGCATGCTCTTCCCGTGCATGCGTGGGTTCTCACCAGGCACTCTGGCTTCCTCCCACAGACCAAAAGCATGCTCATTAGGTTGGCTGGTGACTCTAAATTGGCCTTAGGTATGAGTGTGAGTGTGAATGGTTGTTTGTCTCTCTATGTTGCCCTGCGATCGGCTAGCAACTGGTTCAGGGTGTACCCCGCCTCTTGCCCAATGACAGCTAGGATAGGCTCCAGCATCCCCGCAACCCCGAAAGGGATAGCCGGTATAGAAAATGAATGAATGAATACCTGGACATCACGTTAATATATATTTTCACAGTTACTGATTATGGAGTGAGACAATGTATAATAATCTGCAAAAAATGTTATTTTTTGATAATGTTAAAAGATGAGAAATGGAGCAGAAATTACTACACCTTAAATATAAATAATAAATTAAACATGCTTAGTGCTTAGTTCAGGTTATGTAACCGGTGGTATTTCTGTGTTGTGTTGGGATGATGGGGAATGATAATATGACACTGGCACTGGAATTATCTCTTTGGCCACGTTTATTCTCTGGCAAGAGACAGCAAGGGACAAAACCTCCATGAACCTTTTTAGCCTGCTCCAGACCCTATATAAAGTATAAGTACAACATGTAAAACAACCTAATTTAAAGTGCATGTATGCTACTTGTAGCGCCTGGCAACCTTATGTGTATGACTGGCAAAAATAAGCACTCATACATGACATATTTGACGTATTTACACACCAAAAGCTAGGGAAATACATCAAAATAACATAGGGAATAAAATAGTACACAGAATATAAGATTTAATACAGAGCTGGGACCAGATTAAAAGTAGACATAAGGATAGACACCCATAGGGATACATAGAAAAGAGAAGAGAAAAAAGAAGAGAATATGTGTTCAAATAACTACAGAGGAAAAAATAAAAAGGAAATAAGGGTGGCAACCTAAACTATTACAATATTTTTTTTCTTTTTTTTGTATTTGTTTTGATTGTTTGTTTTTGTTATTGTTATAATCAAGGTGTTGTTGGTGTAGGCTATTGAAAATCAACTGTATGTGATGTCAGACCATCTTTTCTTTTTTTTTTTTTTCAATTGTTTAGGTAAGGGCCAGACAAATATATGAAACGTTTTGATCTTGCTGCTCCTTTCTAATCATGAAGGTGTTGATTTGAAAATGCAGTGTGCACTTATGTATAAATTATGTGGTCCACTTTCATGTAAGGAACAAATAAACTAAGTGTATTATGGATGGAGGAGACTTTTCGGGCTGACAGATTGTCAGGTAATTTTGTGAAATTAGTATAGAAAACAGTATAGAAAAGTACAGGTGAATATTTGACCCTGTTACACTTATGCTGCACAGTTTTAAAAATTATGTATCGCATAATCTTTAGCTAAAGAGGGTTTCCTCCAACATGCAAGCTTGTTTTTGTCTCTAAACATAAGAACTCGTAATAATTCTTTGCAGTCATTAGAAAATATGTTACATCATATTAATTTCTTTATTTGCTCGACAGTTGTTTTGTTTAAGAAGCTGGGCCGGGCGGACAACACCCCTGCTTCATACTTTTTGTAAGACTGTAAACATGGTAATTTGAAAGGAAGATGGAGGCACTTTCACTCCTGTGCAGGAGGTGGCGGACTGTAGCTACTGGTAATCCTTTAGAAAACCCACGAAGAAGAGGCAGAGGCGGAAGAGACGTGGCACATAAACAGTCAGAGGAAAGATCCTGGTTGCAGCACAGCCCTAAGTTTACTGATGACAGCCCCATGAGCTGTCCTCATTGTGAATTTGACAAAGGAGCTTAAATGACGGTCACACAACAGTACCTGGAACCAGCGGCAGTTCAGTAAAGTCCGTGTGACAGGTAATATGTTGTTATTTTTCCTTTGACGTCGTAACTTCCTGAACTATACCAGCTAGCTCGTTTAGCTCGCTAACGTCACCTGCCTGAGAACTTCCAGCTAACACCTGCTATGACAGGCTAATGTCTGCTCACATGGATGCTAAAAGGTGTTTCTGCTGACGATGCGTGTTAGTGGATGCTTGAAAGTAAAGGCAGGTCACTTTTGTCTGTGTATCTATCACAGAATGGTACAAAGGTACACACATAGAGTACAAATCACGTCCTCTGACTGTAGGAAGAGCACAATGATTGGATTTATTTATCATAAGATGCTGATTAAATGAGGTTATAAGTCGATGCCTTGGGCTGCCTCAGTGATGTCCTTTTAGCTGCCAGAATTGTTTCCTTTTTTAAGTCCTATTCTCATCTCAAGTGACCATTGTTTGTTATTAGCAGGTGAATCAGTCCCCACTAATTACAGAAGGATAGGCCAAACATTTCAAAAACGCCACTTATTTTATTATGTAGGGGTTTTTGAGTGATGATAACAATTACTGAAGTTAATGCCAATGCACTGTAGAGATCAGTAGAAGAAAATAGGACGAGCGGAATCTATATTGTTTATATTATTATTTTATAAACCTTAAAGAGCTGCCACAGGGTCAGTGTCATAAGCACTTCTTACCCACAGGCTGCTGAAACTTGGGATGGTAATTGAAAAGATTTTATTGATACCAATGCCATAATAAATTCCTGCTATTTTTCTGTGTGGACATAAGTTGGCCCAAACAGGTTTTCAGCAGCAACAATGTCAAACACCTAACACTCCGGATATTTAATGCTGTGCTGCATAGATGAATGCTTCTGCAAGTTGCTGATGTTTACTGTAACCCAACAGTACACGTATTTTTGTCAAAATTAAACCACAATTTTGCCCACTTCTGCCCTCTGTCTGCCATGTTTTTGCATGTGTTTGTTATCGTTTCTGTTGACTGCCCTGATGAGAGCATGATATCTTTGATTTTCAAGGCATGTAGATCAAAATGGAAGAATTGATAAGAAAAAAGACAAATGATATTGATTCTTGGGAATTGCTAACGATTCTTAACTGGAATTGGTTTTCGATTTCCATCCCTTGAAGAAAGAGCGTTAAACAATAATATGAAACATTCCAGATGACCAGTGCATTTGACCTTAAAGAGTAACAGGATGAGAACTTTATCATTACATATGCGTATGCGGGACAATATAAAAACAGAGACAGCAAGTACTGCTTTGTCCACAGGGGTACTAAAATGTACACAAACTAAAAATCCCCCTAGTTTTATGTATAAAAAATTATACAGTTATTAAACACATGGGTGCAAATGATGTACACTATTAATACGGGCATTAAACAACAGTGATTTGTAATGTTTAAGGGAATCATAGTTATGGTGTGGAGCAGGGATGGGAATCAAATTTCGTGTTACAAACAGATTTAGTACAAGAAAAAGGGGCTTTGGTTCTAAAATTAATTATACTGGAATTAATTTTAAATGCAGACATTCAGTGTTATAGGTTAAAGCACAATGGCTTTTTCGTATATTCTGACAACATAATGGTTGGAACATGAGAAATATATTACCAGTCTGTATGGATTATTTTGCTGTGGGTATTGTCTGAATATCTGCTAATACCATAAATAACCTTTTAAAGGTATTATCTTCCTTCACTGATACCATTCTGATAATATTTTGCATTCCTAGTCTATGTCAATTCTGTAGTGTCTTCATAAGCTTTAATATTAAGCAGTGTAATGTTACTAAATGTTGCAGACTTTATTCAGTTCAGTTTGATTAAAGATCCATTTAAAACCCTGAGGAGGGTTTGGACTTCAAACACAGGATGGGGATCAATAACATTGCCTTTTTCGGTTTTGCTTATGAGTCCAATTCTCTGCTGATTCCCTTAATAACTCCAGTGGATTTTTGTCTTGGGAAAGAGTTGACTTAAACAGGTTTTCTGTGTCAGCGGTGTAAAACACATGGCACTGCTGATAAACAATGTTACACAGCATCGACAAACATTTGAGCGTGTTGCTGTTTCTGCCCGTGCTTGAAATCATACAGCCACAGATTTTGTACATTATGATGTTAGTGTCATTTTTATCAAGCCACACTTAAAACCACCTCTGTATTCCTTAACTCCTTAGTTTCTGTTTATGCTGACTGCCTTTCTCAAGCATTTGAAATCTCTGATTTTCAAGGTACGAGGAAATGACTGCATGGCACTTGTGAAGAAATCATTAAGTATAGAGGCAACGTATAGCGGCAGTTCATATCAACATCTACAGCTATTGGGACCCAGTTCTCAGCTGGAACCAATCCTGAATTTCTGTCCCCAGTTTGAAATGATGTATAGCTTAAAAGTCTCAATACAAAAAGAGACCAGGGTTGCTCTGCAGCCAAGATGATAATCACAAATATTATAATGATACTGAGATCATGAATATTACATAAACCACTTAGTAGTAGGTTTCAATTAACAATTTCAAATTGCGGAATTTGCTGTAACAGTTTATTTTGCATGGCTCTGGTTGTGTGTCTTAAAACTTCCTGCATTTAACCAGTTTATGTGTTGTAGTTTCTATGTTTCTATCAAAACTATGAGCACAATACAGCATGTGGCACAGTAGTCATTTATTGTTTATTGTTTTGTTTGCATTGTTATAGTTGAATGAAAAATCCATCAATTGCTAAGCACTTCAAGAATTTATGTCACTTGCATTATTCCTGAGACAAAAAAATCAGTGGAGCCGAGTAAAAATTCAACAGCATTCTATATAACTGACCAGCTTTTACATTTACATGGTTTATGATAGAAGTTTTTTAATATTTCCAACACTTGTTCTAACAAATCTTGCAATTGTAAGCAATGTACATGAACTCATTTGCATACAGTCTCACAGTGCCATTCCAGATTTCCCAGTGTCACGGTGAAAAATGAAAAGATTTTTCAAATACTGGTTTGACAGAAGAGAAGTAATAACTGTACAGCACTCAGAGCTATAAAGCTTTTCAGCAACTTGTTACTCTGACTATAAGTCTGGAAAGTTCAAATGGATAACAAACATACCCAGTGTGCTCGAGGAAACCTCGGCTATCAGAGGAATATAAATTGTGAAAAATGTCCATTTTGTCTCTGTGTGTAAGTCTTCAGACATCCTCAGGGTAGTTACAGTCAATGCATACACTGTTACTAGTTAGTGAATGCTCCTCTATGTCCAGCCGGCTTCTGTCTACATTTAACAGACCTGTAATTTCCACAACAGTGACCATGGCATGTCTTTGATGTTTGCATCCATAACTTTATTGTATTTTCTGTGTGTGTCCTCTACACAACGCAGGTGACCATGGGTCTCTGCAAGTGCCCAAAGAGAAAGGTGACCAATTTGTTCTGCTTTGAGCATCGTGTAAATGTGTGTGAGCACTGCCTTGTCTCCAACCACAACAAGGTGAGTGGATGGAAAAGACATTGTTTTGGATACTGAAAAAAGTAATACTGTGTAAGTATCATAACACGTTTACTTGTTTCCCTCCAGTGTATTGTTCAGTCATATTTGCAATGGCTCCAGGACAGCGACTACAACCCCAACTGTACTCTGTGTAACACTCCTCTGACCTCACAGGACACTGTCAGACTCGTATGCTATGGTAAGATCAGTTCAGTGGAAATAAACACTCTGTTCTGTTAAGCATAGTTTCAGGGATCTAAAGACAGAGTTAAACTGAATTCTCACCTCTGTTGCAGTCACATTTATCATTTTAATTCCTCCCACAGATGTGTTTCATTGGTCCTGTCTCAATAACTTGGCATCCCGGCTGCCCCTGCACACAGCTCCAGCTGGATACCAGTGTCCCACCTGTCAGGGTCCAGTCTTCCCGCCTTCTAACCTGGCCAGCCCGGTAGCTGATGTGCTGAAAGACCAGCTGTCATCTGTTAACTGGGCCAGAGCTGGTTTAGGGCTGCCATTGGTAAGGGTCTGTTGTTTTGTAATCCCCGGTGTGGCAACAACACAACATGGATGCAGTATAAGATAAACATTTATCATGAGAAGGAAATTAATTCATATTTAGATCTGGGATTTGGTTTGGTCTATTTGGAAGGAAGCTCAACAAAAGTTAGAAAGTAATACACTGAAAACAAATGGCAGCAGGTGGAGCAGGGGGTTGCTTATTGCACAATGCTGCGTAAATAAAACCGAGATAGAGACTGAGGATGTTTGTCTAGTATTTTACTCTAAGTGAAGAAGTTAGGATTGTTTTGTTTGTCAGACGGTGCAGATCATTTGATGACTTTACTTTTTCAAATGTATTTATTTACTTTTACAATTTAAAAAAGTAGTTAAAAGTAGAGAATTCAGCAAACTGAACCAGTGGATTGATTTTACACTGTCGTGTTAGATTGATCTAAAAATAGCATTTCAGTAACTTGTGTTGCCTTGTTCATACTTCTAAGATTTCAAGCATTTTAAGGTACTCTAAGAAGTTACACCAAAATGAGAAAAAGTTGAGATGCAGTGGATGGTCGATCTTTAACAGAGTGCAAAAATATGAATAAAATGTCTTGTGTGACTGGCAGATCGAAGAGCCCATTGGAATCATTGAGGAGATCTCTGCGAATGATGTTACTGATTATACCGACTGGTCAACATTTGATGGTAAGGATTCATGTTTCCTCATTTAATTTGTGCTTCACAGCTTTTTGTAAACTAGTACCTAAGTGCTTTAATCAACTTCTTGTTTCCTTTCCTTAGGACAAGAACAAAGTAACATTTACCCCAGCCACTCCTACGACACTAGCCTCAGCCCACCCACGTCTTCTGTCTCACCCCCAGTGCAGGAGGAGATCGAAAGGCCCCGCAAAAATGGGGATTCAAATACTCAAGATCACTCTGTGATCAACTTCACTACTACTGCCACTACCTGTGACACAATAACAATACACACAGGTAAATGCTTTCAAAGTTAAGATTTGTTTTTCCTGTAAAAGGATAATTTAGTTGTTTAAGGCATTTGTTAATAGTAAGCACTGCAGGGGATAACACATAGCCTAGATGTTCTTCCGCCAGCAGGGCACTGATCAGCTGTTCTGGTCAATGTACAACTTAACTTAAATTTGCCAAGTAGATTGAGCATTATTCCCTAAATTGTGATATTAGCCCACTGTATCCCAACTTAAGATCAATTCAAGAGACAAGTATAAAGATTATATAGTTGATTCAGCCCAGTAATAGCTTTGAAGTGTATTACTTGACTTTGTTTTCTCCTCAACGACAGATCCATTGTGTTTTTTATCAAGTCAGACATATCATGAAGATGGTGGGTTGTGTCCTCATGCAATAAAAAATGGACTAACTGAAAATGTAGTTTGTATAGATAAACCTCCTTTTAGCTACTTTTCTTTTCTATTGAACTTGTGAAATTCTGAAAATGGTGTGTAAACCACACTGTTCAGTAGGACAGGGAGCTTTGTATGGTTTGCATGAGCTTAGGCTGCTGGTATCCTCTTCAGAAAGTTTCTGAAGTACTAAAATGGAAAGCCCCGCTCCCATACCTGCCCCCAGTGACAGGTTCTCAGCGGAGGGGCTGAGCTGACTGACATCTGGAAACTTCCTGTATGTTGATACTTTTTCGATACTGTGTGCTCTACACAATGAAAATCTGCTAATTTTAAATTTGCTAGTATCAGCAACACCAAAGTTATGAATCGAAAAACATGGATACTGACTTGGTTGAGAGTGATCACTGGTACGTTACAAAGAAAGTGCTGTTACACATAAATAAGATGTTATTACCTCCTCCAAGGAGGTTATGTTTTTGCCAGCATTTGTCCATTTGTTAGTCTGTTAGCAAGTTAACTCAAAAAGTTCTCACCAGATTTTGATCAAAAATGTCAAGGAATGGCAGTCGTGGCACAAGGTGGTGGTGATACAAAGATGGATACAGAAAAATGAATTTGGATTTGTTAACTTGGCTGATAGGGCAGTTTCCCAGATTTTCTCTGATAATTCTTTTATGGACTTGTATGAAATTTTCAGAGAATGTTGGTCATGGGGGAGGTGATTTGATTTTGGTGGTGATCTAGGTCCAGGAATTTTAAATGTTTAAAAGATTTGATAACATTGCATGATAGGGCAATTTGCCATATTTCGAGAATAACTCTGTTAAGAATGTCAGGAATGCCTTGGCAGAAGTTTGTATTCACTGAGCTGTTGTAGTTTTCTGAATATTTCACTGTGGCTTTTGACCTTTACACAGATGTGCAGTTGTGTTTCTCAATCTGCTCCGTGCCCTCATAGCTTTTCTCTTGACACTTTTTTTAAAATTTTGCAGCCAGCAAGTATGTTTCATTGAGTCTCTCTCAAGCATTTCATTATAATGCACATGTTAACAATAGTGCCTGACACAGACAAAGACCTGGAGAGAGATAGCGATGTCTCCTGGACTGGTTTTTCTTTAGCTTCCAACCTGTGAGGTGATGACAGTTCTCATCCCTGTACTGACGCTTTTGCACATAAAATGTCTTCAACAAGGAAACTTCAAAGTACAGATAAAAACCCAAATCACTGCATGCACTTCCTCTGGATAATAATTATTTTAAATATTTTATTTGGTATTTGTTATTTGTAGGAAAGTCTTATTGCGTGTTTCATCACAATCAGTCTCTGCCTGACTTTGGTTTGTGTGGAGTGACTTTTTCTAAAGCACATGTTGGCTTCATGACATACGAGGGCTGATTGATAAGTTGTGAGCCTTGTATTGAAGAAGATAAGCAGGGATGTCCTTTTTCAACTCTACTATTCCCTGACTATTTAAGGCTGTGTACCCGAAGACTGGTGTCATTTGGTCAGTTTATGTTGAAGAGGTAGCACTCTAAAGTAAACAAGGCAAGTGACTTTTGCAAAATGGACAAAATGCCCCTGTTCACAAGTCTGTCATTGGCTGCCATTAAAGATTGTGACTTTGAACTGATTGAGCATCCGCCTTATTCGCCTGATCTCGCTCCATCAGACTTTCATCTATTTCCAAAATTGAAAAAGGCCATTTCCGGTACCCACTTTCGGTCAGATGATGACGTCATACATGCAGTGGAGGACTTTCTGTACGGTCAAGAAAAGGACTTCTTTAAAAGTGGCACTGAGGCCCTTAAACATTGCTGGCAAAAGTGTATAGATACTGAAGGGGATTATGTTGAAAAATAATGCAATATGTCTGCCAAAAGTCAAACCCTTAAATATGAGGCTTACAACTTATCAATCAACCCTCGTAAATGTTCAGGAGGTCATTTTTCTGTTGCTGTGGTGTTGCAGCATTAGTTGATGTTCACTGATGTCATGCTGACATTATAATGGGTATTGTGACAGCTGTGGCACAGCAGCTTATCAGTTTATTTACAGCAAGTACCTAAACTGTAGAGAGAAATATTCAGGGGGAATTTCCTTAATGTACTGAACTTCAAACACAATAAAACTTTTTTTTTGTGAGATTAGCAAATGATTTGTTTTTGTTCTCCAGCATCATCTCCAAGAAAGATCTATGACACGCGAGATGTTGGACACAGCTCAGTCACACAGATTGACTTCGATGATGACAAGTACAGAAGGAGACCAACTCTAAGTTGGTTTGCTCAGATTCTCAAGTAAGTATCATGATCTTCCTCCTAGCTGATGTTTGATTTAATGATCCCTTAGACTTAAAAAGCCTCCAGTGTCGTCACTGTCATTGTTTATTTGTGTTGTTCTTTCAGAAACCTCACGGGTGGAAAGAGGACTTCTCTGACCTGGAAACAGCGAGTCTTCATGATTCTTGTGGTTGGAGTTATCGGATTCTTTACCCTGATAATCATCATGGCTAAACTCGGACGTGCCTCTGCCGGCTCAGACCCAAATTTAGATCCTCTTCTTAACCCCAACATCCGCGTGGGGAAAAACTGATAACAAGCATCGATTCTTTCTTTTCCTTCTGTGTTACACAATGTGAGCCTGTGCAGGCTGAACTGAAATGGAACTTCTCAATACACTATCAGGCCAACAGAGGGAGCTGTTCACTCAGTTTGATGGGAAAGGGATCGAGACGCTGTACCTCTTTAGAATAGAGGTAATCTCCTGCTCTGTTCATGAACACAGGCAGTAGGATCATGCCAGGGCCTTTTATAGACTTTAAAAATGTTATTATATTCAGGAGATTTCCTGTGATTCTGGTAAAGCAGCCCACAACTCCAAAAGTGACCAAAGCTCTGGTGCAGACACACAAGGATCCACTGAATTTTGCTTTGAAAGCTAACGATGGGGAGAGTTTGTGCGTCTACTTACAATTCCAGCTAACGTTTGTCAGTGAACTTTTGAAGTTAATTTTTTCAATTTTAGTAAAAACTAAACACAGTTGATGTTAGAAGAACATCTTTTGCTCACACAAAAGTCAGAATGTACATTATCAAAAACTCAGCATATACATCCACAGTTTATAAACTGAGTTTGTTTTGGCTGGAGATCCTTGTGTGTGTTTTATTCCTGCAGAGACGACTTTGACTGGAACAGGATGAACCGCTCACAGAATAAATACACAACTTTGTATTTATGGGTGTCAGCATTACTTTTGAACTTGAGTGCAATGCTTTTAACTTTGGCACCCATGCTGTATGTATTCTTTCCTGATGTTTCTTTGACTGTCTATTAAATGGGAGTTTCCCAAAATATCAGTATACTAAGTTTTTTTAAAGTAGTTATTTTAGAAAATAACAGTTTGCCAGCAAAAAACGAGTATTCATGCACTTAGCTATTTAATCCACTTTCTATGAATTTCATCAACATTAGCTCATCAATAAGAACAGTTTCTTTGTTCATGTTTGCAAACTTAGGAGTAGTTACTTGACTATGATTCCAATACCCATGAAATCAGCATATTTAAGCAATCACAGTCCACTTTAAACAATATATACAATCCACTCATAAGATACAAGGCTCAGCCGTTTGCACATTTGACAGTCTGTTGCACTTAAAAAAAAGTAAGTTTAATTTTAATAAAAAGGGAAGATGTGGTTCCTGCTTGAGGCAGGTAAATATAAAGTTAATGTCCAACCATTCCTACAAAGGAAATGTTTTGTTAGTATATACCAAGGGTGAACAACTGGCTACTCAAGGGCCACATACAGCTCTCCCCCTTACATTGTGACTGGTGAATTGAATTCAAATGTATGAACTTAACATTAAAATCTGTGGTCGCAAAGAAACACCATGTACAATATGAAAGAGGGAAGTTACAAAATTTCAATAAAAACTAGACCACTGTTTTACTGCTATCCATAGGCACTTGGTAATCGGATAAATGGGCTGAAATTAAAGCCTTATTTTTTTAAAGCTTTTGTTAGCCAAAAAAGGACTTCTTTTTAAAATAAATGCTTAAACTAGAAGTGTTCCAAGAGCATAAACCTCTGCCAAGGCATTTTGGGGAAGTTAAACTGCCAAATATGGCACTGTTAGAAATACTTGAAAAAAATTCCTGGATCCAGGTTTGGATCACGACCAAAATATTATCATGTCTTCCTTGTGCCATGACAAACATTCCCTGGAAATGTCATGAAACCCATTCAGAACGTATCAAGTAATTAGCAAAGATGTGGAAAACTGCCCTATCTGGCAGTGTTAAGGAATCCTTAAATTCCTCAGCAGACACAGAGGTATATTGAATAGATTAAAGGGTGCCTGTGCACAGCAGTTAGAACAGTTTCCCCACACAGTGAGCTGCATGTTTCTTTTGGGGCTCTCTGGGCTTCATTGATAGTGGAGATACAGTGGATCAACTTGGAAAGAGGGAGAGAAATCAGGGGCAGACACAGCAAACAAGCCTCCACAAGACTGCCCACCAGTCATCCAGATGATGACCTTTGACTGTAAAAAAATAACAGGTGGGTCGTATTCCTGTTTAGTCAGAATAATATGAGGTTTTATGAAGACTGTGTTCCTTTTGTTGTCACCCCAAAGTGGCCCATGAAGGAACCAAGGCTTTTGTTTCCTTTTCAATGACCCTATTTTATGCCTCCGGCCACAGTGAAGAGATTCTTTTGAACTGAACATCTAAAAAATGCTTTGAGGGATTCTCTTTAAACTCTGCACAAATGTCCACAAAGTCTCAGTGATGAAGTGATTACCATTTGGAGATCAAAAGGCAAGGACAGGTTGCCACATGATTATCCTTTGCTTGTAAATGCAATATCTCTAGAACACTTGAGGGAGCACTTTATAATTTGCTCAAGCACCTGATCTAACTCAGGGATTAATTATTTAGTTTTTGACGGTTCTGGGTTCAAGGCCAAGGTCATGGATCCTGGTGTTATTGATCTGCTTGTTAGCACAACATCTTAGAAACTCTTTCAGGGAATTTTCTTGAATTTTGCTCATATGCCCACCCTTACTCACGGATGAACTGATAACATTTTGGCTGTCATAAGTCAGAGCTCAAGGTCATGAAGTCTTGTGCTCATCTTCTGCTTGCACTTCTGTTTGAACTCTGACCCAGAGGTCAGCTGAATTAATTGTGTTTAAAAAGCAAGATAAATGAGCCTCACGTTTAACCCCTGTTCATGAATACTCAAATGCCCACTTTGAATTAAGAATGAGCTGATTCGATTGTTGAGGTCAAAGGTTAAGGTCTGGGGCCTCATTTCATCCTTTTCTTTTCTTAAGATATCTCTGAAATGCTTCGAGGTATTTTTGTGTTCCTTTTAACAAAAACCTACCCTGATTCAGGGTGAACTACGTAGATTTCAAAGGTCAAAGTTCAAGGTCACTGGGTCTCACATTCTAACCTTGTTAGGAAGCTGGATTTGCCAGATTCCATTTTTGTAATCAGACAGATTTATCCTGAAAAGCTACAAGATAAAACAACTGTCCTGTGTTTGACAACAAAAATGGCATTTCAGCTTCCTTTGGAGGACAAAGAGGCAGCAGATACAGTGTGACTGTCAGCCCCTGACTGACCAGTAACAGACACAATATTTGTTCTATCACCTCGATAGAAAAGTTTGAGGTTCAGCTCTTCCCAGTCACTGTTTCCTCCTTTTAAAATTATTTTCCAGGACAGGGAATCATCTAAAAACAGTCAGTAATTATCTCCATGATACGCTGGCAGTGCGTCATTGTTTGGGCATTGATAGTTTCGCGTCACGGTTGGGACACGATGTACACACTTTGATGTAACTGAGTGTCACATCCTGTCCTTAGAAACCCTCATAATAGGTCCCTTAAAGTGTGAATCCAGAGTTATAAATATTCACTAATACATCTCACGTTGGCATGTGTGGGATGCTTCCTCTAACTTTCCATTGCGTTTGGCAGACTGTCGCAGCAGTGTAGGTTTTGCATTGATTGTCTGTGGATCTGAGCCACATGACATTGATGCAGGGAAAGCTGCCCACGGCGATGAAGATAAATGCTGTAATATTACAATGAGGATGACATGTGTGACACTGGTGCACACCACAGAGCGGTGGTTTGTATTGTCTGGTGTATTTGCTGCTACATGAAAAGGGTTTATGTTGTTAGAGTTATAACATGACATGATGATGTCTTGTAATGTGAAATTGGCTTTGTCACCTATTGGAGTTCAATGTGTTGGTCAGTAACTCTGAGTTATTAGATTGCCCATTGAACTGACATAATAGGGACATCCTGATCAATAAGGTGACACTTTTTGGTGATCAGCTACTCTGTAAGCAGTGCACTGTGTTTGTGCCGCTGCTCTGCTCTCATGAGAACAGCACAGGCAGAAAATTATCACTGTGATGAACTGGTGAGGTGGAAAGTAACTAATCGTATTCACTCACGTTCATCAAGTAAATTTTTGTGTGTTTGTTCTTTCTAGAATAGTATTTAAAATGAGTGCTTTTCACTTGTCGCATAGACTTTGAATACTAAGTAAATAAAAAGCTAAACTGATCAAAGCTCTGTATTAACCAGTGTTAACATGATTCCAACAATTTAATTCTGATGTTGGCATCAAGTTTAGTATCACAATGCTTGAAACTTAAACTATATCATAAACTTAATCCATACTGCTTTGAACCATAAACAGGATATCCACAAATATTCTGGAGGTCAAAAATATATTTTCAGTAAATTTCATTTAATACATCTTAAAGCATACTGTTTAGCTAAAGTCATCAATACCCCTTTCAGACTGACCAAAAAACCTGTGTATATACGCCAACAATCGGCTCCTGTCAGCAGTTTGAAAGGGTCTAATCGGCATTTCCACCCGAGTCGACTTACCCTGCGTGCAACACAGGTTTTCATCAGCTCGTCTCTGGTCGGCTTCGGTGAGAACATCACACCTGGGTCAACCCGCTAAGTTACGGATGACGTCAGCGTTACATGCTCACAGCGCCCGTCCCCTCTGTCTGTAACTTACGTGACTCTTTGCCATTTGAGCAACAAATTCCATCTGCCTTTGTATCATCAGCTTAGAGCTTGTTCATTTTTAAAGAGGGACAAAAGTAAAAAGTACAGAAAATCGTGTCCACGGCGTCCATGCTCCTTTCCATTGTTTACGTAATCGTGTTTCGTCGCGCTGATGATGTCATCAACATGATGACATCAGCTTGATGTGCCAGAGGAAAAAAAATAGCCACGCAACTCGGCTGCTGCGGGTCTGCTGGCAGTGGTAAAGGAGTCACTGGCAGGTTAAAAAGCATTGAAAAAGCATGCATTGACCCGCTGATTTTAGTGTGAAAGCAGTATAACAATGCGGGCAAAATAATGAAAAAAATTGTAATAAATTATGTATTATTTAGTAATACTTAGGAAACAAATAAAATAACTAGATCCTTTTCAAAACTGCATACTGATTTTGCCATGTAGTATGCACTGTACGCACATTTGTGAAATCCGTAGTATGCCAGAAATACCAGGACATCATACTGCTATGAGGAAAGCCAACAGTATGCATCAGCCAGTGTACCTCACATACTATTTCCCAAAATGCAAAAGGCCACGCGTCGAACTGGTGGACAGCCAAGACGGCAACCTTTAAGACAGAAAATGGAGGCCCATGCAGAAATGCCAAAGCCTGTAGTTCCTCAAGTGTCCACTAGAGGCTGGCTGCATAAATCTGATACTCAAATGATTGAGTGCAGGAAAATAGACAATTTTAATGACCTATATACACATCTTTACAGCTGGTTTTAAAAAAAACGGCTTAAACTGCTGTCCAGTGGTAATATTGTTTGGATTAAATGTTACTGTATGTTTTAATATTATTAACTGAAACAAATAACTGGTTGACCAGCCATTTCCCACAATCAATAGTCTGCCTGGATTCTGTAGTGCTAATGCACATAAAACCTCTACCCTGTCAGGCACAGTCAAGTTACAGATATTGTTTTTCTACCAAGACAACCTGGACTATCAGAATATTCATGATGCAATGTCTGATATATTAAAGTTCTCGATGCGATAAAACAAAATATTCAAGAACTAAAAAAAGAACTAGAAAAAAATCACACACAGGTCCACAAGTCAATGATTACTGAGTTTTTTTCACATTTTGATATGGTTCATTCATGCTTACACTATCTAGTGAAAAAAAACCCAGAAATATGCAAAAACCTCACATTAACCATTTATTTGTTTATTTACACTTCTACCCTCAGATGTTTTTATTTCTCCATATAATCATTTGTGCCCCTCTTGGATTCAATTTCTGTCTCATATGTTGCAAAGAGTAACATCAGATTGCTAACAATACATTTTTAATTCTTTTGGAACTGACAGATAACTAATTTGTCTCTTGTTGACCCTTGGGCGCTCCTGATTCGATCTACCATCAAGAAAACAAGTGAAGTTGAAACTGGGCACGTCTGATTGGTCAATACACAGAAAGTTGTCAGTTTCTCTTGGGGTCAAAATGGAGAGCTAATTACAACACTGCTACATTTTTCATTAGGAAAATGTGATTAAAAAGATCACCAGTTACAAATTTGTCACTGTGGGTCTGCCAATGAAACATTTTTGGAAAAAAAAAACCCTGCAATTCACTGCCATGTTAAAAACTAAAACTTGACAAAACTGTGAGGTTCCAAACATAATTATCACGGTATATTGTAGAAAGATCGATTATTCCAGAGATATAAGTAAACAACATGAGTGTGTATGCTTAGGGGCACTGGTGATCCCATGGAGTTGGGAGGGTAATGTACAATTTGAATTACCTGTTTTTTACATTTGCTTGTTTGTATATATTAAGTGCTGCTTTATTTGTTCTTGAGTTAATTTTTATCAAAGTAACTGTACTTTTGCTTAAGCTCAGTGTCTCTGTAGTATTTCCATCCATGTGAACTGGTGACATGCAAAGTGATTTTCTTTGTATCTTTCTCCTTTAAAGTTTCACTTAGAACAACAGGAGCACTGATGCACCCTGATGAGTGAGAGGGGATTTTGTGTTTATTCTAAAAGCTGCAGTAAAACAAGAAAATAGTTTGTGACATCTAACATCCACCCACCACCAAGCCTCCAGTTATACAGGCTCAAGCAAAGTTTGCTCCAACATTTCTCTTCTACTTTTGATGTGTCACTCTGAGGGGATCCATGCACAAGCTGAGCAGTGAATGCTGGGAGCCTGTGTTTTTAGCTGGTGTGGTGAGTCAGATGCTCGAGGCAAGTCAAACAAAAAACCCTTTGAGTTAGGCTTTATTCTCTTGAAAGCCACGCTGCAGAGCTGTGTTTTTCTCACATTAGTACATGTCAGTCTGAGTGGGTGGTAAAACAAATTCTTCAACATTCTTGTATGGAGTTGATTAAACATTTGAAAAAATGTGCTTTGATAAGTAAAATGGTGTTGCTCTTAATAAAGGGGACTGGAGTAGTTTGGGATTATTAATGACACATAACAGAACAAAAAGTCTATATACAATGCTCTGCAGCTGAGATTTTTTCATAATCAGGAAATAAACATTTACAATGATTGCACAGTAAAGGCCTTGATGTGTTGTTAAAAATAATAATTATATTTAAACAAAGTGTTGTCATATGCACAGTCACATGTTTTACCTGTTGGATTAGTTCTATTTGTAATATTCCTGGTTTCACGCCATTTTCGTGAAGCTAAAAAAAAGTGGAAACATGCTTTCAGCCATGTTTAGCTCAATGTCTTTGTGTATTCATTTGTAGAGCAACCATTTTGGGATTATTCTGGTTTCAAGACAAACATGTTGCAGTACAAGTATTGTGAAAAAAAAGAAAACAACAGAAGCACAGGAACTAGGAATTATAGCTAAAATCAATGTTTAGACAACTGGTGCCAACCATGTATTTTGCAAAGAAATTTGATCACATAGCAGTCCTCAGAGAGCACAGACATCCACTAAAGCATTTCTGACACTGTTAGCTGAGTTGAAAATGTGGAACACTGTCCTGTCTCACAAAGTTATCAATTGTTTTTTTCTTCTTTTTATTAATTCCTGCATCTGCATCCAGATTCTGATCACCTCCAAAATCCATTGGCCTTTCCCTTGTACCATGACAATACTCCCAAAAGTTTAAACAAAGTCTATTCAGAACTTTTCAGTTATAAGCAAAAACATGTCATAGTGCCCTGTGTTGCAATGTCAACTGATCCTGTAAAAAACAGCTTGGATCTGAATTCAGATTTCTGAATCCGAGGTAACAACCTAGGAGAATAACATCAGTGGGATCTGTCACATTATCAGCCCACCCCGACCAACAGTTCTGTATACTTTCAGTTTTCTTTTACAGGCATCTACTTCTGAGCCTCCTCACAGGGAACAGTCGAGGCCAGAGGCACAATGTTTTGGGAAATACGTCAGTCTGTATGCGGGGGCAGATTTTGTGATGGCAATATGTATAAACTCTCAGAGAGATGGTGTTTTATCTTCAAAAAATGTCAACATGGGCTCAAGGAGAATCTAAAGACATTTTGGAGATTAACAATGGGTCAAAAGTCAAGGTGATGAGTCACATGGTCAAATTTTGCTTGAGACCAGGGCATCTTTAGAAGAGGATTTTTATCAAACTTGGCACAAATTTCACTCTGATTCAAGGATGAACTGCAGAGATTTAAAAGGTCAAATCAAGGACACAGAGCTTCATGTTCATCACTTGCTTGTCAACATGATGGCAGAATTATATTTTGAAGATCATGTAAAGAGAGAAGGTCACAGAGCTCCTTGGTCATTATTTTGTCAACACAGTATCTCAGGGACTTAGATGAATTCCACTCAAACTGAATTGGATCTTAAGAAATATGATTCAAGGGAAGACTGGTTAGGTTTTCAAGGTTATGGTCAAGGTCATGGAGTCTCCCGGTCATCTTTTGAATGTAACATCTCAAGAGCTTTGGGGGGGATTTGTCAAGCTTTGCACATGTGTCTGTGATTATTGAAAGATGAATTGTGTACAAACACAAAGCCCATGATAGGACATTTGTATGCACAGCAATAACAATAGTTCCAAATAAACATTAAACTATCTGTCTTTGTGAGTTAAAGCTTAATCCTCAGATGGTTTTTGACTCTAGTTTCTTGTGCTTGTAATTCGGATGCTATGTTGTAAATCATCACTGTTGTGGTTCTCTTCGGTGCTCAGCCTGTAGCCTCACGCTAACACCCATCACAGCAGAGATGATATTCCAAAACAAAATCACTCCCTGCCTCTGATATTTCTAAATAATCATTATCACACACACGAACAATATTGGATTATATTAGGGCACATCACAGATTTTTTTTCCAGCTTACCCATGCCTGGTATTATCGACAGTTTCTCTGAAGTAACCCACATATTCAGCACAGTAGTTTAGTTATTCATGCAGATATCAGAAAACTTCATCTGCTATCTATCTATCTATCTATCTATCTATCTATCTATCTATCTATCTATCTATCTATATGTATATGTATTTATATATATATATATGTGTGTGTGTGTGTGTGTGTGTGTATATATATATGTATATATATATTTATTTATTTATATATATATATATATATATATATATATATATATATATATATATATATATATATATATATATATATATATATATATATATATATATATATATACATATATATATATATATATATACATATATTCATATAGAAGCAAAATAGCTTGTTGAAGTCTGTTTTATAGCCATCTGTAAACTTGTCAAAGGAGCTTTAAAATATGTTAATTGTCTATTATAAATAAGACTGTACCCCAGGGATCATCAACCACATTTGTAAAATGGCCAGTTTTTCTAGACAGACGGGTGGTCAATGTTGCCACATTGAGGCAACAGCAGATATTTTGACAATCCCAGCAGAGTGATGGCTATTAATGTCAGAATGGTGTATTTAGGTTAAATGTATCAAACAAGAGGTAAATCCTGATAAAACTGTTTCCTTCTCAGTAGTTTTGGGAGTTGCATCATTAAGCTGTTAGGGTTTAACAACAAAATATATTCCACAAACAAAACCACAACATTATGTTTTACTTCTCATATTTTCTGGATTTGATATTACGCTGGGGGCCGGATGGGAAGCTGTAGAAGGTCTGATGTGGCCCAGGGGCCTCCAGTTGATAATCACTGCTGTACACAATAAAGTTTAATACGGTTCAAAGTAGCTACGAGGAAAAACTGTGCCCCCCCCCCCCCCCCCATGTCACTGGGGGACATGGGAGTACGTATTGATGTGTGAGTGCATGTGTGTGGTGCATGTGCCTCCCAGTTCAATTAGACGGTGCATCACGGAGAGGAGCTCATTTTGTTTCTATGAACTCTGCCGTCTGTTTCATTACCAAGGCTTCATTGAGAAAGTAAGTACAGACTGCGTGGTTAATAACAAATGTCATTTTTAGTTATCCCAAACAAAGATTAACTTTCTTTGGAGACTAAAAACTTGTTTCATGATGGAATCTGGAAGTGTTGTGATTTTTCAAAGCTGTGCTTTGGACAAAGACCTCTGCATGTTCTGTCTCTTCTTATAGCCCTTCATGCTGTTTTTAAATTTTTAGAGAGTATGATGTTTTGCAAAAATATTCAGACTTTCAACTATTATATTTCATCAAATTTGTTTTAAAAGCAGACACATCTATTTTACAAAGTTAATGAAATAATATTTGTTTCTTTTGTGACAGATTTCCTGACAGATATAGTGGTCACTGATGGAGGAATATAAAAGACCTTCACATCCTCATCAGGACAACATAGGGACCAAAGGGACCAAGACTGAAATGTGCGATCAACATGAGAGAGACCACAAACGTGGAAAGACACCACATTCAAAATCTCAACAGATGAAGCACCATCACCAAAATCAACCACAGCATCATCAGCGTAACATGCAAAAGCCCCATCAGTCTGATGAGAATGACAACCATGAGTAAGTTTGGAAACCATAAGTGTTCTCTTTGTACTTTGTTGATTTTATATGTGTGCTTAAAATTCACGAATATTTGTCCTATTTGTGATTAAGTTTTCATTTTCAAAGGCAGGTAGTTTTAAACAAATCATTCAAAATACAGGCAATTTGAAAACAGCAAAAAGGACAAGAAGACAGCCCTTACATTATTCACTTACCTTGTGCCACAAAATATTAACAGCACATATTCTTTCAATCCAATGTTCATTATCAGATGACTTTTAATTTATTTATTATTTTTAGGGGGGTAGACACAGATCTGCACACCAACAGGCAAATGCCTGGCACCTGTACTCAAACATGCAGACAAGCCAAAGGATTAAAATATCTCTAAAATATTATTCAGAATGTAAGCTCAGGAAACTGAAATGTTAAACTGTGAGGGAGAGGCATATTGCATAAAACAGAGATAGAAAAATGTGGTTACCAAGGGGGTCAAATATCTTCTACTTCAACTGCCAGAGGGCTTAATTGTTAAGACTTGTTAAATATCATCAGTTACACAATAACCTTGACTCAAGGAACTAATAAGCTTATGCATTTCATCAGATCTTATTGTGCCAACATTAAAATTTTAAATGTTCCTTCAGGTAGAAATGCATTATTAAATAATTTAAACACAAATTTATAGTAAATTTTGGAGACTTTTGTAGAGTTCCAAAGATTACTAAAATGTATTCATTTTTTAGGTCTTATCTCAGATTAAAAATCCCCATGGCTGATTTTGTCAAAATAAATAACTAAAATCAACTTCCAGGCTGTTTTAGGGAGGTTAGGGGCTGCATGTTGTGCCCAGGTTACCACTTGCCCAGCCCCAGAATAGGATAATAACCACTGTATCATAAAAATCACCTCTGAAAATCAAAAGTCATCAAAGACAGTAAAAAGGAAAAAGTGTATAGTACAGATAATATAAGTCTGCTTTGAGGTATTTTTCTGTTAAATTTGCTTTGTCTCAGTTTCATACCTTCACAAAGATGTGTGTCTAAATTGAAGCAAAAAATATTTTGTAATAATGTTGAATAGGGAAAGCTTATGTCTTCACCACAACCACTGGATAAAAAGGTTGTGATTATTCAACTTTTTTTCATTTCATAGTTTTTATTTTCAGGAATCATTATCTTTAGATAATGCACCAATATCAAATTGTCTCTGACCCAGTACAAGTTTTAAAATCTGAGTACTCAGTGATACCTTACACAAATATAAGTATTTTATAGGGCCATTACGGTTTGTCAGTTTACTTGAAGAAGCCCATATGAAGTTTTTTTTTAAGATTTATATGTTCTTTGGTGTGTTTTACATTTCTCCTCCCCGTAATACAATGCCTATACACACAAGACCAAAAACTGCAGCATCTCGACGCCACCCCAACCCCCGAATAGACCTACCAAAGTAATGTCCAATAATTGTTTCAGCAGAGTGAGCCTTTGCACCAGCTAGTAAGCCCAGTGCAGAGCATTGATGGTAGAATGAACACAAAACTGTTGAAAACATGGTGCTGTACGGTGTTGAACTGACTCATTTCCACAGAGAAGACCAGTCAGCCAGTCAGAGCAGAATGGATAATTCTACAAAGCCCCATCTCAGAGAGAATACCCAAAGAGGAGCAAATAGTGAATTAAATCCATCAGGTGCTCCAAGGTGTTTGTAAGTTACAAAGACAGTCGGGACAAACTCACTTATCCCAAATCTCACAAATATACTTGTGTCATACATAAAAGAATATTTTTTATTCTCTGATGTAATTATTATCCTAAGACCACTGACTAAAAGTTACAGTTGAAATCAACCGTGATACTATCAATAAAAACATAAACAAACCAATGTTAGCTTATTCCTTATTCCTTGCTCCTAATTTCCCAAAATTGATTGACTCATCTAACACATTGAAAATACATAAAACTGCTTATATATCAGTAGATGATTATCCTGGCACTGGTGTAAGGGGGAGGATTCCCCAATATGATGGTCTATCAACACACTTTAGGTGATGCGCTATCAAAGACTGTGGTTTTAAATGAATTTAGTGAAATATTGCACAAAGGGCTTGCTATTGTTTTCTGTCATTTCGATGGGATGTACTTTTAATATGTATTGTTATGTCAAGGTGAAAATTAAGAAGCCTGTGGAGCACTTCCACAGTGATGGATGCTAGCTGACTCTCTTTTTGCCCACCTGTCATGCGACTAATAGCTAACAACTGATGTGCCTCCTTTTGTGACAACATTGATCCATATTTAACACTTACATTACATTTTCTCTTCAAACAGCATCCATTCAACAGAGGACAGCATCTTCAGTGATCATCACCCTAGAAACCCACATCGCCACAACAACCAAGCCTACCACTCTCACCATTACCATCACAAGCAGAACCATCGCCGTGTTTCTCAATCTAATTCCTCCTCAACTGGTTCATCTTCATCCTCTCCCTCTCATTCCTTCTCAAACTCTTCTTCTTCCTCACCCTCCTCCTCTTATTCATCTTCCTCCTCCTCTTCCTTTTCTTCTTCTTCCAAATCCTTCTCTTCTTCCAGCATGTCCTCCGACTCCAGCAGCGAGAGTTCAGACAGGTATCCTCCTATGAGGCAGTCACAGTCCTGTTCCGACATATATGGGAAGTACAAATACCTGGAGGATGGAGATGACATGGCCCCTCTGATTGATAAACCAGATCATCCAAAAACAGACAAACTGGAACGAGGAAAAGCAAAGTCCTCTGCCTCTGTACCAGCTCATGAGGTCTTGAAGAACAGCCAGTGTACAACAGGAGATTTAGGAGGAAATAGTGGAAGTTTCCGGAAAGCCAGGTCGATGGAGGCTCTAACGCAAGCAGGAGAGAAAGAGTGGGGCAAGAAGAAAGGAGAGAAAGAGTCAGACAGGGAAAAGAATGAAGCAAAGAAGAACTTGGTGAAGGAAAAGATGAAGTTCTCAGCATTCCTGAATGAAATCACTCGACAGGTGCTCAGTCCCATGAGACTCACCACGCTTGGGGTCAAAGATGCCCAGAGACCTTCAAGTCCAGGTCAGACCTCTATGAGATCCATGTGTACTGTAGGAAGCAGCTCAGAGAGGCAGCAGAGGAGCAGACCCACCAGTGCAGACTCTATGAGGTCAACCAAGAACCCCAAAGCCACCAAGATCAGCAACTGCACCCGACTTTCTCACTCCAGATCTTCACGTCATAACCGCCATGGTGACCGATCTCCAGGCTCACCACATCACATGACCCGCCAGATGATCCACCGACCCTACAGCTGTACCGACATCAGTTGTTCACCGAGACGACAACCTCACAAACACCACCCACACCAGTACCGTGGAGATCAGCACCACTCTTCTCATCACTGCCATCATGGAAACCACAGCAGCCCAGATACCCACCATTATCATGGAGACCACAGTGGTCCAGATTACCACCATCATGGAGACCACCATCATCACAGACACCACAGCAGCCCAGATTACCACCATCACCATGGAGACCACAGCAAAAGTCATCATCACTACCATGGGCACCGCCACAGTGCTGTTTGTCATCACCACCATCACCATGTTGACCATCCCCATGCAGAAAATTACAGCGCAACTCAGTTCCACAGAGGCCATTCTCATCACCATAGAGACCACCATTTTAAAACTCATCATGAACACCATGGGGACCACCATAACCAAGCAAAACGCCATGGAGATCACCGAAGTTCAGGTCACAAAAGCCAGAGCAACAAACCAAATACCAAACAACCTCACCAAAAAGACCACCAGCATCATCATGTAGACCATCACAGCAACCTTCATCATCCCCATGGTGACCACCTGAGTCAAGAATATAAACATCACCATGGAGAGCACCAGTATAACCTTGGAGAGCATCAGGACCATCACGGTGACCACCATAGCTCAGAACATCAGCATCATCATGGTGAGCACAGCCCAACAATTCATCACCACCATGGAGATCATCATCATCATCATGGAGACCACCAATATGGACATGAAGACCACCAACATGCCCATGGGGACCATCAAAGCTCAGGTCATCAGCATCAACATTGTGAACATGATGAACACAGCCCAACAAGCCACCATCATGAAGACAAAACGAGTGAGGCTCCTGAGCCTTGCCATGAGGACAGTAAACATGGAGACCATCACCATCACCATGGGGACCTTCAGCACCATCATGGGGACTATCACCATGGAGACAACCACACTGCAGAAACTCACCCAAACCATGACGACAGCCATAGTGTGATAAGTCATCATCACCATGGTCAGCATCACATTACAGGTCATCATCTTAACCATGGTCACCCCCACAGTGTGGATCATCATCATCACCACAAAGACCACCAAATTCCAGACCATCAGCATCACCATGGCCACCACCATGGCCATGACCACCAACACCACCATGGAGATGAGCATGCCTCAGACAGCCAACATGATCATGGGGACCACCATAGTCCAATCCACCATTACCAGCATCGAGAACATGAAAGTACAGACGATCACCATCACCATGGCAACCACCATAGTGTAGACCATCATCATCATCATCATGGAGGTCACCATAATTCTGACCACCACCATCACCATCGAGACCATCACAGTCAGGACCATCTGCACCACCATGAAGACCATCACAGTCAGGACCATCTGCACCATCACAGACAACACCACAGTCAGGGCCATCTGCACCACCATGAAGACCATCACATTCAAGACCATCTGCATCATCACAGACAACACCACAGTCAGGACCATCTGCACCACCATGAACACCATCATAGTCAAGACCATCTGCACCACCATGAAGACCATCACAGTCAGGACCAACTGCACCACCATGGAGACTATCGTAGCCAAGAGAATCTGCAACACCGTGTTGATCATCACAGTCAGGACCATCTGCACCACCATGAAGACCATAACATTCATGACTATCTTCCCCACCATGGACATCATCACAGCCAGGAACATCTGCACCACCATGGACATCATCACAGCCAGGAACATCTGCACCACCATGGAGACCATCACAGCCAGGAACATCTTAACAGCCATGGAGATCATCACAGTCAAGATCATCTGGACCACCAAGAACACCATCACAGTCAGGACCATTTGCACGTCCATGGAGATCATCATGGGCAAGACCATCTGCACCACCATGGACACCATCACAGTCAGGACCATCTGCACCATCATGAAGAACATCACGGCCAAGATCATAGTCACCATGGAGACCATCACAATCAAGACCATCTGCATCACCATGGGGACCATCACGGCCAAGATCATAGTCACCACCATGGAGACCATCACAGTCAGGACCATCTGCACCACCATAGAGACTGCCTCCATCATCATGGAGATCATCACAGTAAGGACCATGTTCATCACCATGGAGACTATCAAATTCCAGATCACCACCACCATCACCATGCAGACCACCACAGTGACTCTCAGTCAGTCAAAACAGACTCAGGAAGTAGCAGGCGGTCAGGTCATGAAGAGGAACAGACAAGCTTCAGCTC
Organism: Cetoscarus ocellatus; assembly: GCA_037902135.1. Lineage (NCBI taxonomy): Eukaryota > Metazoa > Chordata > Actinopteri > Labriformes > Labridae > Cetoscarus > Cetoscarus ocellatus. The sequence goes on from JBAMNC010000142.1 coordinate 1,594,050, forward strand.
ATCAATAAATAAGGTATGTTTAAATAGTAGTATCAATTATGTTAGCATAATGATGATACTAAAATAATAACAAGAAGAAGAAGATGGCGAAGAGGAAGAAGGATATCATTACAGTGTGGGAGTTTTGACTGTAAAAAATATCTGAACTCTTTGTTTCAAGAAGATTGTCAAGTCGTATTTAGCCTTTCTTAGCTTTTAACTGTGGCTCTAAGCATCTCCATTGTAAAGACATAGTGAAAACTACTACACAACACTATCATGACCACATGTGTAATTAAAACTTTTTTGATTACTTCAAATTTCATTTGAAGTAATCAAAAAATGGGACATTTCAGTCATTTTTTTAACAAAGAAGCCTCTGGAATATTGTTGATGCGTAACAATGGCCACTGCCATATTGTGTGTGTCATCTCAAACATACTATAGCTCAACCTACTCACACATGAAGAGGTCATCTTGAGGTGGGACTTGAGGTCATGTGATCAATGGCATTTCCGCACTGACTTGTATCCATGTCAATTATGTCCATATCTTTCAAACCCAGAAATCCACAATAAAATAAAAAGGGGCCCGGTAAAAACAAAAAAAGTCCACTGTACAGTTAGAGCACAGAAGTGTTTCATAGTTTAGATCCAACCTGTAAGAGGACGCTCAAGGAACATTAGCTTTTAGCACTTCTGCATGATCCTCTTTTTTCACCCCAGAGGAAATAAAAGCCCTCATAAAATAAAATGCTAACCAACATGTTGCTTAGCAACACATTTCTAATTATTATTATTATTATTATGACATTAATCATAATATTAATTTCTCTGATGGTGATGAAGCTGCTTATTTGCATGTTGATAAAGTTAGTGTACTGTAAATCTCACTATAACAGTGAGAAGTTGACATGTCAACCAAATAAATCATCTTCCTTTTGTCATTTTTCACATACATGAGTTATTCATCACATCTCAGGGTTGACATGGGGGTGGGGGAGTGGTGCTTGAAAGTGCATTAAGATACATCATTTCGTTTGATTTCGTAATACTGAGAAATAATACTGTTACCAAAAAGAGCAAAACAATACCATGATGTGTTATGAGGTCAAGAACAAGTGTAAATTATGACTCTATTCTTACTCATAACAATACTTTTAACACTGTGTTCCCATTCACAGAGTCATCACTGCTGGTCGATATTCACATTGTTGCATGTGCTTCATTACAGTTAGGTAATAATGTTCCACCCATTGACCGCAGAGTTCTTCTTGTGTGAACATTACCCAACAATCGATTTGTTTGATGCACAAAATCCTATTGAAATTTTAATAAGCACTGATGTTATCTGGTTCTACAGACCCCAATTCCAATATAACTAATTGGAATTAGGGTTTGTACCTTGAACATCTGAAAAAGGAAGAGAAGAATCTCCCCATAGTAATGCTCTGTCTTTATTTCATAGGAAAAGCCGAATGAGCTGGGTCGAATTATGTAAGTGTCAAGTTTTTTGTATTTGTCCTCAATTTGGAAAAGTCAATGATTACAAGGAAATTATTCAACATGTGATGCACATTTAAAAAAAATTTTTTGTTAATATCACATTAACCAGAGTAATTTTTCAACCTTACTGAGATTCTGGTATATATCTCATAAAGAAACTGAGGTCACACCTGTGTGCTGTTTTAACCCTTTTGCATCCATCTCCTAAAAGGATCCTCCAGGAGCAGAATGAAGGTCTACATCAGAGTCTGCTGAAGACAGCAGTCAGGATGGAGTGTATGGGGGAGGAGTTCATTAGCAGTCAAAAGCTTTTGGAGGCAGAACTTCAGAGGACACGTATGGAGCTTAACAACCTCACAGAGAGGTTTAAAAGGTAAATAATGTTCTTTTTCATCACCAACAGTGGTTCTAGCTGCTTACATTCACATGTTAATGTGGAGACACCTTTAATCAGTTTCAGGACAACTATAATGCTCTGATTTCACACTTTACATGCATCATTATTGAAACAGATAAACATCAGTACTGCAATCTTGCTTTTAACTCTCCACCACCTTAGCACCCACCTGTAAGCTCAGACGAGGTTCTAAGATACTGTCTCAGTAATCCTCAAATCTGCATGTAAAATAAATATGCAAGGGGAGATGAGGTTGGAAGTTGCCAAACTCAACTATGTTTTGCTGCTACAATGAACAAAGAATGAAATCCAGGTACATAATAAACATGAGCTGTCTGACTTCAGTGTAACCGGGTCGCATTTTTATGCATTTGACCTTTTAAATAGGTTTTAAAATAAATATTTTCACTCTTTTGCCATAGTAGTATTTTACATTATTGTATTTAATGTAGCATTTAAGTTCTGACTTAAAAACAGACATATCAAATAAAAATAAGTGAGACAGATTAAGGTTCTCCGACAACTAGTGTTGTTAAAATAACAACATTTTAGCCTTTTTTGTAATAAACTGCAGGTATCTGTAATAAACATACACCTTTAAAAAATTTGTGTCTAGTGTCAAAAGTAATTTCTGCCCCATGACTAGATGGCAAAATAACCATGCTAGTGCTGGATGTTCCTGCGAAAAATATAACGTCTTGGTAAAATTTAATCAGCCATACTCTAGACTATAGATATAACTTCATTATATTTATGTTTTTGCTCTGTCATGTCCTCTTTCAATCTAGGATGATGGCCACATTTACAGTTGATCAACATCTTTCTTTTTCTCTTCCTTTCTCTAGACTGCATGAGAGCTGTTCCTCCACACAACAGACAAACAGTCTCCTGGAACAGAGACTCCAGATAGTGGTAAGATTAGGAGAACTTCTTTTCCCGTTTTGCATGAGCTAACATGGTAACAAACATTTAAGATTCTTTCTAACATGTTTTGTGACAGGAGAAATACATTTTTGTGTGAATTTACTATCATATTTTAATAAGAGATGTCACATGAAAATGTAATCAGAAGCATTTTTGTGATATGAAGTTTTTCTCATATGTCTTTGTGTGTCAGGCCCAGAGTATGGAGGGAGAGCGTGAGAGGTTGAACCGGCGTATTTCAGCACTGACGGAGAAGCTTGCTGATGCAAAACTTGCCAACAGCATTGAAGCATTCAGTGTAAGATCTCACTATTGACATTTCTTCTACAGTGACATCAGCATGCATGCATATGCACAGGCATAAAGGAAAATCAGTGAGGGCCACGGAGACAGAAAAATATTCAACAGTGCTCCAGCTTAGGGCTCTTATATTCATATTGACTAGCTGCTTGTTAGCATGCATATGAGTGGCATACCAGGTGCAGGGCTGAACGATTTTAAGAAAAGATCTCATTGCAATTTTTTGGGCAGACATTGCAATTTCAATTTGATTCACAATTTTCCTCAAATCAAGCTTCAGTGCCATATTCACTATGTTTACAGTATAGACAACAGTAAAGAAATCAATGATCAAGGCACATAACACATTATTCATCATCTAATATTGATGATAAATAATCTGTTTATCTCATTATTTAAGGGATACTCCAACTTCTACTCCTAAACAGAGGCTTTGTATCGTTGACCTGATTACCGGCACTTCCATAAATGCAAATTGCCTCCAAATTTTAAAATAGTGAGTGTAAAACATTTGACACAACAGATCCTGGATCAGTCAGGAGTGCTGCAAAAAACTGCAGCTTTGGCGATCCCATGATTTTGTGTCTCAAATTGCGATTTCGATCCTAAAACAATAAATCGTTCAGCCCTTCCAGCTGCTTATTAGTCAATATTAGAGGCTTTTTGGTACTTATCTCTACATGATCATGTTGCTGGGTCATAATACCAGTTGTGAAGTTGATCCTGATCTTACACTGCAGGTCCTACACATTCACATCCATTTACCCTCACATTCACACATTTGTGGTTGTAAGTAATCCTTCAATATTAGCTAGAATATCCGCACACTTTCATGCCCATTCACTCATCACTGATGCAGCATCGGGAGAAATTTTGAGTTGCCTTGCCCTGTAACACACATTGACACGAGACAGCTGGAGCTGAGCTTGAAAACTTCAGACCATCCCTGATGCTGGGGCAGCTGTCCTAAAGACACTTACTTTAGGGGGTCTGACCCTACGTTTTTATTAAAACTTGTTTTTTGAGGATAAATTCCTCTTATTCAGACTGATAAAGGAAGAATAACTACTCTTGAAACTACACTTATAAGGGACAAACTGAGCAAAACTTTTAAAGATAATATTTATGTAGAACAGCTTTCTAATTCACTATAGTCTGTACTGAGGAGATCACTAAGGGAAAACTCTTAACCAGCAGGCCATTAGCAGCAGGTTATTGCCATGTAGAAAAAGGCACTAATGAGCACTTAATCATGTCTAAATGCACTGAGTATGCTGCCAATCAGCATTCCAGTTAGCGGTAAATTAATGGTGAGTATAGGGATCCTGAACTCAAGTGCTAACAAATATTCGGCTCTTCCCCAATAACTTTGTTTTTGCATATAAGTAAATATGACCTTTTTTGTGGGCACGGGCAGGAGATAAACAACAACAGGTAAAAATGTAAAATGAGAAAATAAAAGGAAAGATGTCCAATTTTTTTTTTTTTTTAATTCATTATTGTAATAAAGTCCCAATATTGGGACCACTGTCTAATTGTCAAGACGAAGGGTGATAATATTTTAGATTATTTTACCTTTTCATTCACTTTCTCATGATTTAAGTCTGTCTTTATTCTTGACATTTCAAATGTTCTTAAGTTTTTCAGTTTTGCTCTTGAAAATGTTGATACATTTCAAGTAAAATTTTAGTCATTTAAATTTAATTTTTCTCCCCAAGTTTTGTCTTTATTCACAAAGTCTTGGGCCTCATTCAATTTTATTCTTCAAAAAAAGAAACTCTCTCAAGCATTTCATCTTTAAAGCACCTTTTATACAAAAACATTTTAGCACAAGGTGCTGTACATTCAAGCACACAAGCAGATGCATGCCAGGGGATACAAAATAAAATACAAAAACCCATCCCTCCCCCTGACCTACGTTCAACACATACAACCACTCACGTGCGCACACACACAGACACACACACACATGTACACTCAAGAACACCAAGTGAGGACTCTTCAAACTACCAAAGATGACTGATGAAAGGTTGTGGTGTGCAGCATGTGGCCGCAGTTAATCACTGCCATAGACCCAACATTTAGTTTTATTTTTTAGATTTGACTTTTTTCCAGAATTTCAGCTATATTCTTAATGTTGAATATTTCAATTTTATTCTTAATATCTAACCTTTATTCTCGCCTTAACTATTCTCATTTACTCACTTCTTCTCAGACCATATGGTAAAAAAAACCTTTCCCCTCCTCATATTTTCTTTTACATGCATGACCCTAACCAAGCTATCACACTGAACAGAGACCATAGGAAGACTTGGGAAAAGGCAGAGCACTTTGATAGCATATCTGGCAGGTGATTGGACCATCATCCATTAATCACATTTGTTATGGGCAAATCAGATAATGTATTAGGCAGGCGCTACGGCTGTGGTGCAAAGTACAAAACGTAAGCCACTTCATAGAACAAATTCTCACCATACATGTTGAAAGTGGAGCGAAAATTTCCATTTTATCGAGAAATGCTTTCAGTGTTATCTGTGTTTCATTTCATAAAGAATTGCGGTCAAGATCTCACAAAAATGCCTCTGAAGCTGTGAGCATCTATGCTAATCTTTGTACGAGCAGTTACTTTGTCTCACTTGTAGCTCCCAACTCTTCCTGCTTTAAAGGATGCTGATTGGGCCAAGCCCAACGAGCAAGATGGATCTGCATGATTACAGACATTGAATCAGGTGGATCCATTGTCGCTGCAAGGTTAGACCCTTGCACTCATCTACAAGCAAAGAAAAACAGATCAGGCAAGGCAAATACTGACCAACTGATTAATTCCCTGGGAAATACACTGATATATTAACAAAATCTAGCATAACTATGAAATAATACACTGAACTCCACATTGTTTTATAATTTCTGTTGTTTAGAAAATAAAAAAGATGCATTTGTGTCTTCTCTAACTGCAGGGAACGTTACTGCTGCAGAGTCACGACCATGATTTTCAACCAGATAACACTGTGACCCAGTTGGTTCACCCCCTCACCCCTCCTCCACTCGAGTTCATGGACACCCACAACTTTGGGAAAGTCCAGTCAGGGAGTCAGGAGCTTCCTCTGGGCTCAGTTCCAGAGGAGGAGGAGTCTGATTGGTCTGAGCTTGGAGAGGAGGCCCCACGATTCATCCTGACAGGCTCTAACAGAGGTCCTGTCTGGAGACACGAGGATGGAGACATGGACAAAGACAGTGATTCTGGGGGAGAGGAGACTCTGGCACAACATGCTCCACGTCCACTGCAGATACCTCACCTCCAGTTCACTATCCACAACGAGAATCTGTCCGATGGCATGGCAGGCATGCTGATTCGCTCAGCCAGCATTGAGGACATCCCTCATGCTCACCATGAAATGGAGAAGGAACTGATGGACCTCCACCATCGCCATGAGGACCACGCAGCGACAGATGATTTAGATAACCAGATTATTCATCACTGGAGAGGAAGCAATGACATAGCCATTGCCAGGCCATTTTCAGAGACAGAGGACGGTCTCACCACCCTGCAGTCGGCAGAGATGATGCTCAACCACTTCATCTGCGAGCATCAGGCTGCTGAGGGAAACATTGAGGGCAGAGTAGAGGTACATGGCTGGACAGGAGGGATCCCAGACGAGGTGTGGAAAGGAGAGCGCACACAGCTGTGACACAGACATGACTGCAGAGTTCGCTTTGTCTAAACATGAAATAACTTTGACCAGATACAAGGAAAGGGGCAGCTGGGGCTCTTTCAGCTCAGCTCATGCACATATGGTCTGAGGAGTGTTTACCATTGACTTTAATCAATAAGTAACTATTATTTACTTTAATTACTTCTTTGAATAGCATTAATTGGTTCATAAGGGCACACTCACATTAGGGTCAGTTGCCTGTACTGTACTGAGGCATGATTGCTCCTTCTCTCAATACTCCAGCAACAATCATGTAGTCTGTAGTCATCTGTTTGGTTACTGGAGGGGACCTTTGAGTCCAATCAAAGGCAGCCGCCATGTTGAATCTCTCCCTAAATCTAACTTAAGATCAACCAGTCAACAGACAAAGAAGTGGAGAAGAGGCGGGTCTTAAGCCTCCACAACAGCCGCAGCACCACGACAGCTTGTAGTCATATCATCCATGTACCTTATTAGGCATAAGTTGAATCCTTGTTAACATTTTTATTGACAAGTTTGAGAAAAAAGTTGTAAAGTGTGAGGACATAAAGACATGAACTAAACAACCTTTTTTTTTACAAGGCTGTAAAACTGTATTTCTGATGTAAAAACCAGCATTTTCATTTACAGTACAGTGTATACGTAGCCCAATCTAGGTGGCAATTACTATTGTGACTTTTCACCTTTACTGTGAACGTCTTGGAGACAGAATGGGGGAACAAGTAGTCCCTCCATCTCCAGAAGCAGTAACAAAGGCGTGAAATCAGAGAAGTATTGCTCCTGGCTCCTGCTGCCAGTCTCAAGTGGACACTTGGGAAACTGCAGTGTCTTCACACACTGGTATGGGTACACATGCCTGAGATTGCCACTTATGAGCAACCAGGCCCTGGATGTGGATTTGTCCTCACATTGTAATTCCTTTAACACAGATTTCAAGCTGCAAACTTTCATGGTTGGCACAACAGAGAGTAACACAAGGAATATAACTGCAACTGAACTCATTTTATGGCTTACACTGAGCCATTAATCCATGTCAAGGCAAGGGAAATGTACCATGCTTAAACAAGGCATAGACAACCATCTGATCTAACTGAAGGGTTGAGACATAACTGGACACAGTACACAGTGACTACTTAAGTGTGCATTAAATTTAATCTGTGCTCCAATAAATAGAAATGCACACACTTGAAGTAATCTGTAAATAAGACCTATACAAATTTTCTTCATTCAACCATAGAGCCTAATTATGTATATCTGTATTTAAATCTAAAATATATTTTCCTGCACATTGACAAATCTTCTGCTTAGATTTAGCAATTTATAAGTGGATGTAAACGTGCATTATTTTGTATATTAATATATCTGACCTCTTTCTCTTTGACAACAAAATGTAGTCCACCAGGTTATCTGTTAGCTCTGTTGCATGAAAATGATGTATTTAATGTATAATTTGCCAACTCTGCAGCATGTATTTATATACTGCTAATGTTAAGGACAGTATGAATCCTGTTGTAAAAAGAGAACCTGGCATGCACTATAGATATGTTAAGGATGTACAAATTATATGTATCCTCTCTGTATATTTTAATGTATGCTTCAGTAAAATACAGATATGCTAAACTTTTAATTTGCTATTATAATATTGTCTTCTTGGCTTATTTCTGCAGGCAACAGCCTAGATAAACAAGTGCAGCTGCACAGAATTCTTCAATGTGTAAATAATGTTCATGTTACTCAATATTCCATGTAAAAATCCACTAAATGAAATAAATAGATCCATCATCAGTTGTCAGTCTTCTTTTTTCTTATTGACTCCCTCTTATAGATTTGTGCAGGAAGGGGTCCAAACATGCAGGTGGGAGGTGAGTTAGCATATTAGCACCGGCAGTTCCCAATGCCTAAAGTAATTTTGCTATACTCTTTTGCATATCTGAAATAAGATCAGTGATGAACACACACAAGAACAAGTTTAACACTTCATTTTGCAGCATAAAAGGCGTCTAATATTGACCAACTTTTTTGAAGCATTATTTTTTTCATAAAAGGATGGTTATTGGCAAAGGACTAAAAAATGGCCAACAGCCCTCCTGGAACATCATAACTACAAAGCCACCTCAGCCTTTCTTCTTGGCTAAGCACTGTATTACCCCTGTCTGTCAACAGCATACCTTCTTATTGTTCTTTGAACTGGCTTTCATTTTGTGCTTTACACTGCAGCAGTAGTGCGCACCAACTACATTATCTGATTGGCCCATAATGAATGTGATTGACAGAACAATGGTCCAGCCACCTGCTGGATATGCCTCGGAAAGCCTCTGCCCTCCCCAAACACTCCAGATGGACTAGTGAGATATATTGAATGGTCCTTCTGGTGTGTCAAACTAGTTGATCATTATTTTGTAAACACAATACCTTGAGTATTCTCTTAAGGTTTTACTTCGAACTTTGCCAAAATATCTGCACCCACTCAAGGATGAACAAATTGTATCTTGTCAGGAGTCAAATGCCAAGGTCATTGGGTGTCAGATTGAACCCTTGCTTGTGGTCATGCAATCTTGTTTGAGAAATTTTTCTCAAAAGTTGTGCAAATATCCACTCTTACTTAATCATGAAATGGTAGAATTTTTGGGGTCAAAGATCAAGACCCTTAGTTCTGATGTTCATCTGTATCTGTGTATGAACTATATGATTCAAGACAGCTTTAAGGATTTCCTCCAAAATGTCCACAAATATCCACACATGCTGCCTCAGGACTGGTCAGCTTGTTGGGTTTTTATTTCAGGACACTGGGCATCAAAGTTGTTCCTAACATGGAAGTCCACCCCACCCCCACCTACCTCTATGCTTCAACTGTTCAGCACCTGTGGACCAAGCAGGCAGTAGTTCTAGTCATGAGAATGTGGAGAAGCAAATTAATTAATAATTTAAATGCAATGTTTTGTAATACTACGTTTTTGTTTCATATCATTTGTTTCAGAATAAACTGTCCAAACTTTGTCACGAGTTTCTCTCTGACTGCATTTCCATGCCTGAACATGTGATCCAAGGATCACTGTTATGAAGTCAATGCTGAACCTTTAGGTCTCCACTAGGGTTAGTTTGTGTTGTCACCTCTGTGTCCCTCTGTGTGAGCAATGGGTGCTGAGCAGACAATGGCCTGGATTCACAGACAGCTTTAAGCGGATAGGTGAGTATTAGAGGTAAGACACTCCCAGAATCCAGGTTTGCCAAATCCAGTGTGCCAAATCTACTGTGTGGCACACTGGAGGGTACGTAGTGTAGGTGGAAGATACTGATTTTTTTTTCAGGTCTTTTGGAACACAATTAAGGTGAGCTTTCATGAACCAGCATCTGTTGACTGGACACCCTTTTTACTAAAATAGTGTTTAAGTATTTTGCAGAAGTCTATTTAAACACTTTGATTTTCTCTGTGAAAGTTTGATATTACTTATCTTTCATCAGTTGTGTTTTTTTGTGATTAAACTGCTCCATCTTGTTTATTTTCTCAATGCTTAGTCCAACTTTCTCCTCCTAATCCCAACCATTTATGAAGTCCTGCCTCTCCTGTCCCGTCCTTCTTGCAGACTGAGCACATCCTTGTCTCCTGATACTTCATCCATCTCCTTCCCCTTCTCCCCCGGTAAGACTCACATTCCCTCGCTGCAATCATGGTGGTGATGAAGATGAAGTTCCCTTTTCAGAAAAGGGTGAAGCTCGCCCAGGGATTGTGGGTCCTCTCCCTGAGCGCCACAGTGGCTGGAGCAATGACCTTCAGCCTGGGCTGCATCCTCAAGACAGAACTGCGCAGGAGGGCAGAGGTACTTTAAAAATCTACTCTCATGACTTTCAAGATTTAAATACCCCAAAGTTACTTTATGAACAACAAAACAATCAATGATTTCTGCATTTCACAAGTTATTATGTGACACAGTTGCAATTTTGTGTGCAGTCTCACTGTACTCATACGGCTGTAGTGATGAAGGAATGGAGGACCTGGTCAGTCATTTAGATAATATGTAGTTGATTTACTCCAACACAATCAAAAGCTCTTTTTAAATGTGCAAAAAATAAATAAAATCTTCCCAAATCTTTGTGGGTAAGCTACATGTGTGAATGCAAAAAGCCAAATTATTCACCCAAACCTGACCCAGAATATTCCCAGTCCTTTTGTATTTCTCTCCTCTTCCTCTAAAGCTTCCTATGAGGAATGAATGTGTGCAGTCACTCAAGAAGTGTTTTGACTCTTGAAATGTTTGCAATGTTTTGGATGAAGCATGTGTGAAAACAGCTGAATAAGGCTGTCAGCTGCTTTCTTATTTTCATGGTGTCAGAGTTAAACATTAGAAGAGGTTTCTGAAAAAGGTCAGATATTTTTTTATGCAGTTATCGTGTAATAAAACTGTTCACTTGAGATCAATAAGATGGGTGAAGTAGATTTACCTGTGACCCATTTTACGTCCTTACACATCATCTGATGAACTAATCTGTGTCAAATTTAATCATCCTAATCCCTGTGTTTGAGTGTCATCTACATAACTTGGTACCTGATGAATTTACACAATTTTTAGCTGTTAAAATATTTTAAATAGAAATGAGCACAACGGTATCTGTTTTTTGTTTTGTTTTACAAATATTCTACTTTAAAGCTTAAAATAATCATGCAAAAACCTTGCTTTGAGAGAAACATCAAGAAATACACCACACAGGTATGCAGGCCAAATAAAAGCCCACACTAACTTACAAAAAAAAAAAAAATACACCACTCATAATCCTACAGTGTCCCAGTAACGTCACTGTTTGGTGGTATTTGCTATTATCCTGAAAATTTAAACTGCCTCCCACAAACTTTTTCTGTTGGCTTCTACCACTGAAGAAAAATGTGTTTGCAGGATGTCAGTGGAAACCTTTACCTTTGAAACCAACAGTGGGCACTTAATGTTGAGCTCTGTGGTAACAAAAGCTGGCTCCACATTAGAGGCGGGATTTCATCCAAGCCTGAGCCCAGCCCAACCCAACACACAGAGCCAGGGTATGCTGGGGACCCCAACCCATTCACTAAGGTCAAGTCAGACTGGGCCTTCTTTTATCAAGACAGAGGGGGAATACACCATGGTGATAATAATGAACAACATATATATTTAGCAAGCAACCCTATTAAACCATAATCCATAATGTACACACACAGTAAGACTTCAACAAATTATTTTCTGTGTGCATACACAGAGTATGCTTGGCACACGCTTGTCACATTCATGTTTGTGTATTGCCCATGCAACAGTTTGTCACACAGACTGACAAGAAAATGGATCTTTAGGATATAAAAGAAAAATATTATCTGAAGAGTTAATGCTGTCCTACTGCAGAGGAAAGTCAGTGGTATGGAGCAACTTCAACTTGTTTGTTATGTAACATAAGCCTCCTTGATGCGTTCATTCAGGTTTCATCCAAATGGAATTGTGCAATAAAACAACTGGATAATTGCACTTAAAGGCTTTAATAGCTGCAGCAAATATGTTAAAAAACATTGAAAAATGTTGGGTTTGATCCGGACCAGCCCATAAGTATAGTTTAGTGGAGCGTTCTCAGGCTTGGTATTAGCTCTCCTCGACTTGACTTTACTCAGTTGTCATGGTTTGCCATTAGGTATTGTACCTGGTACCTTCAGCAAGCTGAGCCAAGACCAAATGTGAAGTTTGTCAGGTATCTGACAAAAAAATGAACGCCTCCCATAGTCAACTCTGGAATGCTTTATGACTTCCCAAACTCTCCTCTGCTTAAATGGTATGTTGTTTTGCTGCTTGAAAGCATCTTTGAAACAAAATTCTTCTCCCAACAATGTCAAAAAGCCACAAAGGAGCCAGCAGCTCTATTGACTCCATTTCCCTTTTTGTTATTGTGTGGATGTCACAATAGTTTTCACAACCATGTATGATGACCCCACCTACTGTACCTTAAAGAGGTTTTGACAAAGCGTAAACTGTCATGGAAAACAAAGTGGTTGCATCCAAACTGTGTTGTGTTGAGCCAAGTAGCGGAGAAAACACAAATGGAAAAGCACCATAATGCAATTTGTGGAACTCAAATACTTGATACTTAATGTAAAGATTTTAACCTGATGTGATCAACAATACAACCAAATACCAATTCAATTCAATTGAATTTTGACTCTTTCTTGGTAAAGTTGTGCCACATTCTTACAGCAACCAGGACAGATTTATCCTGATCACATGTTCTTGTCTCTAACCTACAGGTAATGGATAACACTGACATTCATGTGGTGCCCAACACCCTCATGATTGTTGGTCTGGCCTCTCTGGGAATCAATTACTTTGCATCAAAGATCTGTCAGGATGCTCTAGATGCTGGAAGATTCCCTCGCTGGAAGAACTTCCTGAAGCCATACTTTGCTGTCTCCTCTTTCTTCACTGTGCTCATGCTGCTGGCCGTCATCATGAGCTACGCCATGACTGGCAGTCTGGAGTCTTCTCTGAAGGGCGGCCTGAGGAACAGCATCCGCTTCTACAAAGACACAGACACACCTGGCCGCTGTTTCCAGAAACAGAACATGGACCAGCTGCAGATGGACTTCCAGTGCTGTGGGAACACTGACTTCAAGGACTGGTTTGAGGTTCAGTGGATCAGCAACAGATACCTTGACTTCAACTCAAAGGAAGTGAAAGAGTGAGTTTCACAAGACATTAAAATGTGTGCATTACTGTCTATGGATATTGTAAACAGGAAACACTCTTACTGCATTTAATTTGTAAACAATAACAAAATAGCATGTAAACAGTCTGAATTATGTCTTCCTCTTGTTTCCATAGCCGCATCAAAAGCAATGTGGATGGCCGTTATTTGGTTGATGGAGTTCCATTCAGTTGCTGCAACCCCAGCTCTCCACGGCCGTGCATCCAGTATCAACTCACCAATAACTCTGCTCACTACAACTATGACTACCAAACAGAGGAGCTTAATATCTTCCTCCGAGGCTGCAGAGAGGCTCTGGTTATCTATTACATGAGCCTGATGAACACCATCGGAGCTGGAGTTCTGTCAGTGTTCCTCTTACAGGTAAAGTGTGAGAAGTATCATAGCAGATTCAGAGGGATTTTAAGCAGAGCTGGCATGACCAAGGTGCACTGTTAAGTCCTGCATAAACCTTTAAGAGCTGGTTACATAGACTGTGTATTCACATAAACAACACATAACTTACCCCAATCACACCTTACATTAACAATTGGAAGTCAGATAGCTGGGTTATCTTTCATACTTGGTATGGAATCTAATGCACCTCATTGTGCACTGAATTTGATTTGATATTACCTGGCTCAAACTGAATACAAAGGAGGACTGGAATCCTTTCCTCAAGTCTGCTTATTAATGTAGATGTGATGCATCTTGGCACACATTAAAACTGTTTAAGATTTGTAAAGACAGATAGATCTTGTTGTGGCAATGCTACAGGTAATATAAGGGGTTGGGATCAATTAGCAGTGAGCTAATCCAGTCACATAATGCTTTATAGAATTTGGAATTTTAATCTAACAGGTGCCCCACAAGGTTTATATGCTAAAATGTACATAAAAATTTATTTCAAAACATTATTTTGCTAAAATGAGGCAGAAAAGCTCTTAAATGGGCATGTTTATTCATTTACATTGTTTTTATGCAATGCCTTAACAAGCCAGGAAGCTGGTGGGAAGAATTTTGAAGAGGTCAAATTTTACGTTAATACAGGTTCATGTATTCAGTTTCTGTGCCTGCTAGAGTATGTTCACCATCACTAATGTGACTGTAATATTTTTTACATACCATGTACTCCTGATCCGTCTGTTTTCTCAGTCTGTTTGAGACGCTCTATTAAAGCTCATCACTCTTCAAGGTCCCCTTCCCCACATGGACCCAGGTTGCTTTGATTGGTTAACCGGTCTACTTTGTGTTAACTGGTCAGGTCAGTGCTGCTTGTGCCATGTTGTCAGCAACTCTGCATTCATTCTACTGTATGCTCTGAACTGGGTTTGCCATTCCGAGCCAACAAAACTATGGTAGGAAGCTACATTTTAGGCAGCTACTGATGCTGTAAAGAGGAGAATATTGCAGACTTTTGGCTAAGTGTTTAGAAATCAGAGAGCAGGAGGCAGTTTTGTTTAGGTTGTCTGGGATCCAAATTCCACCTATAAGCAGTTTTGGATCTCTCTCTGGTAAATATACAAACTGTGGATAAACAGTAAGCATTCATTGTTGCTTCAGTGCTTGAAAAGCATGTTACAGTACATTTGTGCCACACTGATGCCACATAGTGCTGAGGACTTTGAGCATCTCTCACAGACTTTCTTTCTCTCCACTCCATGACTGTCACTACAAATTAGACACATGAGTTCAAGTAACAAAAATGGCATAAACTAAACCAAATAAAGCTTATATCCCCATGTTAGAATTTAATTTTCAAGTATTAACGCCAGTATTCAAACATTGACAAATTAATGGTTGACAGTCCATCTCTGTTAATAATTACTTAAGGGCTATATTGCAATATACTACAATCTTAAACACAAAAAGCAAACAGGACTTTGAAGGTGATGTGAATCATTTAATATCTAATAGGATAGCATCTGATCTGACTTCCATCATAACCACTTGTGCATGCCTCTCTATACATGTGCTCTCTAATGAAATCTGCTCTTCTTCAAACCCACCCCACTTTTGCTCCACCTTCCTCCCTTTCCTCCAGGGCTCTGTGCTGGTGAGCCTGCGGTTCCTGCAGACCGCCATGGAGGCAGCGGTGGGGAATGAAAACACAGAGATTGAGACAGAGGGGTACTTACTGGAGAAAGGCGTAAAAGAAACCATCATGGAGTTTGTTGATCCTGTGTTGAAGTTCCTTCTGCTGACAAACAAGGTTGACGAGGGTGCGTCGACCAGTACTGCTGATGCTCCACCAACAACATAAACCACAGGAGATGTAGTCACATAAAAGATTTTTTTTTTTTTTTTTGAAGGGAGGGCAAATATTGAAAGATTTTTAAGTTTAAAAATGAGGGTAGAATTTTCTATTGCCAGATTACCACCTTTGGTAATATGAATGTATAATATTGTATATTTTTGTAGTTTCCCATTTTAATAACATACTAACTGACTGCAAAACTAATGTAGTAATAACACAGAAGGTACTGTAGGATTTTTACTGTTTACATCTAACTCATATCTTAAACTGAGCAATGTGCTGAACGTTTTAATCCATTATGCATTTACACCAAATCTATTTAAGTGCTGCAACAGTATTCCTTCAACATTTGGTAAAAAATAAACACTGATCAGTCAGCAGGTAAACAGTAATTGAGATAATGTACACAAATGATGTTTGTTCATACAGGATGTACCACACTGATTGTACCAACATGAGGCCCAATGCTTCATTGTATACCTGTGACATCACCTGGCCCATTAAAGTTTGGAGTTACTGTTTGCCTTATGAGGTGATGTCCTTCACTTCCTTTTTTTCTTCCAGTCTCATGCAAATATTTTCACGTCAGATATCATCAGGAGAACTAGACATTAGTGTCTCCCCTCCTCTCTTCTTACTATAACTGTGAGGAGTGGCATTAAATGGATGGATTAATCGATGTCACTAATGCAGTAAAGCCATTAAGTGTGTCCTCTGTTCTGACACCTTTGTTTAAGCTTTTAATCCCATTTGTTAATACTAAACCTGCTGCCCCTGCAGATATACACCTGTGTAGGGTGAATGGAAGAGGTACATGAGAGGATGCTGCTGAGGTCTGAATGTAACTATAAATAATAAAATGGTACAACTGTGTTTCTTGAATATAGATTAACAGTGTTTTTCTCTCAGTTAAAAGGCAGTGTACAATTCAGATGACTCTGAATAAAAGTTATGCAAATGCTGTGGTTTTACAAAGGGTCCTTCCTGTTTTGACTCAAACCAGCTATGCTCTTATTAGTGCAATTTTTATATAAAACTAGGAAATGAATGTTGAGGTTTTCCTTAAAATATACAGACTCTTAAATAATAACATCATGTTTGTCCTGTCTAAGTGACCATGTGATTAATGCAATACAAAGAAACACGATGTCATATTTTTGTTTATATTTCATCTGCTGATATGACTATTTTGGCCAATAACTATATACAGACATGTTTTTTTCTTTTGTTTCATTTTAAAGTTCATCAAGTATTACTAGTTTTTTCTGTTTAAGACAAGACAAAAAACATACTTTGCTGTTACAGATGATGGATAACTTATTTTTTAAGTTAAGACACTCAGTGATTAAGACATGAAAAAGCTAATTATTTAGATTACACGCAATATACATGCAAAGTTTCTTTAGTGAAAGTGAAATCAACCTTCATTTGTTGTTTTGAATAGTTCTGTAATGGCCTAAAACACAAACAAGCTACTTTTTATAGTGAGCTTATACTCTATACAAAATGATATTTCAGATTTAATTGCAGGTTTTCAAAAAGTCTTTGTATTAGCTGTTAATATTGGCAGAAATGTATATCTCTTATGGGAAGGGGTATACATCAGTCTACCTATAAATAATGTTTTTTGGAAAACTGAAATTCCATGGAGTAAAATCAAGACTAATTTGAATGTCAGTGCAAACAAAAGTTAAGGCTAATGTCAGAAACTTTAGTTTTGTGTTATTTTTGTTTTTTGTAAACAAAAGTTATTGAACTTATCATTTAATTACACTGCTCATGTTGAACAATGTTCTCAAACTGAAAGAAAAATGTTCTGCTGACTTTTAAAATCTTCATATCACTCATATCTTCAAACAACAACGTGAACTTTCACAAACAAGTTTACAGATTACATTTGACGTTCACATTTGGATATTTAATTTTTCAGCCATGTACCCCAGGTTAAGACATGGTGATACTAAACCCATTAATGCTTTTATCTGCCAATACCGATACATGCCAATAATCTCCTGCATTTTAGTTGACTCCGAATGGGTTACAAGGCAGCTTTTGCTGAAACTTTTTTATGTTGCTTTAAAGTATATTTAGTACTTATTTTTTCAATATCTTAAAAAAATGTAGATAGACTTATTAAACACCACAACCTCCTGACAAGTTAAGATATACATCGTATTTTGAGATAAGAAATAAGGCCTGAAACACTTGCAATGTAAAAAGGCAGATTAATGATAATGTTTATATTATTCCAAGAAATTAGTAAAAAAAATAAATCAATCAGTGGCAGATTTTTATTGCTTCGCTTATCACAGGCAATTCAGGTTGCAAATCTCGCCTGTTATATAGATGAAACACTTGAACCTACTTCAACTGTAGTTGTTTAAGTGTATTACGTTGACCCAGGCAGAAAAAAATGAACCAAAACAAGTTTACATTGTGTTTTGCTCTTTGGACAGGAGTGTGTCATACCTGTGTGACAATTTAAAAAATAATGCTTCGACCATTCTGTTATCCTACAACCAAGTGGCAAAGGCTGTTTTAAAAGGAAAAGAAAAGTACATCGCGGATTGTCTCTGGCTTCGAGCTATTTTTAAACATCATCCTCAGCTCAGGGCAGATAAACAAAATGATCTGCTGCTCGAGTACATACAGATGCAGCGGTAATGACGCACTGTTTACGTGACGTGACGACGCGCGCTGACATTTTTGAGATATTGTTCAACTCACTCTAAGGATTCAATCTTTTGAGCGAATTTCGTTTGGAAGCATTTGAGATGTACACAGGTCATTGGTTACTGTTATCTCAATTAATGTCACGCAATCCCTTTAGATGTTGTACTTGTATCTGTTTGAATGACTACTACATGCATTCCTTTTGTTCCCTTTCAATGCGTTATACCGATTTTTCCTCCGTGCAGTCACACCCATTAAAGAGTCATTCTAAAAACCACAATCATCCACGAACCGCACACACCGTAACTGTTGCAGCTGCCCGGAAAGCTAGTTTTAGACAACTGGCTAGCCATAGCCCGGGCAATAACAGCGGGTTGCTAACCTGCAAATGAATTTAGATACAGTTTTATCACAAATAATCTGACCATTTAGAAAGAAAAGGGAGGACGGAGAGGGAAATTTGCCTGAAGTGAAAGGTAGGTGGTCGAATGACAGACATTTTGTTCAGTCGCTTGATGTGAGTAGTGTGTTAGACTACTGGGTAAAACACCAAAGGAAGGCTAACTTGTGACTAAACTTTTATAAACTGATGACTGACATGGTTGCTTAATCTGATGACAAGTTAAGGGTATAGGAACAAAGTCAAATCTGTCTCCTCGATGTATATTTTCAGCCTTTTAACCATTAGACGTCAGCATTTAGCATGGCTGCTCCCCTAACCCCCAACCCAACGATATAATAATAAAGGGGCGTTTAATGTTTGTTGGATTTTTCAGTGTTTTTTGTGTTTATTTGAGTTTTTCAAAAACAGAGTTTAACTTGTATAGCCAGCAAGCTCTAGCTTCTCTGTTCTTAAAATATAACGCCTCTGTACCGGTTCAGTCCGTGTTTTTAGTCTTTTTTTTATTGTCTAAAACCCATTACGTAGATTTAAACTGAACTAAACAGTGACATTGATGGGGTCAGATGATAACTCCAGTTTCAGGGTGAGGTCAGCAAGAGTCGACTGTGATGGTCTAATTGTAGTCTTATTAATTTTGATACCACACAGTGGCGCTGCTGCATTGTGATGCTTTGACAGTATGATCATGACAGCTCATTTATGAAGCACAGCTGAAGAGGGAGTATGAGGCAAAAAACCCACTGCAAACGTCTGGGATCTGTCCAGTCATCTCTGATGCGATTACTTGGTTTAATTTTAGGAATGCAAGAGTAATGTTAGTCTGAGTAACACATACACAGCCAGACACCTTGTTATTGCCACTCCTGATTTCAAGTTGCAGCACTACACATATAACATGGTATTCAAGTCATCTAGAAGTAGAGGGAAAAAAAGACCTACTTATTAAATTCTCAGTAGGTGAGTTCAATTTTATGCAGCATTATTTCAGATAGACTGCATACACCAGGGTCAGGATTACACACATTCAAAGTGGGATCATTTTAACATGTAAATTGGTTGGCTGATCTATGCAGCAACTGTTGTTGCATAATATTGTGCATAAGGACATGCATGGTAAAATCCCATCATATTACAGTGACCTCCTGATGGAAACCTCCAGCAGTTTTCAGCTTTGTTCCTCCAGGTGGATCTCTTCCCAGGCTCTGCAGGTTTGCTCTCAGCTGACTAAAAAAGCACTTGCTGATTTCGCTCCCTGGAAATTAACTAATTTGCAGAGTGGGGGTGTAAGAAAATAGACACTAACACACCTGGAATATTTTATGGCACTGTACTGTGTAGATTGATCAATACTTTCAGAGCAATATTGCAAATTTCTGTAGTTCAGTTTTAACAGAAACTCTGTTTTTTATTTCTGTAACAACGACAGACAAAGTTTGTAAATGTTTCAGGGATCATGATTAATGAAAATAATATTGTTTAGAAAATTTATTTTTCATGGGTTTTTAATACTATAAAATAAAAAGGGACTTTTTAGTGAAAAACATCTCTAAATATTTCCCTGTTTGTAGTATTGCGATATATTGTGATGTATTGTCTCTTCGCTCAGTTTCGGATTAGGTATCGTTTTGTCACATTCTTGCCAATACACTCCCCTATTACAGAATACACTACATCTTTAAAAATGTAGTTTCATTCGCTTATTTGAAAGCAATGTCCAATCAGCTGCCTCACTTAGCTGGTTTTATTCTTTTCTTTGTCTCTCATGTTTGTGTATCTTGTTTCACTTAACCCTAAAGTTAAGCCAATTTCAGTCTCTTTTTAATGGAACTTCTAAAGCCTACTGGTTATCAAAGCATATCTAACAATTATATTTCTGTAAAAACAAATGCATAAAAGGGAGTTTCACAGAAACAACAACAGCTCTATTTTCTTGAGAATATTGCTGATTTAACAGTTATGGAAGATTTTGTTAGGATTACTTCATGTGCTTGCATATTTTGATTTCTTGAACTGGCTGGCAGGCTGCACTGAGGGAGTACGAGGTCTGCTTGTGGTCCCCTGGGCTACCAGTTGCCCTCCCCTTAACATTGTCAACATCAATATAAAAAGTGACAGAACAATAAACTACCTGCTTGTAGAAAAATATATATTAAAGAGCCTATATTCTCCGTTTTTGGTATTACATGCCATTAATGTGTTTACATGTCTCAGTCAGAGCACTTCTATGAACCAGACAAAAAAATCTGCCAGCAGCTACCAAGTCAACCCCTGCTTCCCAGACCTCAGTGTGATGTCCTGTCATTGTTTCATCATCAGTTTTTGCCTGTTGGCTCGCAGCAGCAACCCCATTGCAGGGTGCAAAAGTTAGAATGAATGCATACTTGTTGACAAAATGGCGGACAGAGCCCATGAGGAAAAGGAAGCCTCAGAGGAGGAAGGAGCTCCAACAGAGTGACTCAGACAGAATGAGAATACAGCACTATCAGGGGGACTCAGTAAAATAAAACTAAAAGGCTTTTTGAACATTAGTGAGCGTGAACATAACCTTGCAGTCATCAAAAAAAGAATACATGGACCTGGTTTGAGGCAAATTATCTTTTCAGAATTAGATTAAATTAGATATTGAAATCAAAAGATTGATTTCTTATTAGTGTGTAACTGTTATTAGTGCCTAATGATATTTTCTTACACAATGTCCCGCTTTAAAATATATCAGTTTTTTTTCCAGCCCTAGTAGGAGCTGAGTTCCTCTTTTCTTTGTCAAATGCTGATGGTCAAAGGAAGCTTTTCTTGTACTGAACTGAGCTGATCAGTCATCTTTAGTTAATACCTTGGTCTTGCCAGTGTTTCAAGGTGGTTCCTAATATATATGTAATAATACTTTTAGCGTTAATTTTGTAATTTCTTCAAGTAATTTTGTGCCATGTTTCAGGTCAGAGATGGAAGGAGATGACTGCAATTTTCCTCCAGATTCTTCAGACGATCTCTCGCAAAGAGGAAGTGTCGCTTCTTCTGCAACACTTTCCCGAGGTATGGTGCATTAAATAAAAACATAACTGTGCATTTAACAGCATGTTTTGCATCCATTTGAAGTGAGTTGATTCTTGAGTGAGGTAAATGTAAAATTTTTCTAATGTGTTGTAGCCGTTTCCATTTAATCTTGTTTATTGTTCTTCCACACAGCTCAAGATGTTTTGATTTACCTGTTTGGTGACAGCGCAGTGCACCTCACACTAGAAGGGCTTGGCAGTGTTAGTGTGCAGGAGTTAGGTCGCAGTGTTCGAGAGGCTCTCCATGTTCCTGACTCTGTACAGGATGCTTTTGCCTTCTGGCTTTGTTCTCCACTGCTCGGTAAGAACTGTCTTCCTCCCACTATTAACCCTCACAACAGCTTCAGTCCTCTATCTATCAGGGCGATCTCACAAATATGTTGATGTGCAAATGGAGACCACTTTACAAGGGAATTAATCATGGTCTTACTGAAAAAATGTGGAGATTTTTTGTGCAAGATGCTTGGCAGGAAATTTGTTTGGATGCCTCAATAAGAAAAAATGCTACAGACTAAGTGCTGTGCTTGTTGAAAGTCTTAGTTAAGAGGTAAAAGCAAGTTTGGTGTTTTCAGCTCATCTGTTTAACCCTTTTGCTTTAAACATCATGCTAGTAAAGGAACATTATCACTGTTACTTGTGGTTTTGGATTTGAAGTGACTATTTGCCTTGAAAATATAATAAAACTGTACTATTAACAGCCCAAAACAACAGAAACAAATGGCAGAAGAACCAGAGCAAGAGAACAGACTAATGTTTCTGTGTAACATGCATGTCCCACTTAATCCTCAGACTTGCAGCTGAAAGCGAGGCATCAGCCGTACAAACTGTGTCGGCAGTGGCAGGACCTACTGTATCGCTTCACTCAGGCCTCAGAGGAGGACATTTCACAAGGTAAAAATTTGCCCTGTATAAGTTATGTTTCTTTGTTTGAGAAACACAGTTTACAGTGTATGCTTAAACTACAGCTTCTGAGATATTGTAAAGACACTTTTGCAGAGCAAAGACAGGAAAAACGTGGCAGCAGTGCAGAAAATTAATGAAAGGAAAAAATCATCACTTAATGTAATCTGCCATAAATCCAGTGAAAGATTAAAAAAAAAGCCACTAACAGAGAAGTCGTTGCTTTCCACACTTGAGCAATGTATTGCTTTTAAGCATTGCTTAACATAAATAGATATGCATGATACTGGATATTTGCAGATATTGGTTACACAAAGTATATGGTGGGCTTTGCTGATCAGGCTTATGCCTTCAAATGAGAGTTACAGAAAAAAAGGTTTGAAAGGTGGTCACGAGCGAAAGTGCTTGAAAAAACATTAAAACAAGTTCTTCTTAAGAGCAAGAAAAAAAAATACTTGGAGTTTAGACCTTAAACTTAATTCCTAAGAGAATAATTTGATTTTTAAGGAAAAGGATGGAAAAAGAGAGACTGAAGTTTAGGGAGGTCTGCTGATTATGCTCAAGCCACAACATTACTTAAATATTTTGCCTGCATGAATGTCCAGTGTAGTACCAGTATAAATCGTCTGAAGTGCTTTTAAAACTATTTTTTGTTGATAATGATATCATAATAATGTTGCACATCTCTAGAAATAGCATGGAATTGGCCTCTCATACTAAATATTCTGCCCATTATGTGAAATTTTTATTGAAAAACTCAGCACAGAGGCACAGAAGGTTCTATTCAGTGTGTAGGGAAGACATTTGATTATTTTACTGGCCTTTATTTTTTATGACAGTGACTGAAGTACTGGGAAATGCATTGACTGTAAGTACATCCTGTGATCCTCTCAGTAACCTGTTCTCTTAAACACTGTCAGGGCACAGCCTGTTTCTCTTTGCAGCTGTTCCCCGTAGATATGTACCTTTTTTGTAAATCGTGGTGCTCAGTAGCTTACTCTGTGTTTGTAACTTTAAAGGCACCGTGAGGTTTGTTTGGAATAATTAAAATGATTACATAATTATTTTTATATAGGGAATTTGCATCTTAAGCAGTAAACACCCGTGGATGATGAACAGAATAGATGAGGAGATGTGTGAAAATGTGTATGAGGTTGCAGCCTCTGAGAGGAAAGAGTGTACTGTGGCTTCATTTACTTTATGAAAACTGCAAAATAAAATATGCTTACTTATAACCTGGGATT
This sequence comes from Cetoscarus ocellatus, assembly GCA_037902135.1. Taxonomy (NCBI): domain Eukaryota; kingdom Metazoa; phylum Chordata; class Actinopteri; order Labriformes; family Labridae; genus Cetoscarus; species Cetoscarus ocellatus. The sequence goes on from JBAMNC010000142.1 coordinate 1,618,061, forward strand.
TTAGTAAACCTAACCTGGTATTGGGCAGCAGTGTCCACAGGATTATAACAAATCCTGGACAAACTGGAGACCTTAGCATTAAAAGTACAACATCTCTCATGCACAGGAAGCATGTTTTTAAGTAACTGTACATCACTCACAGGTTGCAATGCAGTATTAAAAGTGAAAAATGCAGAAATATTTATATTTTAAGTTGATCTGAGGTGAAATGGACAAGTTGGTAAACAGAGAGGAAAGTTGATCACTTATTTTTTTCTGTGTTGCTTAAAACAGCTCATATGCTAACAGTTACATTTTAAATAGAAAAGCTGTATATCTTGAACACAATTTCAAGTGCTTTATAACGTCCAATCACATTAACACATCGTGACCCTGGAATCTGAATCAAAACAAATTGTAACATATTAGGAGCTTTACACCCCTCCAAAATTCATATAAATGTGGTCAAGACTACAGCTTCCTCTTAGTTAATTTGTAGAAGACAGTCCAAGTTAGTCAGACGTGAAGTGTCAGACACTGACTCAGTCTGGTGTTGTTTGGCGTGACTTTGACATCAAAGATGAACGGCCCCCGCTCTGTGACTCTGTGACTGTATTTTCAGAAGGACAGGTGATAGTCTGCAAAGTGTCTCACAGAAAAAAGGCAGTGACAGCTTTCCTAATGGAAAAATGAAAAAATGTTTCATAACCCATTCATGTTTTTGTTTTGTTTTTTTTTGAGGAGAAAGGGTTTCCTCCCACACTGCAGGAGAGGACACTGTTTCGTAATAGAGTGGGTTGAAGGGGGCTTGAGTGGCAGATACCCCCTCCTCCTCAATAGAGTTCTTCTCTGTACTCTCACTCCTCCACTGTGGGCTGAGTCCCACTCCCTGATAATTGAACAAAATGGTTATAAAGGTGGCTGCCTCTGCCTAATGCATCTCTGTCCTCTGCTTTCTCCTCAGATGAACCGTATCTCCAGTATCGCAGAAATGTGTTTTACCCTAAATCAAAAGAGCTACAGGTACTCACATCATTCATTTTAATATGAGTGAGTTTTGAAAAATACATTACACAGCTCCATTCAAGTTTGTCACATAAATTCCAGGAGTTCAAATAAAGATATTGATTCACTTTAGACTGACTCAGTGCTACATTTTCACTTCATTGTTTGACTTTCTTATCTTTACCTTGTTCAGATTGATGATGAGGGTGTGCTGAAACTTCTGTATGAAGAGGCCAGGAGTAACATCCTCACAAGTCGGTACCCCTGTGATCCTGAGCACTGGACGAGCCTCGGAGCCTTGTCTCTTGCTCTTGAGGAGGGAACTGGACTTGATGACACACAGTTTACTACTACAGTAAAGTAAGTTTCAAAGACTGTCTTTAACACATTCTGGTTTTTGGTTTTCATTTTTTTGTGGGGACCAGAGATGGAAAAAAGCAGCTTGTTGAAACAAGGGCAAACGTTTTTTTTATACATTTAAAAAAAAGGCTTCGTAATAATAATTAATATCAAAGCTACGGAGCCTCTAAGGTGCCACGGAGAAAAAAAATATAAACCGTGCGCTCGATTTAATTATACAGGCAAGCGGCAACAGACAGCCAGGCTCATCAGTAGATGGCAGTAATGCCCCATAATATTGTGGTCACCTGCCGGTAAAAACCAAGAAGAAGAAGAAGAAGAAGACAGCTGGACTCGGTTGAAGCATCCCAGTAACCAGCCAACGTTAGCTGTGTCTGTGAATGTAGGAGTGCAGGGTATGTACAGTCCCTTAGGCTATTTATCAGTACCTTAAATAAAAGCTGCACAACTTTCAAGACTCAAGCAAAGCTCATGTCTTGCTGCCACCCGCTGAATAAGGTGGAGGGAGTTAGCCCCGAAGTTAGCTACATCTTCGCCTCTGTAGCAGCAAACAAGTCCCCCCCGTGCATCCCAGGTCAGGACACTGACTGAATCTGAGCACTCCTTCAGCCGGCTGAGCCTGTTGTCTTTTAGTATGCACAGCAAAGTTCTCCAGCTTAGGATTATTCCATCTCTCATGGCAAGAGCAGCAAGAATGTCATTGTATGACATTCCGAGGTGGAAGTAAAAGATAATTAGCTCACTTCTTCTCTCCATTGTGTGTGTCTGTAAACATCTGACGTCACTGCGGGAAGCCGTAGTGGACAAGGACAAGGACAAGTCAAAACATGGTAAATAACTTTATTTCGAGTGCACGTTTTAGCTGAAACGTGCGCACGAATAAGTATTTAGTGCGCACATTTTACTATCTCGTGCGCACGATTTATATCTTTTTTTCTCCGTGGCACCTTAGGGGCTCCGTACAAAGCACACTGTCCTGTGACAAATAAATATCTACAAATTCTTCCTAAAAATAAATAGGTATATATTCTGAATTGTTTTGCTGCTCTTGAACCAATAGATCTATATGATTAAAATGTACAAACCTTTATTCCTTTTTTCTCAACAAGCAAAGGGAAAGATCAGTGAATGTAATGTAGGGCTCCCGCCTTAAAACTAAAATTCAGCTTTGCTTTATCACTTGAATACAGAAAAACGCTGGTTTTGATCTTTATAAAAAATGTTGACTTGTGCTATTTGTAGGGTATTTATTGACTGTGACAAAATCTGTTTATCATGATAGTTTTGTTTTGACAGACTTTGTGTATCATGTAGTAATTTATTGTTCAATATCATATTGCTCATTGAGCTTCATCTTATCATGATGACAATGAAAATGTGCTTAACAGATCAGGCATAAAGCCAACCACCCTGTTTTTGGCTGTAGCATCCTGTTGTACCGATAGAATTGAGAGGTGTCTTCGTCTCCTTCAAGGTTGGCTGAGAGAGCTTCAAGGCCTATATTACTAACTTACACATTTTTACAGCAGGCGTGTTTCCTCACTGATAGCCCTTTCTTAAAAAAAAATAAGAGCAGTGTTACTATATTAAAGGCTTTCATGATAGCAGTAAAGTGTATTTCCATATTGACTTTCTCTTTTAGTTGTGAAGTTTAGAGTTGTTTTTGGTAAGATTAAGGAACTTTGCCTCGTTTTCCTGTTTGACCTTCTGTTTCTTGGCTCCAGCTCTTGCTTACGGTTGCATTTAGTGAAGTTCACATTTATCCTATTTATCTGTAGTTCGCCGCTTTAGAAAATGAAGAAGTAAGTAATGGCCACAGCCTCTCATTTTGTGGAATTGTTTGAGGCTGCCTCTCTTGAGTTAAATGCCCTTGAGAGAGCCTTTCAAAACACAACAAAAATTCATGTCTCTCAACCCACATTCTCCAAAGGGCAGCTAACAGAGCGAGCAGCTTAAAGTACTTCTGCACAATCAGCATCAACAAGCTGTAATTTTCAGAAAATCCACAGGCATTGTGAAAAAGGTCAACAGTGCCTCTTTAGTTTGATGGGGGCCTTGATTTTTCGAAAGTGTGGATGACATTCGCATCCTGTCACTGCAGTGTTTTTCAGATTGTAGGTGTCAAGTGTAAGAATGGATGAAATGAAATTTTTGATTAAAGTGGGATGATCATGAGAATATGAATCTTTTGTGTTTTTAAAGCCTCTTAGGACTTAATTTTGATTAAGGGTGTAGATCATTAGAGGTGCTTGACAGGGTTCAGCAAACATTTAATTTGTAAAACTTCTCTTTTAAAGGAGTTTAGTCACTGCTCTGCTTTCTAAGGGGTCATTATCACACAAATTACAGGCAGCCTATAGATGGTTAGAACAGGTACTTTTATTAAGTCTCGTGGATTTGTTATGGTAGTGTTGTAATGAGATCTCCCTTTGTGTTTTGGCTTTGAGTTAAAGCAATGATATATAACTTCTCCAGTTATCTTTCAATACAATAGCAGGTAGAATGGTGTCTATTCCATTGGTTTATCTCTATTATAACTGTTTACTCCGTCTTTTTTCTCTTCCTAGCTACAGTCATCACTGCCATCTTCCATGTCTTAGCTTTCGTCTTTGTTTTGAACAGTACCAAGATGGGCTACCTGGCTTCTATTTATCTCAGGGTTGGTGTTTGCACTAGTGCAGTAAAGCTGTCAGAATTCTTACGGCCTGCTGTCAAAGTGGCACAGCTCTAAAAGCAGGTGACCTCAATTCAATTAAAACTCAATTCAAAGCCTTTATTGTCATTATAAGGCAAGCAAACAAAATTGAGGTACCAACTCTTTGGTGCTTAAAAACAAAATCAACAAACGGGCAGAAGCAACACTAGAAAATTAAACAATAGTAAAAACATATGCCAACTAAAATATCAATCAATAAATAAATACTTAAAGACTTCGGCTGTTCTCTCCAACTACTATCTTGAAGTAGACAAGTTAAGAATTGATTCTTTAACTTCCCTTTGACTATTCAACAAGTTATTTCTAACAATTATTCTTCTTGGTTGGGTGTCAGATAACTATCAATAGAAATAATAAAAGATTACTACCAAAATAGTTTTAAAAAAAAAAACACTTTATTTTTGCTTGCATCTCTAATTCCTTTTACGCTTGGTATTGGGATATATTAGGGTCATCTGATCACAAGTGGGCTTCCTTAATTATAGAAATAAACTCTACAATCACATAAGGACACATTAATCCCATAGACGGTACTAAGAATGGGACAAAGTCTTGTGACTTTTAAAGGACCCTTTGGAACGCTTTGAAGCAAATCTGTGGATGCAGCCATAATGTGAATGCCTTCTCAACTTAACTTTGGTTCAACCTAATGACAAATTTATCCCATATACAGTATATTGAGAGGCATTAAGTAAATTACATAATTCGGCCAAAGTCTTTTGATGAACCATGCTGTAAAGATGTTTATTTCAGCTGTGAAAATCACCTGTTCCCTACACATGGTCTTATGACGTCCATGATTAATGCAGGCAGCCTTTAGTGGGCAAAATTAACCTTATTGCAATTGGGAACTAGGAACTGAAAACCAATTCCAGTTGATAATTCAAAACAAATTGCTCGAAGATCAATATCATCACAAACTTGCTAGAGAACTTTTATACACAGAGCAGCACAAAAATCAGGTATGCCATTTATCTGACATTGTTGACACTGAAACCTGTGTAGGCTTGCTTTTCTCACACAGAAAATCCCTAGGAATTGATAGGGCATCTATAAATAACTAGAAAGCACTCGGAGAGCGCAAACCTCCACCAAGGTAAGTTTTTGTGGAGTTATATGCACAAATGCCGAAAATGGTCCTATCTCCCAATGTTAAAGAATCCTCTAAAAAATTCCTGGATCCAGACGGTGATCCGGATCACCCCCAAAATTTAATCAGTTCTTCCATATCCCATTTCCGACAATTCCTGAAACTTTCATCCAAATCCGTTCGGAACTTTTCAAGTTATTTTGAACACAGACAAACAAACAGACAAACAAACAGACAGATAAACGCAGGCAAAAACATAACCTCCTTGGCCGAGGTAATTAGATCAACTGACTGAATTGATATTTGCATTGGTATCAGTAAAATATTATCATTTCCCATTCCTTATTGCAATAGATTTGGTACCATGTCTCTAAGTGTTAAGGACCAACTGGGTTGTGGAGCGGTCAGAACAAACTGTACCTCATTATGAACAACTTTACTAATGCCTATAGAGGTATAATAAAGACTTCTTTATGGAAAAGTGTAGATGTTAAAAAATGTGTTTGTATTTTACTAACAGACACTTAAGACTGCAGTCAAGGTCAAAACATGATTATATTTAAGTTACATTAAAAGATCCTGATTTCAGAACACGTCTGTTGTCCCTGATGTGTAAATTAGCTGTGTAACGAGCTCACAGACGAAAACAACAGTAAATTAGGCTAATTTAAAAGGAGTTGGAAAAAGACAATGCTAATAACATGTCATAAAGGAACAATATCAAACAACGTCACAAGTGAATGAGTCAAGTGCTCATATTGAAATGTAAAAGTCTGTTAAGTATTGCAATGTGCCAGTATCCAAATGAGCAATAGGAGTACGAGAAGAGCGACCTTAAGCCTAACTGTCGTCAAGTGTATGAATTGTAGAGAGGATAAATCAGTGTGTCCTGTGAGGGACGTTTATTTTGTGTGGGTTTTGGAGTCACCTGTGGCCGGAGTGGTTCATCTCCTAGTTTAGTGCTGATCTTGTGCTTTGCATTAATAAGCAGTGATGAATCCTGAAAATTTCATCATGTTTCTATTAACAGTCCAGTATTTCAACTGATGAGAGAGTTTGCAGCAGTGTAAAAAATGCTTTTTTTAATCAATTTGTCAAACACCTACACAGGCCTCACCAATGCTTTCAGTCTGTTTCATAACCAGAGAAAAAAGTCCTCATAAAGGCTTTTAGTCTAGACCTCTGCCAGTTTTCAGTGTTCACCTGTTTGCTCCTGCTCTTTCTCCATTTCTCTCCCTCTCTCTCTCCCTTGACTTGATTTTTTTTTCCAAATTATGTGTACTGTGGCACACATTTACTTGTTAATTCTTCACTTTTTGAGACCCAAGTGGCAGTGGAGACACATGTTGAGACAAAATCTAATGCAACTAATAGATAAGAACATGTATTTGTATACTCTCTGACGGTGACACTGAACATCTTGTCCTGTATTTATTATACACACTTAAACGTCTCATCTGCCTCCCACAGAGAGAAGAAGCTGTCCTCTTTTGTGCCGGCACATGTTGCCATGGGGAGTGGAGGTTTGTTCTCTACTCTGAGAGGGAAGTCGAGTCGTCAGACGGGCCTGGAGCAGAACCTTTTGGAGGCGTACAAAAAGATCAGCACATCTGCTGGAAATGCTCCCGAGCCCACGCAGCTCCTACACCAGTACCTCAGCACATGTCACACTCTGCCTTATTATGGGTAAGAGCCACTTTATGAGCCATCTATACTGTTTTTTTCAATACCTTGACTCACTACATGCATGATAATAAACAAACACACAAATAGGTGCGCTTTCTTCATGGGGGAGATTGATAAACCAGTGCAGGGGATTCTCCAGAGGGGAAAACGCAAAGCTGTCAATGTTGGGATCTGCCTGGAGGGAGTTTATGTGATGGATGTCAAAGAGAAGGTGAGCACTGGAATGTGTTACATTGACATCATAAAACAAAGACGTATTAGTCATGATTAGAAAAATGATTACATACACTCCTAACGTAGAGATTAGCGACATAGAGGTGTGTACCTTATTTCTGCTGTCGATCCATCTTCCTGCAGCATGTTCTTCTTGGCCTACGTTTCAATGAGCTTTCCTGGGACCACAGCTACCCTGAGGAGGAGGGCGACTCTCACATTCTGTGGCTTGAATTTGATGGAGAGGAGGATGGCACACCTGTTAACAAGCTGCTGAAGATCTACTCCAAACAGGTACTGTCAGTTTTAAGAAATTAAATACTTTTTACCATTTCCTCCTGTTGTGTAGTGTAATTAACCAGGATGTAGACATAGCCGTAAAGCTGCTCAATTCACATTCAGTGCCTTTACATGCATAGTTATGTCCAGCTGTACTTGTATAATTTGTCTTTTTGCTAAACTATTTTCTTATCAATGCCTTCCAAATCCTAAATGCCTCTCATATCAGTGGCTACGTTTATATGCAGTCAATATTCGGGTTAAGGTCAATATTCCGGTTTCTGAAACATTCGGAATAACCTGTTTACATGCGTGAGCAAACAGGGTTATTCCTCTATACATGGTATCCCGATCAAAACAGCAACGCACCAACAACATCCCGACGCACAGAGAACGTCATGACGCAATGCGCGTCATTTCCACTTCTTCTTCCCATATCCAATAGCAACGAGAACAGCAGCAGCAGCACGGCGGATAATGAACGGCCCGGAGCAGGTAGCAGTCGCCTTCATTTGTACTTTGGTGCTGGTACTGACCCAACACCAGTACTTGACACTGTTCTTTGTCAGTTTCTTCATTTATGGAAGACGACGACGTGAAGAAATAGGAAATTGAGCCAGAGCTGTGCCATGTTACAACAAGTACTTCCTGTACTCAAAAGACCAAGATTCCTTGCGAAAAGGACATGCGCAGAACACAAATTAATGTTCCTTACGATGAGGATATCCACATCGGCGTATACATGACCAAATATTCAGGTTAGAATAGAAGTAACCCAGGGTTGATTTTCAGGTTTTTAAAAACCGGAGTATGAGCATATTCCAGTTTTCAAAGGGTTTTTGGTGTTTACATGGCTGCACGCAACCGGGTTATTGCTAATATTCCGGTTATGAAAGGGTTAATGACTGCATGGAAACGTAGCCAGTGATATCATGCTCTTACTAGAGGCAGTCAGCATGAACATCAACAAAGGAGTCATAGATGTAATCATAACAGACATAAAGCAGAAGCAGTGAAAAGTCTAGTTTAAAAGCATAGCATGTAAAAATATTTAAAGTAAACAAAACAACCACAAAAGAGTCAAGACATAGTAACCTAACCATCTCCAACCTGCTTTCACTGTTCTTTAAATTGAGAACACTACACAGTAAAAGTGTCACAGAAAACCAATGTTTCAGTTTTGCAGGAACACTTTACAGACAGAGATGACAGAGGAAATCATTTAAAAAAGGATTCCTGGTCCGCGCTCAATGTTCACACTATTAGCTCGCAAAGATTTCTGAGAAGTTCTTTGCTGGAATCAGGAGGACCATGTTCAGCTGCGTTTTTTTCCCCTCATTGTGTGAAATTTGTCTGCAAAACAGAAACTTTAGTTTGCTGTGTAGAGAATTCACCTTATGGAGTGATGTTTTGTCAACCAGAGTCCTCATTTCTAAAAGAGAAGTAACACTAAGACAGCGGACTGTTTGGGTGACAGAACTGACAGTAGGCAGAGATTAAAGGTGGTCCATAACAGGGAAGAAGCACTAAGTATGAAAAAGATACAGAAGCAGAACAGCAGCAATTACAGGTCCTGCTTACTTGCACAGCTGCCTTTCACACGTTCTCCTGGCAACCACAAAAAAACTGTAGCCATTATCTGGCCAGTGTCCTCTATGAAATTAAGAATTTCTCTATCTTTGAAACTTGAGGTAATTTTTGAGGAAATGTCAGTCTTATACGAATATATACAGTTTATATTCTATACTGTCTGACTGCATAATGAAACACTTACTGTACTGAGTTTGTCACGAATGTTTGGTAGACAACATAGCATATTAACTCTGCTTTGTTTTGAATATTGTTTCACAATGTTGTCACAGTAAAAGGTGTCCAACCTCATGTGCGCCATATTTTAAATGGATCAGTCAAGGAGAGCTTATACACAGCCATCTCTTTAATTCACACTCTACCTTGTGTTGTAGAGAGTTCCAGGGTCAGACCTGCTGCTGAGGCTTTTCCTCTTTCAGAGGCAACATACTTGATTGTAACCAAATAGGTTTAAGCTATGTGGACTGTGCTCTCAAAGTGTATTTGATCAGCACTCTATGACTGTGGTGTGGAAAAGGATCATCTCAGCCAACAGATGGTGAAGAGGTGTTACATAATCTGATAGTCTCACTGCAGTAACAAAGCTCTTTTGTATGTCTGTGTTTAATAATGGGTCATCAACATAAAAGTATTGGGACTTGATTTTACTTTTTTGACCATCAGACTCAGTCATTTGTATTTTATTTTCTGTGTGCTAGGCGGAGCTAATGAGTGGCTTTATTGAGTTCTGTGTGGAGCTGAAGTCTGCATCAGAGGGCGGAGCTGCAGCTGATGTAGACGGTGTGAAGCGAGTTCCCAGCAACCTGCTGGGCAGGATGGCAGCAGCAAAAACGGACGAGGAGGACAGCGAGGGATGCTGCGCAGACAGAGCAGCGTTTTGTGCAGTCGAGTCCATTCACTGAATACTATCAGCTATGTGGACAATGGTAAGTGTAATTATGAAACAGCTGTCCCACTATATTCACAGTGTTTTCAGTCTGGAGCTCTGGTTCTCAACTGGTGTAACTTCAGGCTCCACATCACATTCTTAAAAAATATATGTATCACCCAAAGCCAGAAGACATATAAACACTCAAATTTTACTTGTAAATAACAAAAAAATTGCAGTTTAGACATTAGATTGAAAAAAAATCATGTGATTGAATAAAGAGATAGGACGAGGGATGACATAATCAGGTTTCTGTTTTTAAGACAAAACCCTTTTGAGTGAGATCAGCAGCTGATGATCGCCAGTACTAATCTTATTAATTATTTCACTCTGCCTAATAGTCATTTATTTGGCATGCTCTTGAACTCACTGCCTGGCTGATGTTTTACTAATAGATTTTCAAAGTGTCCATGTAGAGAAAAATCAAAAGAGATGGACATCCCCTGGTGGGTGCTGGATCCAAAAAAGACTCAAAAACAAAGAGAGAACCAAAGGAGCTCCATTAGAAAGGACTTTATTTAGCAGCAAATGATGTTGGAGTCACACAGTGCTTCCTCAGACTTTCCAGAGGCTGTTTGTGAGCTGCCATCTTAAACAAATATAAACCTACATGTGACCCAGTATAACTGAACCCGTCACTTTCTAATTCAGTACCAACAAAAAGACAAAACAAGGTATTAGGGGATGCACAATATTGGATTTTTGCTGCTTTCGTATATGCAGATTTTTCAAACTCACTGTCGATATATCGATACTGATGTTATTTGTCAAGCGCTTAAAGCTGCACTTAACCAAATTGAACCTGTTCTTTTTGGGGTTAGAGTCCTGTTGTGTTAGAAACAGATATGACACCTAAAAACAACAATGTGTTCCTTAAGAAATGACATATTTGATCTATAGATTCAGTGCTATTGCTTTGCCCTGGAACTGATTTTACCAAGACATTAAATGAATACTAATGCTACAAAATGTTGCCCTATTTCGTCAGCACATTTTGCTATGTAGACTTTTAACATGGATTTCAACATTATTCAATATTTTTAACTAGTAGGATTTAAAAGAAAGTCTTTGGCATGGTACTTAGCTAAAGCAGGTACAGACAAGTTGGTGGAGCTGTTGTCATTTATTGGTTCAAGGGCGCTGCATTTCATTCACAGGAATATAAGTCACAGTGAACAGATTTTGATAAAAACTGACTTGTAATGCAAATCCCTGATCATTTGGGGTACCTTTAGATGGGACAAATCAAACATGTTTCAATAACATCATAATCAAAGCCCTGGAGGACACGCATACATAACTTTTATTTTAACCCAGTTTTATGCAATAACATATTTTGGTTGTTTTCTAGAAAGCCAAAAAATCAACTAACTTGTTTTCATGGGCATAACACGCTGTCTTTGACTATAATAAAGACATATTAAGCTAAGTTTGAGGAGAAAAATTATAGTTAGTTACTATTTATGAAGGGCAAGTAGGGTAGAATTAAATATGGATGCATGACCACTTTGGGCTTTAGTGTATCATAGACTTTTAACCATAAGGCACATATTAATTACACAACCAAAGCAGCTCAAAGAACCTCTTTTTTTTTAACCTGACCCATGAGTTGCCACTCCTCTAGCTTGTGTTAATAAATTGGACATCAATATAACCTCTGTGGTGTTAATTCTAATCTGTTTTTTATCACAATGAAGATTTGCAGAGGAATACAGGAGCTTCAATACAAGTGTATTTCAAGTACTTTACTGTGTTAATTTGAACTGTTTTAGGTACACTAAGTTTCTAAGCAACATGCAACAGCAGTTATACTTTAAATTAGTTCTTCGGTGAAATTTATTGCATTTTAAATATTTTCTGGAGCATTTGTACATGAAAGTGCTCTTGTAATAAACTGTTGTCTTTTTCTTGATGCATATCATTAGTAAATTCTATGATAAGGTGAAATATACAATTAAATGAAAACAGTGGAAATAATGTTTACATTCATCAGCCATGGTTTCAAACTAGACTTTATCACTTGGCTGATTTACAGTGCTGTTTCATGGCATTAGTTATTTGCCTATATGATGTTTTGCCTTCCTATGAATGTCATAAAACATTTGAGAAGCGTGACAGGACCAGTGAAGCCAGCAGGGGGAGCACAGCACTGTTTTTTGTGTGCATGACTGATTGTGTGTGTCTGTGGAGCTTTGGCCATAATGTGACTTGAAATTTACAGATGTTGACACCATTTGAATGTTATCATTGGGGAACTTTGTTACAACACTGTTTCGCAACTGTAAAGTGAAAAGTGTTACGGTCTACTTCTTTGCAAGCAACTTAAATCACGGCAAAACATGAAATTGTGCTCTCTTTGTCTTTCAGGAAAAGAAATCAAACGCCTGAAGCCCAAAAGAGCATCATCCTTTTTCGCCAGGCAGCCATCTTCAGCAGCTTACTCTGCGGTTCAGGTGACAGAGAGCCTGGAGCAGGGTTAAAACTTGATGAGCAAAAGCCCCACAAAGACCAAAACAGAACAATCTGCACTGGGATTGCAAAGACAAGACTTTATGCAAGCTCAAGACATTAACTGAGAATACATGATCATTCAAAGGACCAAGTGAGGGATCTTAGTGCAAGTTTGATATTTATCTTCTGAAGATGTGTATATTTAGAGAGAGAGCAGTAATGTGAAAACAAAACGATCTACTAATAGTGATGCTTCCAAGTGATCTGAATGGGGCTATTTATTTAATGGCCTTATGTAAAGAACATATCACACTTTGTGAGCAGCGTAATGGACCTTCTACATGAGTCTGAGAAAAGCCTTAGAGATATCTTTCAAACCTTTTTGCAGCCTCTACAGCTTCATTTTACAGCTATTATTCAAACATGTAAAACCTTGTATGGGTACAACCACTGCTTTACCTCTTTTTAACATCTGCACATCAACAACATTGCAACTCATCCCCTCATAATCTAACATGAAACATGAAGCAAGTCATCTTTAAAAAGTGTCTGGGTAACCACAAACTCTACAGAGTCAGCATGACAGACACTTTCAGGGGAAGAAGTAAGGGCGTGCCAGACTATTCTGCTTTACTCAAACCTGCCAGTGCCTTGTCATGAAAACATTTTAGAAGGTACTTTTAGAGACATTGAGTGGTGTTTCTGAACTCAAAGACCATATGGGAGCTCGGTTTCTGTGTTGTGGAAGTTTCTCGTAAGTACATGCTTTCCAAATGTTTGATATGATTGTTGTTTTTAGCAGGTTTTTGTAAGAAGACTAGGCAGATGCTTATATACAAAAGGGGGAAATTTTTGATGTAATCTAAAGTGTGAAAAGTATATTATAAGGTCATGTGACATGTTGCACCAGCTACGCGCAAGTCCTGTCTGTAGTCATGTCCATCTTAAACCCAGAGACATAAAAACAGGGTACTGAAAAACTATCCTAAACAAGGTCATTATTTGGTTGCACCAACGAGATGTTAGGGTTATATTAACTGTAAGACCAAAACATCTGAATTGAATAAATATTGTTGCAGATATAATGTTTTACTTCATTTGGTCAATCATGTAAAAGCATTATTCTAAATGCGGTGTCTGTTTTTAGTGCTGAGACAAGTGTCCAAATTATCACTGAAAGAGGTAATGCTAAAACTAATCTGTTTTGAAATAATCCCTTTTGACTGCCGTTAATCTTTTACAGCTGGATATTGTATTCAAAATATGACAAAACATTTTGGTGAAGTGATTACTAAAGTCTACAGGCTAAATCCACAGCCAGTATAAAATAACAGTGACTCAGGATGGTAAAATGAACAACTGTAACCTTACAGAGCACCTCGCCTACTTGGAGTTAGATGTAACGAAAGTTACCTATCATGCAGAATACTCTACATTGGTTTTTGTACAAAAAATAAACTTAGACAGGCTGTGATTTTGTCCCTAGATGATGCCATTAGGGGATATGCTACCTCCCCCAGCTGGGAGGTGTGTCTGTACAGCCACTGTAAACAGTGGAGCACAGCACTGTCAAGCCACATTCACAATTTCAGAGGGGCATGGTCAGACACGGCTCCTGTCTGTTTACACCAAAACAACCTGTTCTGAGCAGGGCTGAATCACAGGGATGATGGGCATGCCAAAATCAAATACCAGAGAGGACATTTAGGGAAAAAACATAAATACCTCTGGAGAAATCAGGGACCAGTGTAAACTTTCTGAAGAGTGACATTTAAGTTTTATTATTGTAAAATTCAGAAACTTTCATAGCTGGTGCAACACCTGACATGTTAGCAGTGTTTACACACCATCCTAAGCAAGGGATTATGCTCAAGCAAGGCTAAGTTTAAATCCCAACTTCAAGGTATCTCTGTGGGCAGCATGACAGTGAGCATTGGTACCTTGCCAAATAAGAGTGAAAAGCACTGTGTGAAAAGAAAGTAAAAGTTCATGTCCTGAGTCATGACTGCACGGTAATAAGCTCTTGTTCCAACTACAGAAAGTTTTGCAGTTATAACCCAGTTTACAGATGTAATTCACTATTATCTTCAAAAGCTGCAACAGCGATTTATACAAAAGCCATGCATTGATTAAAGCAAAAAATAAAACGGATGCAATTTTTGTTCTTGTGCAATTTTTGGCATGAAAACTACTAAAACAGAAGAAACTTTCTGTTTATGTTCTCAAAAGAAGAAATATGACTAATCAATCCACAGCCTACATAGCTCAGCATTTTGAAATCAGTTTTGTTTCAAATATAGTCATGTTGATAGGTGAAAGAAAACTGAAAGGGTTATTTTTAAATTAAAATGATGAGGTTGCATTTTACAGTTTTATGTATCCCATAAAACGCTACAGTTTATCTGAATATAAGACATTTCAGGGACACTTAACTTTGATTTAAAGATGACTATGTGCTCTATGTTCAGCAAAAATCCTCTTTTAAGAGCATTTGAATCTGCTGTTTAAATGTCTGTTTACACCAAAGTAAGCCTGTTTAACATGCTGCAGAACAGTGTGCTACCTAACCCTCAGAGAAAGACTGTTCAAGCGTCTCTCTGCACTCCAGCATAATGCTGAAAGAGGCAGACTCCATCACTACAGTCAACAAACTGGAGTGCCCTAAGAGCAGCCATGCCATCTTTAAAAACCTGCCTTCCACTTGAACATCACGTCCTTGAAATGTTGCAGTATAATGAATTCCTCTTGACTCCCCTGATTATGCTAACAGAATGTTTTTACCCTTCTACCCCTCATACAATCATAAATCAGCTACTGTCTGTAGCCTGACTCAGTCCTGTTTATTGTTGCTGATTAACACTATGCATGTCACATTGTAGAATAGGCATTCCAACACATCATGTGATGCTGCACTATAAATATTGATACACTGTAAGTATTTTACATCTGCATATGTTTTTGTATTGTTTGTCAGCTTTAATGAGAATATTTTTACTTACATTTTAATATTCTTTGTACACAAGAATGAAGTGATGATGAAATTGGTCATATTCAGCATTATTCTCTAAAGTGGTCACTTTGCAGAAGCATTAAGTGCCTTTTGTTTGTTTTGAGTGACTGTTGTTGCTTGGAAACAAAAAAAGATCAACATGTTGTGTTATTGCTATGGTTCAAAATGTTATTTTGTATGATATTCTTTGTGTTTTCTAACCAGACAAAGCATTTCATCTGTCCTTGCTGATGTGAATGTGTTGATTTACTGACTAACTACAGCGGGCTGCTGTTGAACAGTGTGTTGTGGTTCACAACTATAGCGGTCAGCTCTGCCTTCAGCCACTTATGTCTGATGTGTTTTTTTTAATAAACAGATGAAAAATGGGTCAATTTTTGAAAAATACAAACTCAAGTGTTTTTCATCACTTAACTTGGTAATGAGTCCATACATCAGTGATCCCAAAAGGCTGCTCATGAGCCAAGTCAAGACCACCAGTGCTAATCTAGCCCATATAAACCCTTGCCAAAATTTAACACAAAATTAGAAGTGCTCAGAGAGCACAAACCTCCGCTGATTCATTTCCAACATAATCTGGCACGCCATTCAAACCATTCTATCAACCATTCACCTCTTCCTGCTGTGAGGGACACTGATTGGGCTGTCCTGCTTTGTGCCGCTTACTATCATTGTAGATTGGAGCTTGGCAAGATGGATCTGCCTGATTACAGACATTGAATAAGGCTGATCCGCCTGCACTGCAAGGTTATTTCCAGTATTGTCGGGGAGTTGTCGAATATGTGGGAAAAAAGTTACTGCACTGTTGAGAAATCCATGAAAAAATGTCTGGATCTGCATCTGGATTTGGATGACCCCCAAAATGGTCGATTCGTCCTTGGCCCATTTCGAACCTATCCTGAAAATGTAATCAAATTAAGTAAAAAACTTTGTTAGTTATTTTGTTGACAAGCTAACAAATACCAGCAAAAACATAACCACCTTGGCAGAGATAATTACATTTTGACACAAATGTATACAGAAGTATTAAATGAGGAGACAAAAATAACTCGATAGCAAGAAAGTTTTCCTGCTCTACATATTGTGCTCACACTGTGTTGCTGTGTCACGCCTTTGTGAGTGACAGTGACTAATGGAGGACAACATGTCAAAGTTAAAGTAAAATGCTGTCATGCTTCTGATTACAAAGAATGAAACAGTTCAGGTGGGATTGATCAGACAATCATTTTACCTGGGATGGGTGGCATTAATGTATTTTGGTCTTGAGAGGTTATTAGTTAACATTTTATTGAATCACTCATTGCACCAGAATCAGTGTTACCTGCAGTGACCTATTTCAGAGTGAGATAATGAAAATGGAATAATCTCAAATGTTGCTATGTTGAACAAATGTTGAAAATGTTTCAGTGTATGTTTTTGTTCAGAATTAAATAATACGAACTGGTAAGTTTATGTTTGACATTTACTTTTGTACCATAAAAATAGAGGTGTTACTCAAAATAAAAAAAAATGACACACTAAAGTTCCCTTGACCATTTTGTAACAATTTGGAGGATTTGGGAAGTTTCTCCTTAAGGTGGTACAAGGGGTTAAAGATTTTGATGCTACCTTCACCACAAAATTAAGATTATTACATAATTTTAGTAAAACCACCAATAACATTTATATTAACTTCTCTCGTGCAGTGGAGTGAAAATCTGGATTATTTTAGCCCTCATCTATGTACTCCTCACATACTTTTGTCCTTAAGGTAAACTAATTAGGACACTATGCCATACATGTTCCTTCAAAAACACTTAATATTACACAGTGGTATTGCTAGGACAGTGGTTTTCTATTTGTTGTATTTTACAGTCATGTCTTACATTGGATGTGTTCTTTATGCCATTAAAACATCAGCCACCTGCAGCCGTTTATGTTGATTTTTATAAAGGTCCCATGTGGCTCCCCTTTACAATGACTGTGGTCTACAAGTCAATTGTAAAATTCAAATAAATTGTAAACATAAGGACGATACGACAGAATCTTCCATAAAAACGTGAAAAATATTGTACTTTCATCATGAAATTGGATTGCCAGTGTATCTTGGTAGTACTTATTTCTGTAAAACTCATGAACTACATACATTTGAGAAAGAACTGAAAAGTAATAGAAATCAAATAAACAAGTATATACAGTTATCAATAAAGTCAGTAAAACTAGTTTGAATTGTGTGTTTAGCTCATTAAATTAAGAATTACAAATTGCTTCGATTTTTAAAATTGTATTGTGCTGTAATGAAGTCAACAAAAGCTATTAGTTTGTACATTTTTTAATAAGTAATTATAAGGGTTTAGTTCCACAGTATCAGTTTGTTCCTCTGACAGCAGTGTTACAGAGGGCTTAGATTATGGCACACCAGGCGTATTTTTTTGTCAATTTAATGTGAATTTAAAATTCTAAAAAACGATGTATACAACTACTCAAAAATGTCGAAAAATATAATTAGGTTTTGGTTATGGGCGGAGAAACCTGACATGCGCAGTAGAGTCCTCAAGCGTCAGACTTCTTGTTTGACGACGTAACACCGGATAGGCTACAAACCCGGAACTGGTTACGTTTCCCTGCTAGCTGCCTGTGTTGTTGGAGGAATGAATATGACATTTTCTGACTGAAATTCTCCAAAAGCTCTCATGTT